>LR738709.1:528523362-528534724 GCA_902687465.1 Secale cereale | reverse complement strand
GGGGGGGGCACAGACGAGCGGTGGGCCGGCTCGGGCCAAGATCGGGGCCCGGGCGGGCCTCGTGCGGGCCTCGCGCGGTGGGAAGCCAGAGCGGGGGCGCGGTGTGACGTGGCTTGGCCACGCGGCGGCCTGCGGTTGGCCAGGGCGGCTGATCCGGCGGCGGCTGGCCATACAGGAGCTGCCAAGTGGCAGTTCGGGGCTGGCCGGCGCTAGATTTTGAGGGGAGGAAGTGGGAGGATGGCTGGCTGATGATTGGGGCGCGGAATTTGATGTGGAGGGAGGCTAGAGGTAGGGGAAGGAGGCTAGGCTGCCCAAATTGGACAAAGTGTGTCCATATATAGCAAAGGGACTAGGGTTTGGGGGGTTTGAGGCCGTTTCGGAGACATCGGATCATGATCCAACGGCACCGGAGTGGAGGGGAGTAGGCTGGGCCTAGTGGGCTGTGTAGATTAGTTGGGCTGAGATGAGAGGAGAGGGAGAGAGGCCCGCGGGGGTTTTCGGAGACCGAAAACGTCCGACGTTTTAACCGGCGACTAGTGCCGCTATATATATCGTTTGGGCTATCAAACGAGCTCCGAATGCGATGAAATTTGGCAGGCGGCCTGTCTACACCATAATAAGACCACACGCCAAGTTTCATCCCATTCCGAGAACATTTTTCGGCCACTTATAGAATAAATATTCAGAGGCACCGCGGGCGCGTGCGAGTGTGTCTGGGCTCAGAACGGACAACGGAGAGGACGAGGAAACTCGGACGGATGCAAGTTTTGAAAACATGATGATGCAACACACATGATGACATGGCAAGATGCAACACACAAGCAGATGACATGGCAACGAGGACGAATAACTGGCTGACACCTGGCGCACCGGTCTCGGGGTGTCACAGCGTCCGTGTGCACAAACATCATAATTTTTTTTGAAATGAAGACGTGGTAATTTTGAAAAGAAGACGTGACTTCACCTTTTTGCCTCATTTTCTTCTGCGGTAAGCAATCACCTTTATACCCTAGGTTTGTTTTTTCTTGCGTATTTCAGGTCTCATTTGTTATATTTAAGCCATTTTTTGCATTTACCATGCATTTACTGCATACATAACATAACCGTACTAGAACTACATGTGGGTGTTAACAAAGAAGGTGTACAAATCATTTGTGTGTCTCTTTACGGGTTTTCATTCATTATCCTAGAAGTGGGGATAGTTTTCAAACATTTCGGCCATGAGGTGCGGCCACCGGCGGAGGCCATGTTGGTATTTTCATTATAGGAAATGCAGGTGGAGTCCCAATATGACAAAAATCGGTGTGTCACCATGGCGTGCTCTCACGACCCGTGGATTTTTTTGGTAAAGTTTGGCACAAGTTTTGATGGTCTCTCCTTGGAAACCGAAGCATCTCACAAGAAGGATCATAGTTTCCAAAATGAGATGTGGCAATTTGAACTCCAATGACTGCTGACGCCATCCTTTCGCCCCATAAAAATTTCCACGGTACACAGTCATCACTATACCCCAGGTTAGCCGTTCCGACGCATTTCAAGGCTCATTTGCTATATTTAAGGCATTTTTTTGCAATTACCGTGCATTTTGTGCATATAAATCAAATCCTAACTGCAACTACATGTGCTGATGAAAGGGATGAGGATCACCGTTCAATTTGGGAGCATCCAACAGTGCAAACGTATGATCCGTGAGATTTGGATTCTGGCCAATCAGAACGCACGGCTCACATCGCACGCCATGGTGGGAGATGCATCAGGCATGATTTGGTAGGCACATGACTATCATGAAGGAACTGTTTGCTATTTGAAAAAAATTACATCAACTAACAACATAATTTCGTTTGAATTAAGACGTGAGTTAATCGTTTCACTCAATTTTTTTCCACGGTAAGAAATCATCATTATACCCTAGGTTTGATTTTGGGGCATTTTACGTCTCGTTTGTTATATTTAAGCAATTTTTTGAATTTACTTCATATATATCAAAACCCTACCGCAACTACATGTGGGTGTGAGCAAAATCTTTTGTGTGTCGCTTTGCGAGTTTTCATTCATTGTCCAAGAAATGGGGAGAATTTTCAAAAAATCCGGCTGTAGGCCTTGTTGGTATTTTAACGATATGAAATGCATATAGAGTCCGAAAATCAAAAAAATCGGTGTGTCACCGTAGCTTGCTCTCATGACCCCATGGAAAAATATTGGTAAAGTTTGTCACAAGTTTTGATGATCGCACCTTGGAAACCAGAGCATCTCAGAAGAAGGATCATAGTTTCCAAAAGGAGACGAGGCAACTCGGACTCCAATTGTTGGTGACTTCATCGTTGCGCCTCGATTTTTTCCATGGTAAGAATCACCAATATACGCAAGGTTTGATTTTTTTGGCGCATTTTAGGTCTCGTTTCCTATATTTAAGCCATTTTTGCATTTACCATGCATTTAGTGCATACATATCAAATCCCTACCGCAACTACGTGTGGATGTTAACAAAGGTGTACAAATTTTGTGTGTGTCGCTTTGTGAGTTTTCACTCATTGTCCGATAAGCGGGGATAATTTTCAAACATTTCGGCCGCGAGGGGACGGTGTAGGCCTTGTTGGTATTTTAATTACAGGAAATGCATATGGAGTCTGAAAATCACAAAAATCGGTGTGTCACCATGGCGTGCTCTCATGAACCTATGGAAACATTTTGGGAAAGTTCAACAAAGGTTTTGATGACCGCTCCTTAGAAACCGAAGCATATCACAAGAAGGATCATAGTTTCCAAAGGAGACGTGGCAATTTGAACTCCAATGGCTGATGACTTCATCCTTTCACCTCATAAAAATATCCATGGTACACAATCACCATTAGGTTTGCTTTTCTAGCACATTTTAGGGCTCATTTTCTGTATTTAAGGCTTATTTTGCATTTATTGTGCATTTTGTGCATATAAATCAAATCCTAGCGGTAACTGCATGTACTGATGACAGGGGTGAGGATTGTCGTTCTATCTGCGAGCATCCGACGGTGAAGACGTATGATCCGTGGGGTTTGGGTTCTGGGCAATCAGAACGCAAGACTCACATCGCACGCATCAGGGGGGCATCGCCCACAGTTTGGTAGGCACACGGCTTTCATGAATGAACAGTGTGCTATTCGCAAACCAGATTGCATATATGTTCTATTCATATCACTACAAAAGAAGACACATTCGTGACAATATGACCTGAACGATTTTTTCCCGATATGGTTATGACAATTCTATGATGATAATTGTGACAAAAACACGTATCATCATAGATGTGATGGGCTCCTACTTCTATGACAAAAAATGGGCTTTTCATCCAGAGCGCGCCGGGGACGTAACGACATGACATTCTTTGGGCCGTCCATGACATAATAAATCATGGGAGAAGTGAGGGCAAGGAAATTTTCGTGGAGTTCCCGGTTACAGTGGGTGGTCGGAGCGGAGCGATCTAGTGTGGTCTGCACATTTCTCTCTTGTACGCATGCGTGGCGCTAGCCATGTTCGCTATAACTGAACCCAAGCAAGGCGTTCGCTTACTGAACCCGAGCGATCGCACTGCTATGTACTAAAGCCGATCGACCGAGCACTTCGCTGCTAATTGAACCCGACCAGCTCTTCGCTGCTAACTGAACCCGGTCGATCGTTGCTACTGCTTACAGAAGCGAATCAAACCCCCGTGAGAGACATAGCTAGCCGGTTGGTTTCCTGTGGATGAAAAACACACGTTGTTGCCGCATGCGCGATACATAGAACGAGTGAAGACATGGTGAGTCCAGCCAGTTGGCTGTGGATGAACAGTTCCCAATGGGGGTTGGATGAACTCGACCCCGGCCGTGTGTAGGCGATTGCCGCTGGATGAACATGTCCGCGTGGTAGTTTGCGGTTGCTGCTAGATGAAAAGGTCCCTGAGGAGGCAGCCACACACCCTAGTTGGTTGGGGGTGGATGAACAGTAGCCCATGGAGGATGGAGAAAGTTGATACATCCATTTTGCATCATGTTTTTATGTTGATATTTATTGCATTATGGACTGTTATTACACTTTATGATGCAATTCTTATGTCTTTTCTCTCTTATTTTGCAAGATTCACATGAAGAGGGAGAATGCCGGTAACTGGTATTCTGGATTGGAAAGGAGAAAATCTGAGATCCCTATTCTGCACTACTCCAAATGTCCTGAAACTTTACAAAGCACTATTTTGGAATATATAAAAAATATTGGGCGAAGAAATACCAGGAGGAGACCCATGGTGGCCACAAGCCTGGGGGCGCGCCCTACCCCCAGGGCGCGCCCCTGAGCTTGTGGGCCCCCCTAGCCAGCCTCATGTGCCCATCTTCGGCCATATGAAGCATTTTGACCTAGGAAAAATAGAGATAAAACTTTCAGACGAAGAGCCGCTGTCTCGAGGTGGAACCTCGGCAGAAACAATCAAGGTCTCTGATGAAGCGATTTTGCCGGGGAAACTTCCCACTGGGAGGGGGAAATCAAAGCCATCGCCATCACCAACGATCCTCTCATCATGGGAGGACCAATCTTCATCAACATCTTCACCAACACCATCTCATCTCAAACCCTAGTTCATCTCTTGTATTCAATCGTTGTCTCAAAACCACATATTGGTACCTGTGGGTTGCTAGTAGTGTTGATTACTCCTTGTAATTGATGATAGTTGGTTTGTTTGGTGGAAGATCATATGTTCAGATCCTTAATAATATTCAATACCCATCTGATCTTGAACATGAACATGCTTTGTGAGTAGTTACTGGTATTCCTGAAGACATGGGAGAAGTCTTGCTATAAGTAATCATGTGAATTTTGTATTCGTTCGACATTTTGATAAGATGTATGTTGTCTTTCCTCTAGTGGTGTTATGTGCATGCCGACTGCATGACACTTCACCATGATTTGGGCCTAGGGGAAGGTATTGGGAAGTAGCAAGTAGATGATGGGTTGCTAGAGTGACAGAAGCTTAAACCCTAGTTTATGCATTGCTTCGTAAGGGGCTAATTTGGATTCACTTGTTTAATGATATGGTTAGATTTATCTTAATTCTTCTTTTGTAGTTGCGAATGCTTGTGAGAGGGGTTAATCATAAGTGGGATGCTTGTGCAAGTAAGGATAGCACCCAAGCACTAGTCCACCCACATATCAAATTATCAAAGTAGTGAAAGCGAATCATATGAGCATGATGAAAACTAACTTGATGATAATTCCCATGTGTCCTCGGCAGCACTTTGGTTTATATAAGAGTTTGTCCAGGCTTGTCCTTTGCTACAAAAAGGATTGGGCCACCTTGCTGCACTTCTGTTACACTTGTTACTTGTTACCCGTTATGAATTACCTTGCTACCAAACTATCTGTTACCGATAATAATAGTTCTTGTAGAGAATACCTTGCTGAAAACCACTTGTCATTTCCTTCTGCTCCTCATTGGGTTCGAAACTCTTACTTATTGAAAGGACTACGATTGATCCCCTATACTTGTGGGTCATCAGAAGTCAACGATAGATGAACAATAGCATGTGGAGGGTGCATGAAGTCGACGGTGGATGGATAGTAGCCCGTGGAGTCTCGTTTTGCGGTACGCCACACCCCTCCCGATGAACAGGACCCCGTTTCGACCGTAGGCGCTCAAACAGAAGTCTACTTCCTCCATTTTGTGGTACACCAGACCCCTCCCAATCAACATGACCCCATTTTGAGTATAAGAACTCAAACCGAAGTTTATTTCCTCTGTTTTGCGGTATGCCAGACCCCTCCTGATCAACAGGACCCCATTTCAACCGTCGGCAGTCGAGAAGAAGTTTGTTTCCTCTCTTTTGCGGTACGCCAGATCCGGTTTCTGCTGTTCCGTCCAAGTCAGTTGGCTCCCAATGAACATGACATGTACTAACCCAATCACTTTGCTCGCGATGAACATGACGCGTTCCGACCCAGACACTTGGCTCCCAGTGAGGACACAATGTTGTTTCATCCGTTCGAACCCAACAGGTTGACTTCCGATGAACAAGAGGCCGTTGCTGACGTCCGTTGCCTATCCATGTACATGAGCCCTGGCCATACGTATGCACTAGTACGCGTTTGAGACCCCGCCCATATGTATGTATGTGCCCGTATTTTTTGTAGTGTTGTTGTATATACGTGTACTTAATTTGGACGGGACAACATGGATTGCTACATAGGGGACTGTACTACGACACGTGTCGTTGCTTGCCCAGCCATCATCCTTGCAGAGACACCGATTGACCAGTATGTACATACATGTTCGCCACCAGACAGACAACGCTACGTACGCTTCGATCGGGTGACTCCCAGGTGTCTGGGAGGTTAAGGAGGCACTTCTTTGCATGCGAAGATATAGCTACACTACTAGGAAAATGCTTATACACAGTAGCTTAGTAGTAGCGCTGGATAATAGTAAATGCTGCTGCTATTTAGCAGTAGCGCTTTTTCTGGAAAGCGCTACTAGTAACTCCATAGTAGTAGCGCTGGCATGAAAAAAGCGCTACTACTATGTGGAACAAGACGAGGTCACCGACAGTAGCCGGAGTTGTAGCGGTGTACAGAAAAAAGTGGTACTACTAACTCTTTAGTAGCAACGCTTGGTTTTACTACACCGCTACTGCGAGTGGGCCCCGCTTAGTAGTAGTGTTTTTCCAGAACAACGCTACTCCTAATTCGCGTAGCAGCAACGCTTTTTTCATAGCAGCGCTACTGTTAGTTGCGGCTGGTGCCACCTTTTTTCCACCCCTCCCCCACCTCCCCCACTTTGCCCTCTCTCCCCCTCCTTTCCCCTCTCCACTCCACTCTCCACTCTCTACCATTGTTGCTCTTCTTCTCTCTTCCTCCTACCTCTCTTCTCTCCTCATTAATGTTACCCTCCTCCATAAATGGACTCTCTCTTTCTCCTACACCTCTCTTCTCTCCCCCATTAATGCCCCCCTCCACCATAACCCCTCTCATTAGTTAGCTAGCTAGATTCACCTCTCCTCCCCAACAACTAGATCTAGCTAGCTATTTAGCCAACCACACGTGCTCTCTTGATCGTTCTCTCTCATCATCTAATTAACCGCGTGCTCTCGGTCTCTCTCGGGAGATCTATATATAGGTGAGTAAAAAGTTGTTCATTTCAAGAATGAGAATATGTTTGTGAATGATAATATGTGTGTTTGGGATATATATGGAGACAATGGCGCTTTGAAGGAGTCCTTTTGGACCCTTTTGATCATGGCACTTTGAAGGCGCACCTGCTGATGAATGGTTTCATGGATGGCTATACTCAGTGGATAAGTGAAGAAGATGATGATGATGACGAGGACGTCCACATGGTAGGGAATAACGACATGGGTCTAGACGAAGAGATGACCGATCGACATGAAGACGATGGCGCCGGACATGTCGGCGGGGAAGATTCCGGAAATGACGACGGTGGTGGAGAATATTTCGGACACGGCGATGAAGAGTCCGGACATGGCGTAGAAGAGGCGGCGGTCATGCCGCAGTCTTCGATGCTACTAAGTGCAGTCGTGCAGGACCCTCATGTTCAAGACCTCCTTCGCAAGAGTACGACTAGCGAGAGAGCTGCTTCTAGAGAGGAGGCCAAGCTGGCGCAACTTGAAGGAGGCTCGAGGACTCCATTGTATGACGGTTGCGATCCCAAGGTGACCCGCTTGAGTCTCACGCTAGAACTTCTAAAGACAAAGGCCAAAAACAAATGGACAGACAAAAGCCTCGATGATCATTTGAAGTATCTACATAAGCAAGTTCTTCCCGCGGGGAACCTATGTCCTACTAGTGTCGAGGAGGCCAAGAAAATCGTTTGCCCTTTTGATTTGCCGCACATTAGGTACCACGCATGCATCAACGATTGCATCATTTATCGGGGGAGCACGCGGAAAAAACCAGCTGTCCAGTGTGCAATTCTTCTCGATACAAGAAGGCAGGAAAGAAAGCTCCTTAGAAAGTTGTATGGTACTTTCCGATCACTCCCCGTATGTAGCGGTATTTCGTAGATCCTAAGGAAGCAAAGCTCATGCGTTGGCATGCGGAGAGGAACAAGCCCGACGATGGGGATGATCCGAGGCTGAGACACCTCGTGGATGGTAGCCAGTGGAGAGCATTCAACGCCATATATGGATTTGGTGCAGAAGATCCAAGGAACATCGTGCTTGGTGCGAATACCAATGGCATGAATCCGTTTGGAAACCAGATCACCAACCACATCACATGGCTCGTGTTTGTATGGATGCACAACCTCCCCCCATGGAAGTGCATGAAGACAAAGTACATACACATGAGCATGCTAATTCAAGGGCCAAAACAACCGGGAAATAGTATTAACCTGTATATGGGGCTTCTGCAAGAGGAGATAGACACGTTATGGAAAACACCGGCATGGACATGGGACGCGAGCAAAGGATAATATTTCCATATGAGAGCCGCGCTGATGATGACGGTGCACGACTATCTCGGTTGCGGGTACACCTCAGGCCAGGTGTGTCACGGATACTACGGATGCACGAGGTGCATGGATGATACAACGTCTCAATAGATTATGTCAACGAAAGATGGCGGGACTGGGAAAATCGTGTACATGGGGCATTGTAGATGGCTCGAGAAGGATGAGCCGTGGAGAAAGCGTGGAGACCTATTCAATGGGTTGGCTGAGCTTCGAGGACCTCCACGTAAGAGGAGCGGCGCCGAAATCGACGAGCTGTTGAGAAACTAGGAACAATGCCCCGCGCTGGGAAAGATCAAAAAGGCGCCAGATCCGCTTCTGAAGGTATGGAAAACGAGGTCTGTTTTCTGGGACTTGGAGTACTGGCCCAATCACGACACGCCTCATTGCCTTGATCGAATGCATATCATGAAGAATGTCCTCGAGGGCTTGCTTTGCACACTGTTGAACATGCCGGAGAAGACCAAGGATGGGCCGAAGGCAAGGAAAGACTGGGAAGATTTGAAGATCAAGAAAGAGCTCCATCGTAAAAAGTCAATGGAGGAGACGAAGACAGAGACGGAGGAGGGGGAAAGGGGCAGAAAAGTCAACAAGAAGGAGGAGAATTATTGTCCCCCTTCTTGCTTCACCTTAAGTGCGAAGGAGATCGATCAAATCATCAAGTGCCTTATGGGAATCAAAGTCAGTTCCGGTTACTGTGGGAAGATAAGCAGATTTCTAGACCCCAAGAAGAAAAGGTTCATCGGGATGAAGTCTCATGACTGTCACGTGATGATGACGCAGATACTCCCGGTTGACATTAGAGGGATAATGGACAAGCACGCCCGTGAGACGCTTACTAGTCTCTGCAACTTCTTCGACGTCATATCTCGAAAGTCCATAAGTGTGAAGCAGCTCCGAAGACTACAGGAAGAGATTGCTGTCATACTATGCGAGCTTGAGATGTACTTTCGGCCCGCTTTCTTTGACGTCATGGTGCATCTGTGTGTCCACATCATGGACGACATCATCGACCTCGGGCCGACATTCCTTCACAGCATGATGCCGTTCGAGAGGATGAATGGGGTCATCAAAGGATTCATTCGTAACATGTCCCGTCCCGAAGGGAGCATCGTCCAGGGGTATCTGACGCATGAGTGCGTCTCCTTTTGCGAGAATTATATAGGCGTCGGAGACCCTATTGTTGGTTTGCCCGTCAAGAAACACGATGGTTAGGTCGAAGGAGATGGTCACAACAACGGCCAGAGGGAATTGCACATGGACTACTCGGATCGACGGAACGACTTTGACAGGGCTAACTTAGTAGTGCTACAACACCAAGATGTGGTAGAAGATTATGTGGCACAGCGCAAAGAAAGCATCGCAAAGAAGTACCGTGATAAGGGGATGCTCAATACGGACAACGAAGTTACTGTAGAGCACAATGCCACTTTCTTGCGTTTGTTCAAAGAGCAAGTTCTTGAAAATCCCCCGGAAGAGGGCAGTTCGACAGATTGCTCATACACGCCTTAGCACATGGCCCCGCGCCCAAGCTCGCGACCTATCAGTCCTACGATATCAATGGGTACACGTTCTACACGGAGGCCAAAGACATGGACAGTGATTACCAGAACTCCGGGGTGACAATTCAATGCGTGACTTACGCTAACGACGCAACTGAAAGATTCTATGAAAGGGTCGAAGAGATCTGGGAGCTTGACTATGCTGGAATACACGATGCGACAATATTTCGTGTCTGATGGGCCAAGGACGTAGTAAGAGAAAACAAGTATTTCACCACCATGTATGTACCCGATGCGAAGAGCACTCCCGTGAACGTTAACGTCATCGCCAAAAATGAGCCATGGGTACACACTAAGCACGTGACACAATGCTTCTTCATAACCGACCCTGCCAATCCCAGTCGTGTTGTCGTGAGGAGATCCAAAAGGAGCATCGTCGGAATGGATGGAGTAGCCAACGAGGAAGACTACGACCAATACGACAACCCGATGAGGGAAGATTACGATGACGATGAAGCATACGTGAAAAGAAGAATCAATACTAAATTACCTAAGAAAGATCGTAATCCATGGCTCCGGAAAAGTCACAAGGAGGGGTTCAATTACTCGGCAGCGAACAAGAAAGGGAAGAAGCTCAATGTGAAACGTCGTCGACGCAGCTGATCAGAAACCTACATTTATATATATGTATAGATTTTGTGTACGCACTTAAGTAACCGTTATCGGTAAACTGATATGTTACCACATGCACTGATTCTGATGATATTCGCGCAGTGGGGAGAGGGAGACACCAGCGTCGGGAGAAAAACAAAAAAACAAAAACAAAAGGGAGAAAGCAGTACAAAAGAAAAAGAAAAGCAAACAGAAAAGAAAAGGAAAAAAATAAAAACTAGAAAAGAAAATAATAAAAAGAAAAGAAAAAAATGGAACAATTAGCACTAGCGCTGGATTGAGAACCAGCGCTATAGCTAATATAGCTATAGCGCTGGGTTCTAAAAAACGCTACTACTATGTGCCATTAGCTATAGCGCTGGTTCACAATCTAGCGCTACTACTATGTCGAGTTAACCTCAAATTTTGCCGACCGCCAAGTGCCCCCACCACTCCCCACGCCCTCTCCCCCCACCACTTTGTTGCTGCACCACCGACGCGCCCTGCCCGTCCTCGCGCCGTCCGTCTCGCCCTCAAACGCCGGCCATCGCCCCTGGCCGCCGTCGACCTCGTTGCCAGCCGTCTCCCGAGCCAGCGCCCTCGACCTCACCAACCGACGTCTCCCCTGCCCGCCCGCCCTCGACCTTGCCGCCCCGCCTCCCCCACCTCTCCCCTGCCCACGCGCCCTCGACCTCATCACCGCGGCGGTCCACCCTCCTCTCCCATGCCCTTCTCTCCATCT
>LR738709.1:528509705-528523068 GCA_902687465.1 Secale cereale | reverse complement strand
GAGAGAGAGAGAGAGAGGGAGAGAGAGAGAGAGAGAGAGAGAGAGCAAGTTTGTAGCTATTTTTGTCATTTTTGTGCATTTAAGTACAAGCATGCTTTTGCTTGAATGATATATGTTGGTTTTGCAATGTTGGTTGAATGTCGAAAAATATCTGAGTGGCCTATGTTTTGCCGGAATGTTGATTCATTTCCGTTCCGGCAAATTTCAGGCGCTCCATATGTCCACTTTTAAGCGAATGTCATGCCGAAAATTTCCGTGATTTTCGGCATGACTTGCGCTAGAAACTAGGACATATGGAGTACCCGGGATTTGCCAGAAGGGGAATGAATCAACATTCCGATCAAACATAGGTCCATTTTTCCTCTTCATTATATCCTTTATTTACAATTGTTGATCAATAGGAAACATGTCTACCGACGCCGAAGTCGAGGGTGGTTCTGCTCGCCTCGAAGACCCCATTGAGGCAGCAAATCACTTTTTCGATTACTTGGACGAACACCAGATGGGGTTGCATGGTAGCGGCAGTGCCACCAACCCCGACACCGACACCGACGCCGGCTCCAGCACTGGCACCGGGAGCGACACCACCCCAAGACCGGCAACGATGCTGTCATAGTCGGTAAAGCACCGAAGAAGAAGAGGACACGAAAACCAAACATGCTTGGCATCGGACAAATTGTGGTCACGGAGATACACCCCAAGAAGTTAGAGCCAACGACACCGGAGAAGGCATGCTCGTGCTGGGGTAATCAACTAGGATGCATCCTCAGGGAAACCGCCAACATCAATGACGTTCTGTTGAAGAAGATACCACATATGGAGAACATGCTCCTAAAGAAGTTGCACAATAGGTTCCCGTTCCCCAGCCGAAATGAAGGCAAATATAAAGATCCGTGGGACGATCCTGGCATGAAAAAGATAAACGACAAGGCAATGGTGATGTTCACCAACGATTTATCCTCCTAGAAAGTTCGGGTGAAAAAAGCGATTGCGAAGAATGAACCGTGGTCCAAGATTCATGCTGATAATTCGTCAATAACGGAAATGGACCTTGAAAAATTCAAGGAGAATTGCGCTAAAGAAAGTGTCAAGGAAAAGTCGGAGAAAATGAAGGCACTCCAGGCCAGGAACACGCCACCCCACTGATACGTCTGCAACGTATCTAATTTTCCAAACCCTTTTGCCCTTGTTTTGGACTCTAACTTGCATGATTTGAGTGGAACTAACCCGGACTGACGCTATTTTCAGCAGAATTGCCATGGTGTTGTTTTTGTGCAGAAATAAAAATTTCTCAGAATGACGTGAAACTCCACGAAGATTTATTTTGTAAAATATAAAAAATATCTGCAAGAAGATCCATACCAGGGGGGCCACACCCTGTCCACGAGGGTGGGGGCGCGCCCCCCTGCCTAGGGCGCACCCCCCTGCCTCGTCGCCCCCCTGGTGCTCCACCGACGTATCCCCAGATCCTATAAGTTCACTTTCGGGGAGGAAAAAATGAAGAAGAATGAATTATGGCGTTTCACGAGACGGAGCCGCCGCCAAGCCCTAATCTCTCTCGGGACGGCTGATCTGGAGTCCGTTCGGGGCTCCGGAGAGTGGAGATCATCGTTATCGTCATCATCAACCTTCCTCCATTAACAATTCCATGATGCTCACCGCCGTGTGTGAGTAATTTCATCGTAGGCTTGCTGTATGGTGATGGGTTGGATGGGATCTATCATGTAATCGAGTTTGTTTTGTTAGGGTTTGATCCCTAGTATCCACTATGTTCTGAGATTGATGTTGCTATGACTTTGCTATGCTTAATGCTTGTCACTAGTGCCCGAGTGCCATAATTTCAGATCTGAACCTATTATGTCGTCATGAATATATGTGTGTTCTTGATCCTATCTTGCAAGCTATGGTCACCTACTATGTGTTATGATCCGGCAACCCCGAGGTGACAATAATCGGGACCACTCCTGGTGATGACCATAGTTTGAGGAGTTCATGTATTCACTATGTGTTAATGCTTTGGTCCGGTACTCTATTAAAAGGAGGCCTTAATATCCCCTAGTTTCCAATAGGACCCCGCTGCCACGAGAGGGTAGGACAAAAGATGTCATGCAATTTCTTTTCCATAAGCACATATGACTATATTTGGAATACATGCCTACATCGCATTGATGAACTGGAGCTAGTTCTGTGTCACCCTAGGTTATAACTTCTACATGATGAATTGCATCCGACATTATTTCCCATCACCTATCCAATGCCGACGAGCTTTTTCTATATTGCTTGTTGCTTATTTACTTTTCCGTTGCTACTATTACAAAAACTACAAAAACACTATCGTTACTTTTATTGCCGCTACCGACACTATCATATTACCTTGCTACTAAACTATCTTGCTGCAGATACTAAGTTTCCAGGTGTGGTTGAATTGACAACTCAGTTGCTAATACTTAAGAGTATTCTTTGGCTCCCCTTGTGTCGAATCAATAAATTTGGGTTGAATACTTTACCCTCGAAAACTGTTGCGATCCCCTACACTTATGGGTTATCAAGACTATTTTCTGGCGCCGTTGCCGGGGAGCATAGCTCTATTCTTTAGGTCACTTGGGATTTATATCTGTTGATCACTATGAAGAATTTGAAGGACTCAAAAACCAAGATCTTACCCTCAACTACGAGGGGAGGTAAGGAACTGCCATCTAGCTCTGCACTTGATTCTCCTTCTGTTATGAGAAAACTTGCGATACCTACTCCTGCTATTGAATCTGATATGTCGTATGTTCTTGATGATGCTATTTCTGCTATGTATGATGAAACTACTTCTATGCCTGATACTGTGCCACTAGGTGAATTTCTAGATGAACAAATTGCTAAAGTTAGGGAGAATGCAAATATTGAAACTGATGATATTTATGAAAGTGATGATGAGGCTACTCCCAATAGATATGAATTTCCTGTTGTTCCTGAGGGTTATGTTATGGATGAAGAAACTGCTAGAGACTTTCTTGCTTGCAATGATAGATATGATCTTAAGAAATTATTAGCTAAGCTGAAAGAAAAATCCTTGAATGATAGAATGAAACATGACCCTGCTTTTGCTACTTCACCTATCTGCGTTACAGATAAGGATTATGAATTCTCTGTTGATCCTGAGTTAATTACTTTGGTTGAATCTGATCCTTTCCATGGCTATGAGTCTGAAACTGTTGTGGCACATCTTACTAAGTTGAATGATATAGCCACCCTGTTTACCAACGATGAAAAGATTCGATACTACTATATCCTTAAGTTGTTTCCTTTCTCATTAAAGGGTGATGCTAAGACTTGGTTTAATTCTCTTGTTCCTGGTTGTGTGCGTAGTCCCCAGGATATGATGTATTACTTCTCAGCTAAATATTTTCCCGCTCATAAGAAACAAGCTGCCTTACAGGAAATATATAACTTTGTGCAAATTGAAGAAGAAAGTCTCCCACAAGCTTGGGGGAGGCTTCTCCTATTACTTAATGCTTTGCCTGATCATCCTCTTGAGATGCATGATATACTTGATGTCTTTTATAATGGACTAACCGATGCTTCCAGAGACCACCTGGATAGTTGTGCTGGTTGTGTTTTCGGGGAAAGAACAGTTGAACAAGCTGAATTACTATTGAATAATATACTGGCCAATGAAAATAATTGGACGCTTCCTGAACCAGCCCCTAAGTCAACTCCGAAGAAAAGAGGTGTTCTATTTCTCAGTCTGAAGACATGCAAGAGGCAAAGAAATCTATGGAAGAAAACGGTATTAAATCTGAAGATGTTAAGAATTTACCACCTACTGAAGAAATACATGGTCTTGATAACCCGACACATGTAGTAAAGGTAAATTCTCTTTATAGATTTGATGAAGGTGATATTCCTCGCTATAAGTCTGCTAGCCAATGCTTAGATGAGTTTGACAATTTTATTGCGAAACAAGAAAACTTCCAATGCTTATGTTGGTAGACAATTGCAACACAATGCTTATATGATTGAACGCTTGAGTGATTATCTGTCTAGAGCTAAAGGTGAACTGAACTCATTAGTATACATGCTTCTATGGTCACCACTCAAGTAGAACAAGTACTTAATGCTCAGAATGATTTGCTCAACGAATTAATAGTAAGAATAATGACTATGTTGTTAGAGTTGCTACTAGAGGTGGTAAAGTGACTCAGGAACCTCTGTATCCTGAAGGCCACCCTAAGAGAATTGAGCAAGATTCTCAGAGAGCTAATTTAGATGCACCTAGTTCTTCTAAGAAGAAGAAAAATAAATATGATAGGACTTTGCATGCTTCTAGTGAACCTGTAGCTGACACACCTGAGAATCCCAATGATATATCTGTTTCTGATACTGAAACGCAATCCGGTAATGAACATGAACCTAGTGATAATATCAATGATTATGTTCATGATGATGCTTAATCTAGCAATGATAATGATGTAGAGATTGAACCTGCAGTTGATCTTGATAACCCAGAATCAAAGAATCAACGTTATGATAAGAGAGACTTTGTTGCTAGGAAGCACGGTAGGGAAAGAGAACCATAGGTTCAGAAACCCATGGCTTTTCCTCCGAAACCGTCCAAGAAAAAGGATGATGAGGATTTTCAGTGCTTTGCTGAAATGATTAGACCTATCTTTTTGCGTATGCGTTTGATGGATGTGCTTAAAACAAATCCTTATGCTAAGTGAATGAAAGATATTATTACCAACAAAAGAAAGATACCTGAGGTAGAAATTTCCACCATGCTGGCCAATTACACTTTTAAGGGTGGAATGCCTAAGAAATTAGGAGATCGAGGAGTACCTACTATACCTTGCTCCATTAAGAAAAACTATGTTAAAACTGCTTTGTGTGATCTTGGAGTCGGTGTTAGTGTTATGCCTCTCTCTTTATATCGTAGACTTGACTTGAGTAAGTTGACACCTGCAGAAATATCCTTGCAAAAGGCTGATAAATCAACTGCTATACCTGTCGGTATTTGTGAGGATGTGCCTATTGTAGTTGCAAATGCTACTATTCTAATGGACTTTGTTATACTTGATATTACCAGGGACGATAGTATGTCTATTATTCTCGGAAGACCCTTTTTGAATATTGTAGGGGCTGTTATTGATTGCAACAAAGGCAATGTCACTTTTCATGTCAATGGTACTGAGCATACGGTACACTTTCCGAGGAAACAACCTCAGGTCCGCAGTATCAATTATATTGGAAAATTTTCAACTATCACTATTGGAGGTTTTGAGTTTCCTACTCCTACTATCAAGAAGACATATGACATCCTTATTGTTGGGGACATACATATCCCCATTGAGGTAACCTAGTGTTATTCGAAAATTCTCCGGTTTCATGTTACTCGGAAAGAGTTTATTAACAAGACCTGATCAACCTTGTCAATGGATTCCTTTTGATGAGCATGGGATAGGTGAATCTAGATAGCACCACTTTCTGCACCCTCTTTTTACTTTCTGTTAATTAGGATAAATAAAGCAAAAATAGTATTTTCTATCTGTTTCCAGACTTATCCGTGCAATAAAAAAATACCTCGAAAATAAAACTTCTCCAAATGCCATGAAAATGAAATATGTTTTTTTCTAGAATATTTGAAGAAATATGGCACAGAACACACATCGAGGGGAGCCAGCACATGTCCCCGAGGATCCAGGGCGCGCCCCCTGCCCAGGGCGCGCCCCTTGCCTCATGGGCCCCATGTGCCCCCCTCCACTTATTCCTGCACCCATGCTCTTCTTCTTCCTCCCAAAAAAATCACCAACCAGCTCAAACCCGAGTTCTAGCTCATCTTGCTGCCATTTTCGATCTCCTTGCTCAAAGCACCATTCACCAAAATGTTTGGGGAGATTGTTCCTTGGTATGTGACTCCTCCATTGGTCCAATTAGTTTTTGTTCTAGTGCTCTATTTATTGCAAAATTTTTATGCTGTGGTGAGCTTGTTCTTAAGCTTGCATGTCAAATTTTCTTGGTCCCAAGTAGTTCTAATGCATGATATAGTCTCTAGACACTTATAGGAGTTGTTGCTATCAATCTTGTTGAGTTTGGTTAACTTTTATTGTGAGTTACTAAAAATTTCAGAAAAATGCATAGGAAAAACTTCCAAGGTGGTTCTTCAAGGAAGCAAGAACCGAGGCTCGCGTTCTGTGAGCCGGACGATGAACCACCGAGGGATGCTGACGTACGTCCTTGTGAATGGCCGTCAGATGACTTCATTGATCAGGCTGGCATCAAGGATTAATTTTACGCATACGTGCGCAACGCTGACCTCGAGGGCTTCATACAAGATAAGTGCCCTCAATACCATGGCTTACCTGATAGCTTTGTGAAAAGGTTTAAATTTTCATCTTCGCGTAATTCTCACACTGTCCTGTTTGACCTATATGATAAATCTTACACCATGGACTTAGAGGATTTTAATGATGCTTGTAAGCTCCCACAGTGGGGCAGTATGGGTGATCTGCGTAAATCTGAATTTAGAGGGTTTCTTGCCAGTATCACTGTGGGAGAATCTAGAGAAATCACACAGGCCACCATAGGGAGCATCCATTTTCCTGCTATTCATTACTTTGCTCTCTTTATCGATAGATGTATAAATGGTAAAGATGAGGCTTGTCATATGTGCGTCCTAGATCTTAGTGTTCTCAGGAGTGTTGTACTAGGTGATAGAAAATATAACTTGGGAGCCATTGTTGCACGTAGGCTACACCATAATGGGTTGCATGGAGATTTATTTGGTGGGATTTAAGCCACTCGCATAGCCCGCTTTCTTGGTGTGCATGTGCACGAGAATGATGAACCTTTACCTCCTGCTCATTTAGATTGCCATGCTATGACTAGTCACCAGTTTATAGAGTGGGATGATCAAACCCTCAAATATCGACTAATCTTTAACAGGTAGCATGCCATCCCTATTGTTCTTCCTGCCCCCACATTGTTTAACTTTCAGGCAAAAGGGAGATACACTATAACTATGGAGGAGGCAAATGCTTATTATAACATGACCGAGGCAGCCCGCCTTCGAGCTGCAGCTCAGCATGCAATACCTGCTACATCCTAGTACAACCCCAACTACGACTTTGGATATCCGTCAGGCCAATATTGGCCATAGACCAACTTAGGCCAAAAGCCTAAGCTTGGGGGAGTACGTGTTTCTCACCAACGTTATATTCATGTTCACACACTTATTCTAGTTGTCGGTGCTCACACTCTTTCACTGTACCTTCCATGCTTAGTTTCAATTTCTTTTTCTTAGTCTTTTTCTTGTGTGCTAGAAAAACCCAGAAAAACAAAAAAAATACTAGTTGTAGCTTCTAGCTAGTTTACTTTCTTTGCTTGTAGTAGTAGTTAAAATGAAAACCCAAAAAGATTTCCCGTTCTTCTTTTGCTTGTTGGGAGCTTTTCCGTGTAAATAGTTTCTTTTCTTTTCTTTGGGGTATAAGAGTAGAAGACCATGATTAAAATGCTTAGTGGCTCTCATATGCTTTGTTGTTGATTTAACCTTGAGCCATATTACCTTGTATTCTCTCTTGTATTGTCTGCAGATTCCAGCTTAGTCCAATGCACGTGCACTATTATTATTATCCACACCGTTCGGTCGTACGAGTGAAAGGCAATAAGGATGATATATGATGAACTAATTGAGATGAGAAAAGCTGGCATGAATTCGACCTCTCTTGTTTTTGTAAATGTGATAGTTCATCATTCCTGATTCAGCTTGCTATGAATGAAACATGCTTGCAATGACAATTAGAGATCATAGCTGCTTATGCCATGCTTAATTAGCTGAGAGTTTATAATGGTCTATCTTGCGTGCCAACATGATATTAAAATGGTTGTGATGTGGTATGATGGGTGGTATCCTCCTTTGAACGATTTAAGTGATTTGACTTGGCACATGTTCACGCATGTAGTTGAAACAAAATCAACATAACCTTCACGATATTTATGTTCATGGTGATTTATATCCTACTCATGCTCGCATTCATTGTTGATTAATTTTAATGCATGTTCATGACCGTTATTGCTCTCTAGCAGGTCGCTTCCCAGTCTCTTTCTAGCCTTCACCTGTACTAAGCGGGATTACTACTTGTGCATCCACTTCCATAAACCCCAAAGTTATTCCATATGAGTCCACCATACCTTCCTATATGTGGTATTTACCTGCCGTTCCAAGTAAATTTGTATGTGCCAAACTCCAAACCTTCAAATGAAATTCTGTTTTGTATGCTCGACCAACTCATGTATCAACTAGGGCTGTCTATGTCTTCCATTCTAGGTGGGTTATTCTCACGATGAGTGGACTCCGCTCATCATTCATGAGAAAATGGCTGGTAATCGGGATGCCGAGTCCCATGCTCAAAATCATAATAACTAAACAAAACTCCCCCAGGGCTGTTGCTGGTTTGGACGTTACCCGTTGTTTCGGGCTAGCCGTGGAGACTGCTTGTTGGTGGTTGGGAGAGTATAAACTTTACCGTTCTGTTTGGGAACCGCCTATAATGTGCGTAGCATGGGAGATATCGAGATTCTTGGTTGTTATGTTGACAATGAAAGTATACCGCTCAAAATGTTATTCATCTCTATTTACAAATCGAGATCTGGCACCTCTACAAATCCCTGCTTCCCTCCGCGAAGGGCCTATCTATTTACTTTTATGCACAGTCATCATCCTCTTATCAAAGAGCACCAGTAGGAGAGCACCTCTGTCATTGCATGTATTACTATTAATTTGCATTGAGTATGATCATGACTGGATCTCTTTTACCATGAATTACAATGTCTAGTCAGTCCTTGACCTTTAAAGGTGCTCTGCATTTATGATTTGCGGTCTCAGAAAGGGCTAGCGAGATACCATCTTGTTATATCTTATCATGATTGTTTTGAGAAAGTGTTGTCATTCGAGGTTTATTATTATAGCTCGCTAGTTGATTATGCCATTGATGTGAGTAGTCTTGAGACCTGAAAGTTATTGTGAATGTGGTTAGTTCATTATCTCGTTGAAAACCTGAATGTTGGCTTACATATTTACAACAACAAGAGCAAACAGAGTTTGTCAAAGTTTTTCTTTATCACTTTCAGTGTATCAACTGAATTGCTTGAGGACAAGCAAAGGTTTAAGCTTGGGGGAGTTGATACGTCTCCAACGTATCTACTTTTCCAAACCCTTTTGCCCTTGTTTTGGACTCTAACTTGCATGATTTGAATAGAACTAACCCGGACTGACGCTGTTTTCAGCAGAATTGCCATGGTGTTGTTTTTGTGCAGAAATAAAAAGTTATCGGAATGACCTGAAACTCCACGGAGATTTATTTTGGAAAATATAAAAAATATTTGCTAGAAGATCCATACCAGGGGGCCCACACTCTGTCCACGAGGGTGGGGGCGTGCCCCCTGTCTCGTGGCCCCCTGGTGCTCCACCGACATATCCCCAGATCCTATAAGTTCACTTTCGGGGAGGAAAAAATGAAGGAGAAAGAATTATCGCGTTTCACGAGACAGAGCCGCCGCCAAGCCCTAATCTCTCTTGGGAGGGCTGATCTGGGGTCCGTTCGGGGCTCCGGAGAGTGGAGATCGTCGATATCATCATCATCAACCTTCCTCTATCCACCAATTCCATGATGCTCACCGCCGAGTGTGAGTAATTCCATCGTAGGCTTGCTGGACGGTGATGGGTTGGATGGGATCTATCATGTAATCGAGTTAGTTTTGTTAGGGTTTGATCCCTAGTATCCACTATGTTCTGAGATTGATGTTGCTATGACTTTGCTATGCTTAATGCTTGTCACTAGGGCTTGAGTGCCATGATTTCAGATCTGAACCTATTATGTTTTCATGAATATATGTGTGTTCTTGATCCTATCTTGCAAGTCTATAGTCACCTACTATGTGTTATGATCCGGCAACCCCGAGGTGACAATAATCGGGACCACTCCCGGTGATGACCATAGTTTGAGGAGTTCATGTATTCACTATGTGTTAATGCTTTGGTCTGGTACTTTATTAAAAGGAGGCCTTAATATCCCTTAGTTTCCAATAGGACCCTGCTCCCACGAGAGGGTAGGACAAAAGATGTCATGCAAGTTCTTTTCCATAAGCACGTATGACTATATTCGGAATACATGCCTACATTGCATTGATGAACTGGAGCTAGTTCTGTGTCACCCTAGGTTATAATTTCTACATGATGAAGTGCATCCGACATAATTGCCCATCACCGATCCAATGCCTACGAGCTTTCCTATATTGCTTGTTGCTTATTTACTTTTCTGTTGCTACTATTACAAAAACTACAAAATCACTATCGTTACTTTTATTGCCGCTACCGCCACTATCATATTACCTTGCTACTAAACTATCTTGCTGCAGATACTAAGTTTCCAGGTGTGTTGAATTGACAACTCAGCTGATAATACTTAAGAGTATTCTTTAGCTCCCCTTGTGTCGAATCAACAAATTTGGGTTGAATACTTTAGCCTCGAAAACTGTTGCGACCCCCTACACTTGTGGGTTATCACCCACCGCCTTGGAAGCTATGGTTACGAGGGGAAGAGGCACGTATGGGCCAAGGAGGACGCCAAATGTGAAAGTCACGGAATCCCAGACCCCTTGGCGGAGTTCACCGACCCGTTGGAGCATGACTGGATCAGGGCCCGGTACAAGTGGGACAAAGTCAAAAAGACCTTTTACACGGACCCGAACACGAGGGAGTTCATGAGACTTTGGTTAATTGTTATATTACCACATTATCATATGATCTTCCAATCAATTCGACTGTACGTTTTGTCACATTAGTAAACCATCCACGTTCCTTTTGTAGAAAGTGCAGCACCAAAAGGTAGCCGAAAGCGAAGAGTCGTCTCAGTCGTCGGCGAGGCCCAAGTGGGACACCCCATTCAACCGGGCCCTGAACATACTAAAAAGGGTCCTGGTGGACAAGCCGCTGTCATATGGATGTGTGCACGGTGTCGGAGATGGCGCATCGTGGAAGACGTGCTACCACGAGGAGCCAGAGGAAAGAAAGAAGAGATGCTCGGTCATCACTCAGCAGAGCATCGACGAGAAGGTCAAGATTGCGGTCGATCAGACCAAAGCTGAGACCAAAGAAGAGTTGCTCGGTGCCGTCAATGCAGCGATCACTAACGCGGTGATCAGCTTGCTTCCGGCACTTTTTGATTACACGAAGAACAATCCAAATGCACGGCTGGAGGACTTTCCCCTTCCCAGCTTTGTCGGGAGCAATTCGGTGAACACCAGAGCACCAACACCTACTCAAGCAACTGCAAAAGGTCCTGCTCCTGTTCACAGCAGCCCGGCAGTCTCTTGCATGCTCGGCGGGCCTTCATTGCTGGCTGACCTCAACGCCCTCATGGTAATTACGCGTCATGCCTTTCGGATGTTTGACGTCGCAGACATGTCTCCTTCGTAGGCCGACGACACCCCGTGCACCCTACTCTACGACATCAAGGGCCAGAAGGTGGCCGTTGGAAAGGTAGCGATCATGAAGCCCAAGGACCGCATGTTCCACAACCGAGAGATGCCCGATGGCGTCTTCAAGGTTAACGTGGCTAGTGTCTTAGCGGGTTCGAGGATTTTCCTCCTGCGGTACCAGCCGCTGACGACGAGACCCCTAAGATGATTGGCGCATGCAAGAACTGGTTCTTGCCTTGGCCCAAGTCTCTTCTTCGTCTCGAGGCGCCTAGTATCACGCCAACGCCACCTTCTCAAGATGGTATGAACACCACCACCCCACCTACCAAATTACCTGCACCTGTCGTGGTGGCTGATAGCGGACGACGTGAGGGAGAGCCTCCATTATTACTAGATCATGCCGCCCCCGTTGTGAAAGAAGCAAATGTTGATGATGACATGGAGGAGGATGATGATGAAGACCCAGAAAAGTAATTCAATACCGCCTATGATGATGGAAGGTTGATGGCTCAGGACGACGAAGACTCAGGCTATGAGCGTGTAGACGATGACTTGATGCTACCTATTTGCCAGAGCCGAAACATCCTAAGGCGGAATGCAAAAAGTCTCTCTTCAAGAAATCCTCGCAGGAGACGCCTCCAGATGCCGCCTCTACCCAGCAACCCCCCGAGGCCCGTCCAATGATTAGCCCGATGACACTTGGGGTGGTGGTTAGGGATGGTATGGTGGGCTCACTACCGCCACCCACCAAGAAAAGGAGGAGACCGGACAGGAAAGGCCCTAAATGCGCAAGAGCTGCTTCAAGCTGCCAACCGCCTCTGAAGCCCCGGGTGGTAGACAGAATACCCGTCGAAGGTAAGAATCGTTTCCATGTCGCCGATGAGCCGATCCCACCTGCTAAAGCGCTAGATCACATACTAAACAATTATCTAAGGAGACTCCATGAAGATGTGCTGGCCAGAGAGAAAAGCCTTCTGATCGCGGAAAAACCAGGATACCCGCTTTATGTTAGGACCGGTTTTCCAGTAAAATAATTACCGAGAGAACCGACCTTTTTATCGAACCAGCACAGAAGAATACTTCTTACTAGTAGACAAATCCTTGATACAGAATTCCAGAGTACTGAATATTATACATGGTTGAGATGAGGTTGCTCAACAATTTATTACAAGGACGCCGATATAATACATAAGGGCGGATATGACACAATGGTAGGGTGGCATAACTACTACGTCGTAATAAAAAGAGGTGATGGATATGTCACAGTGCAGTGGGTGACATGACTCCAATATCTTACAGTTCATCGAGTGTCGGAGTGAGACCCGATGAATTTATTTGGTGGTTGGCGGAAGCGGTTATAAAATAGTGATCAACTCCAGGATCGCAAGAGACTGACTGGGACTCCACTAGATGCCGGACTCGCTATCGAACTCTTCATCCATGAGATCGCCTTCGTCAACATCTGGCCAAATCAACAAGCCAGGTGAGTACTTTGAATGTACTCGCAAGTTCGAACATAAGATATAACAAATGCAAACATGATGCATATGAGAAATCTAGCAATATGTATCCGAATAATATAATTTGCGCTGCAGGTAAAAATGGAAGTCGGGTGGTAGTCCTCCCGAAATCCCGAAGAGAAATAAACGAAAACCAAACGAGTGTCTGAGCGACGCCTCGTGAGGACAAATGAATAAGAACATGCCATAGTCGGACGTCTGAGCGACATCACTTAAAGGGCTTATATTCAAAAGTAAATAACAAGAATGCCACAGTCGGACGTCTGCGCGACATCACATAAAGGGCTTATATTCAGAAGTAAATAACGAGAATGCCACAGTCGGACATCTGAGCGACATCACATAAAGGGCTTATAACAAAATTAACTAACAAGAATGCC
>LR738709.1:528442303-528509672 GCA_902687465.1 Secale cereale | reverse complement strand
AGTCGGACGTCTGAGCGACATCACATAAAGGGCTTACAACAAAATTAAATAACAAGAATGCCACAGTCGGACGTCTGAGCGACATCACATAAAGGGCTTACAAAAAAATTAAATAACAAGAATGCCACAGTCGGACGTCTGAGCGACATCACATAAAGGGCTTATACTCAAAAGTAAATAACGAGAATGCCACAGTCGGACGTCTGAGCGACATCACATAAAGGGCTTATATAATCTTAGGTATAACAGTAAAATATTTCAGGAGATTAATCAGTGCAGAAATAACTGGTTAGTTCATATACCAAAAGGACTCTTGACTAAAATCACCATTCTTATCACTATCATAAATTACCCGAGATGGTCATTGGGGTTGACACGAAGATTGACACTAGGCCATAGACATGGCTACTTGGAAGATTTTGACTCTGCAGAGCTTGTACTCTTAAATCACGGCCAACGGATTCCACTAGCCACAACTAGTTCCGTCTACGGTGTTTTAGCAGAAACACAACTGACCAGTACACACCCATTTCACATCCCGCTGCCCGGAATCACCCGAGACAACACTCACGAAAAACTTTAAGACGGGGAGGCTACAACCTCGAATAGCATGGGATCAAATTTATATTGCGCACTCTAAGGGGTTCCCCCCTCTCGGTCCCAACCGGAAACACCCATGCCCCCTGACTGGATGACGGGCTTTAATCCAGGGCCATGGAACCCTCATCCCGGCCCCTCTATTTGGTGTGTACATGAAAAGAGGTTTGCAACTGACTAAACCGTAATCTTTGCAGTAGGCATGTGACAGTACCAAAAAGGAGACGAACGGGATCATGACTTGATCCACGTTGATACTAGAGTTAACAGTTGACCGGCATGCTCCAACAATACCAGTTCACAACCCATCATGTCACCACATGATCGGGGTGGTTCAATCATCATCATTCGGGGCTCACCCGAAGCTTGCTTGCATGAAATATAACATCCACAAATGCTTATGTAACCATGCTATGGAGAAGAACTACTCAAGCAAACATGCAACACACTCAACATATCAAAGGTTCAAAAATGCTTGCCTGGTTCGGAGTAGTCGGAGTCTAACTCGGTGAAGTTCACGGCTCTGTCACTTCCTTCGGTATCTACGTATACAAATAAAACGAGTACTAACATAAATACCGTGCGTGCATAAAAGTTGTCCCCAATATTTTTCAAATAAATATGATAAAAAACTAGACAAAAAACTAAAGAGGACAGAAAAAGAATCAACTCAAAATCATCTTTTGTTTAAAAGTTATTAAAGTTTTTGTCCAGGGACTTGTCTGTAATGAAACATAAAGTTTCCAGGGGCTAGAATATAAAAACAAGAAAACGATTCGGTACGCAGTACGCCAGCCAAATAAGGAAAACGTACTTTTCCCAAAGGCGCCTTCAAGAAAAACGTTTCGAATGAGATTGAGAGACCGACGAGGGGGTCCCACTCGTCAGGTTTGAAAACAGAAAACAGAGTCGCGCCGGCGCCAGAGAGCTGCGGTGGTCGCCGGCGCCGATCCACGGCGAGGTAGAGGGAGTGAGTGGTACCTACGTGTTCCTGGTGCTCTTCCGCGTCGGTGGGTGGTGGAGTTGGGCGTCGGCGAGCACCACGTCGACGGCGACCCTATCTCTGGCGGACGGCGGCTCGGGTGGTTATGGGTCTCGTCGGAGAGGGCTGCTGGGGTCAAATTGGAGCGGGGGTTAGTCTCCTAGGGGTGTCAGGAGACTACTGGAAAGTCTAGGGCGGTTGAGGAGCTCTCACCAGAGAGGTCGCTGCCGGAGCCCGAAGCGGACCGAGGCGGTCGAAGTTGAGGAAGAAGGGCCCCTCGAGGCTCTTCCAGTGGCTGGGCGGGGTCTGGTGAGGTGGTGGAGATGTGCGGGGTCGAGAGCGTACTCGGAGGTGCTATTTATAGCCGGCCCGAGGCGGTTACCACGAACGGGATAAGTCCGGCGAGCAATTACGGTGGCGCTGTGGCTGGACGGGTGGTTTAGGTGTTTGAGCATCGACTAGACGGTGTACTGATTCCATTCTTTTGCAGAACTTAGCAAGGCAGGGGCGCGTACGGCCTGTCCCCAACGGAACGGCCGTGCGGGCACGTCAGCGGTAGAGAGCGCGCCCTGTGCTTGCTAGGCCACGGCTGACGAAGCTGCACTGTCGACTGCGATCTTCAGTTAGCTTTTCTGAACTTGACAGAAATAGTGCACGCCAGGTGTTTGATGAAATGTTTTTGGCATGTGGAAAATCTTTCTGGAGCTGATATTTGGTGGGGTGGTCTCTTGATGCATCTAGAGGCTGCCTGATTTTTCACAGATTATTAGGAAGAGAGAAAATATGAATTTCACCAAAATTGGCAAATCTGGTCCAAACTTGTAGCAAGTGTAATTTGAAAATTTTGAACTGTAGACTAGTGAAACAAGATGGATCTAGGTTGTGGGTACTAAGGACTAGCCAGGGGAGTTGGGTTGGGATCAAAAATCAAGATGAAATTGGTGGTTCCTTTGTAAATCACCAAGGTACACGTTAAAAGACATAAATTGTTTTTGGTATAATATAATTAGAAGAAAAATCCGATTAAGGTTGAAACCTACTGGAATTGATGAGAGACTTGTTTCAAGGTGGAAAGGAGGTTTTGGAGGGAAAGACTTTCATTGGGTGCCATGGCAAGAGAAAAAGTATGAAAGGGGAAGACAAGTCCATGGTCTTTATATGATGGTTTTTCATGAAGGGAAAATAGTCAAATAAAACCTTCTTGAAAAACAACTTATGTTGAGCTAACACAAGTAGAAAACCTTCAAGGCCAGAATCAAGTTTGAGAAGGACACACAAACTTTTGTCAGAAAAGTTTTTAGAAAGGGGTTTTAAGAGAAGATCTAATATCCCCCTTCCAAAAGACCAAAAAGTTTGGAAGAAAACCAATCCAAAAATTTGGAGTGTTACAACACATACCCCCTTAGGAAAAATCTCGTCCCCGAGATTTCAGGTGATCCTCAAATAGGTGTGGGTACTCTGTCCGAAGGAAATCCTCCCTTTCCCATGTTGCCTCATCCTCGGTGTGATTGCTCCACTGAACCTTGAGAAATTTAATTGTCTTTTGCCGGGTTCTTCTTTCAGACTCTTCCAATATTTTTATTGGGCATTCCCGGTAGGTGAGGTCTGGTTGCACATCAAGGTTTTCATGCGACACATGCTTCTCTGGGTTGCTTACATATTTCCTTAGCTGTGAAACGTGGAACACGTCGTGGACGTCTGATAGTTCTTTGAGAAGGTCCAACTGGTAGGCCACTGTGCCTCTTCGTGCAACTATACGAAAGGGTCCAATAAATCATGGTGCTAGCTTTCCTTAGACTTTGAATCGTTGCAGGCTCCTCATAGGAGATACGCGTAGATACACGTTTTCACCGGGTTCAAAACTTACTTCCCGATGCTTTTGATCGTAATAACTCTTCTGTCGGCTTTGGGCTGTCTTGAGTCGATCCTGAATTAGTATAACTTTCTCCTCAGCTTCCTTGAGCATGTCTGGGCAGAAGATACAACTGTCCCCTGTTTCTGACCAGTTTAATGGGGTACGACATCTTCGTCCGTACAAGGCTTTGAAAGGTGCCATTTTTAGACTGGCTTGGTAACTATTTTTGTATGGGAACTCGGCATATGGTAAGCTCGCTTCCCAACTGGTCCCATAGGTTAGGACACATGCCCTTAGCATGTCTTCTAGAATTTGATTCAGTCGTTCCGTTTGTCCTCCAGTCTGGGGGTGATAGGCTGTACTGAATACTAGTTGCATTCCCAGGGCTTGCTGCAAATGATCCCAAAATTTGGAGACGAACTGTCTTTGGAACTCCATGTAGGCATACTATACGGGTGAGGTAAAGTTTGGCAAGCTTCTGGGTGGTGTGGGTTGTCTTGACTGGGATGAAGTGTGCCACCTTAGTTAGCCTATCTGTGATGACCCATATGGCATCATTTCCGTGCTGTGACCGTGGTAGTCCAACAATAAAATTCATCCCAATATCGTCCCATTTCTACTCAGGTATCTTGTTTGGTTGTACCAGTCCTGCGGGTTTTTAGTGCTCGGCTTTAATGCGTTGACATGAATCACAACATGCAATGTACGTGGCTATATCCCTCTTCATACCGTGCCACCAAAACCTTTCCTGAATGTCCTTGTACATTTTGGTCCCTCCAGGGTGAATTGAATATGGAGCGGTGTGGCTTTCTGCTAGAATTTGTTGTTTGAGGTTTTCGTTATTGGGTACGCAAAGCCTGTCTCCGAACCATAATATTCCCTCACTGTCTATGGTAAATTCTGAGGCCTTGTCCTGACTCACTTTTCTTTTTATGCCTTCAATGCTGGGGTGTCCATGCTGAGCCTTCTTAATTTGTTCTATTAGCGTAGGCCGTATTTCCATATTTGACACTTCGCCTTAAGTGACTATCATTAAGTTGAGCTTGGCGAATTCCTGCTGAAACTCAGGTCTCAAGTTTTGTCGGCTGCCGTTGTCCGAGCTGGGGTTACGGCTGAGAGCATCTGCTACTACGTTTGCCTTCCTTGGGTGATAGTGGATGCCAACGTCATAATCTTTTACCAGTTCCAACCAGCGTCGTTGTCGTAAATTGAGTTCTGGTTGGGTGAAAATATATCTGAGGCTCTTATGGTCCGTATATATTTCACAACGATTCCCAAGCAAAAAGTGCCTCCACTCTTTTAGTGCATGGATAACTGCTGCCAATTCCAAGTCATGAGTAGGATAATTTTCTTCATGTTTCCGTAGTTGCCGGGAAGCGTATGCGACTACCTTGCCTTCTTGCATCAGTACGCATCCGAGGCCCTTCCGGGATGCGTCGCAATATACTTCAAAACTTTTGTGTATATCTGGTACGCCAATACTGGGGCTGTCGTTAATTTATTTTTGAGTTCCTGGAAGCTTTTCTCATAAGCTTCAGTCCAAACGAATTTCTTATCCTTCTTGAGTAACTGTGTCATTGGTTTGGCTATGGTGGAAAATCCCTCAATAAACCTCCGGTAATATCCAGCCATTCCGAGGAAACTTCGTACATCTGTTACATTGGCCGGTGGCTTCCAACCAAGTACAGCCTTGACTTTTTCCGGGTCCACAACAACTCCTTCTTGTGTCAATACATGGCCAGAAAACCAACCTGTCTTAACCAAAATTCACATTTGCTGAATTTGGCGTAGAGTTGATGTTTCCTTAATTCTCCCAGTACAATACGGAGATGTTCAACATGTTCTTCTGGTGTCTTTGAATATACCAAGATATCATCAATAAATACCACGACAAATTTGTCCATAAATTTCATAAACACTTTGTTCATGAGGTGGACAAAATATGCGGGGGCGTTGGTCAGTCCAAACGGCATTACTGTAAATTCATATAGTCCGTATCTGGAGGTGAATGCTGTTTTCAGGATATCTTCTGTCCGTACTTTTAATTGATGATAACCCGACCTTAAATCAATTTTTGAGAAAACCTTGGCTTGCGCGAGCTGGTCAAATAAGTCATTTATCCGTGGCATCGGATATTTGTTCTTGATGGTGAAGATGTTGAGCGCTCGGTGGTCTATACACAATCTCATAGTCCCATCCTTCTTTTTGGCAAATAATATCGGCGAACCCCAAGGTGAGGAGCTGGCCCGTATAAATCCTTTGTCCAATAATTCCTTTATTTGCTTTTTTAGTTCAACCAATTCGGATGGTGCCATTCGGTATGGTTTCTTGTAAATGGGGGTTGTTCCAGGTGCTAGCTCAATGATGAATTCTGTTTCTCTGTCTGGTGGCATGCCTGGCAGTTCTTCGGGAAATACGTCCGGAAACTCACATACTACCGGAACTTTGCTTAAATCAGAAGTGTCTACCTTGTTTAATTTTGGTTGCCGCGATACTGGTCTCTCTTGAGCTGCGACTCTTATCGTCTTTCTGTGATGATGAGTAAGAATCACAGTTCGGTTGAAGCAGTCGATAAATCCTTTGTTGGTGGTTGGCCAGCCCATACCCAAGATAACATCCAGTCCCTTGTTTTCCAACACGATGAGGTTTGCGTGAAACTTTAATCCTTCAATTTCAATAGTTACACCTTGGCAGTAATTCTGAGTGATCTGCTTACTTTCGGGGGACTTGATGGTCATTGATTTTCCCAAGGGAAGCATCAAAAAATCGTGTTGCAAAGCAAAGTTCTTCGAAATGAACGAATGAGAAGCTCCAGAATCAAACAAAACCGTGGCAGGTATTGTGTTGACAGGGAACATACCGAGTATGATATACGAGGCATCCTGTGCTTGCTCCTTGGTCACATGGTTCAGGTGGCCTTTCTTGTGGTTGTTATTGGGGTTGAAGTTGTTACACTTGGGCGCTGAATTGTTTCCATTGCTGTTCGACTTCGGAGTTGAGTTCCTTGGTTTTGGGCACTATTTGGCATAGTGTCCCTCTTCTCCACAAGCGTAGCAAGTAACACCTGGGCGATACGTGAAATCCTTGTCCCTTGCATGAATTTTTTTGCTCAGACGCGTGTCATTGTTCATGGATTTGTTCGTCTCATTTCTCTAAAAGTTTATCTTATTCCTATTGTTGCGGGTGTGGGTGGTCTGATCCCGTTTTCGCTTGCAAATATCTTCCAGACTGCGACGCTCATTTTCCAAAGTAATAGCCTTGTCCACAAGTGTCTTGAAATCTAGAAAAGTGTGTACGACTAGCTGGCATTTAAGTGCTGGTGCCAAACCGTCCAGGAATTTTTCCATCTTTTTATTTTCAGTCATACGCTCTTCGTTGGCATAACGAGATAATTGAGTAAACTGGCTGTTGTACTCAGTCACTGTCATGCCCCTTTGCTTGAGGTCATCAAACTCCCTTTTCTTGATCTTCATAATGCTTCTAGGGATGTGCGCCCCACGAAAACCTTCTTTAAAATCCTCCCAGGTGATATCATTTTCCTTGGGGTGCATATGCAGAAAATTCTCCCACCATGATGCAGCTACTCCAGTAAGATAGTGCGGTGCATAAAGTACCTTTTCACATCTGAGCATTGTGCAACAATCAATTTCCTTTCAATGTCTCGAAGCCAATCATCGGCCTCAAGCGGTCTTTCAGTTTGAGAAAATGTTGGCGGACGTGTCTTCTGTAATTCAGATAATTTAAAATGCTGCTGGTGTTGGGGAACGTAGTATTTTACAATTTTCCTACGATCACGCAAGATCTATCTACTAGATGCATAGCAACGAGAGGGGAGAGTGTGTCTACGTACCCTCGTAGACCGGGAGCGGAAGCGTCAAGTGACGCGGTTGATGTTGTCGAACTTCTTCGCGATCCAACCGATCAAGCACCGAACGTACGGCACCTCCGTGTTCAGCACACGTTCGGCTTGATGACGTCCCACGAGCTCTTGATCCAGTTGAGCTTCACGGGAGAGTTACGTCAGCACGACGGCATGGTGACGGATATGATGTATCTACCGGCGCAGGGCTTCGCCTAAGCACTGCAACGGTATGACCGAGGTGTGTTTCTATGGAGGGGGGCACCGCACACGGCTAAAACAATTCAACTTGTGTGTCTTTGGGTGCCCCCCTGCCCCCGTATATAAAGGAGCAAGAGGGGAGGGCCGGCCGGCCTCCTATGGTGCGGCTAGGGCAATCCTACTAGGAATAGGATTGCAATCCTATTCCTAGTAGGAGTCCACCAAGAAGGAAGAGAGGGAAAAAGAAAGAGAAGGAGAGGTGGCGCCCCCCAATCCTAGTCCAACTAGGATCCCCTGGTGGGGCGCCGGCCAGCCTCTATGGGCTGCCTCTCTCCTTTCCTTAAGGCCCACTATGGACCACCCCCCTCGTAGGGGGTTCCGGTAACCCCCTCCGGCAATCCCGTTAAATCCGAAACTTTTCCGGAACACTTCCGGTGTCCGAATATAGTCGTCCAATATATCAATCTTTATGTCTCGGACATTCCGAGACTCCTCTTCATGTCCGTGATCTCATCCGGGACTCCGAACTACCTTCGGTACATCAAAACTCATAAACTCATAATACAGATCGTCATCAAACGTTAAGCGTGCGGACCCTACGTGTTCGAGAACTATGTAGACATGACCGAGACTCATCTCCGGTCAATAACCAATAGCGGAACCTGGATGCTCATATTGGCTCCTACATATTCTACGAAGATCTTTATCGGTCAAACCGCATAACAACATACGTTGTTCCTTTTGTCATCGGTATGTTACTTGCCCGAGATTCGATCGTCGGTATCTCTATACCTAGTTGAATCTCGTTACCGGCAAGTCTCTTTACTCGTTCCGTAACACATCATCTCGTGAATAACTCATTAGCCTTTTGCTTGCAAGTCTTATTATGATGTGTGTTACCGAGAGGGCCCAGAGATACCTCTCCGACACTCGGAGTGACAAATCCTAATCTTGATCTATGCCAACACCACGAATACTTTCGGAGACACCTGTAGAGCATCTTTATGATCACCCAGTTACGTTGTGATGTTTGATAGCACACAAGGTGTTCTTACGGTATTCGGGAGTTGCATAATCTCATAGTCATAGGAACATGTATAAGTCATGAAGAAAGCAATAGCAGTAAAACTAAACGATCATAGTGCTATGCTAACGGATGGGTCTAGTCCATCACATGAGTCTCCTAATGATGTGATCCCGTTGATCAAATGACAACTCATGTCTATGGCTAGGAAACATAACCATCTTTGATCAATCAGCTAGTCTAGTAGAGGCATACTAGGGACATACTATTTTGTCTATGTATTCACACATGTATCAAGTTTCCGGTTAATACAATTCTAGCATGAATAAAAGACATTTATCATGATATAAGGAAATACAAATAACATCTTTATTATTGCCTCTAGGGCATATTTCCTTCAGTCTCCCACTTGCACTAGAGTCAATAATCTAGCTCACATCGCCATGTGATTTAATACCGATAGTTCACATCGTTATGTGAATAACACCCATAGTTCACATCTCCATGTGACCAACACCCAAAGGGTTTACTAGAGTCAATAATCTAGTTCACATCACTATGTGATTAATACCCAAGAGTAATAAGGTGTGATCATGTTTTGCTTGTGAGAGAAGTTTAGTCAACGGGTCTGTCACATTCAGATCCGTATGTATTTCGCAAATTTCTATGTCTACAATGCTCTGCATAGAGCTACTCTAGCTAATTTCTCCCACTTTCAATACGCATCCAGATTGATACTTAGAGTCATCTGGATTTAGTGTCAAAGCTTGCATCGGCGTAACCCTTTACGATGAACTCTTTATCACCTCCATAATCGAGAAACATTTCCTTAGTCATCCAGTTACTAAGGATAATTTTGACTGCTGTACAGTGATCTATTCCTGGATCACTATTGTACCCCCTTGACAAACTCATGGCAAGGTACACAACATTTTTGGTACACAGCATGGCATATTTTATAGAACCTATGGCTGAGGCATAGGGAATGACTTTCATTCTCTCTATATTTTTCTACCGTGGTCTGGCTTTGAGTCTTACTCAACTTCACACCTTACAAGTCAGGCAAGAACTCCTTCTTTGACTGATCTATTTTGAACTACTTCAAAATCTTATCAAGGTATGTACTTATCGAAAGTCTTATCAAGCATCTTGATCTATCTCCATAGATCTTGATGCCCAATATGTAAGCAGCTTCACCAAGGTCTTTCTTTGAAAAACTCCTTTCAAACACTCCTTTATGCTTTCCAGAAATTTCTACATCATTTCCGATCGACAATATGTCATTCACATATACTTATCAGAAAGTTTGTAGTGCTCCCACTCACTTCTTGTAAATACAGGCTTCACCGTAAGTCTGTATAAATCTATATGCTTTGATCAACTTATCAAAGCGTATATTCCAACTCTGAGATGCTTGCACCAGTCCATAGATGGATCGCTGGAGCTTGCATATTTTTTTAGCACCTTTAGGATTGACAAAACCTTCGGGTTGCATCATATACAATTTTTCTTTAATAAATCCATTAAAGAATGCAGTTTTGTTATCCATTTGCCAGATTTCATTAAATGCGGCAATTGCTAACATGATTCGGACAGACTTAAGCATCGCTACGGGTGAGAAAGTCTCATCGTAGTCAACTCCTTGAACTTTGTCGAAAACCTTTCGCAACAAGTCGAGCTTTCTAAACAGTAACATTACTGTCAGCGTCGGTCTTCCTCTTGAAGATCCATTTATTTTCGATGGCTTGCCGATCATCGGGCAAGTCAACCAAAGTCCACACTTTGTTCTCATACATGGATCCCATCTCAGATTTCATGGCCTCAAGCCATTTTGTGGAATTTGGGATCATCATCGCTTCCTCATAGTTCGTAGGTTCATCATGGTCTAGTAACATGACTTCCAGAACTGGGTTGCCGTACCACTCTGGTGCGGAACATACTCTGGTTGATCTACGACTTTCAGCAGAAACTTGATCTGAAGTTTCATGATCATCATCATTAGCTTCCTCACTAATTGGTGTAGGAATCACTGGAACTAGTTTCTGTGATGTTCCACTTTCCAATTCGGGAGAAGGTACAATTACCTCATCAAGTTCTACTTTCCTCCCACTCACTTCTTTCGAGAGAAACTCCTTCTCTAGAAAGGATCCATTCTTAGCAACGAATATCTTGACTTCGGATCTGTGATAGAAGGTGTACCCAACAGTCTCTTTTGGGTATCCTATGAAGACACATTTCTCCGACTTGGGTTCGAGCTTATCAGGTTGAAGCTTTTTCACATAAGCATCGCATCCCCAAACTTTAAGAAACGACAACTTAGGTTTCTTGCCAAACCATAGTTCATAAGGTGTCGTATCAACGGATTTAGATGGTGCCCTATTTAACGTGAATGTAGCTGTCTCTAATGCATAACCCCAAAAGCAATAGTGGTAGATCGGTAAGAGACATCATCGATCGCACTATATCTAATAAAGTACGGTTATGACGTTCGGACACACCATTACACTGTGGTGTTCCAGGTGGCGTGAGTAGTGAAACTATTTCACATTGTTTTTACTGAAGGCCAAACTCGCTAACTCAAATATTTTACCTCTACGATCATATCGTAGAAACTCTTATTTTCTTGTTACGATGATTCTCCACTTCACTCTGAAATTCTTTGAACTTTTCAAATGTTTCAGACTTGTGCTTCATTAAGTAGATATACCCATATCTGCTCAAATCATCAGTGAAGGTCAGAAAATAACGATTCCCGCCGTGAGCTTCAACACTCATTGGTCTGCATACATCAGTATGTATGATTTCCAACAACTCTGTTGCTCGCTCCACAGTTCCGGAGAACGGAGTTTTAGTCATCTTGCCCATGAGGCATGGTTCGCAAGCACCAAGTGATTCATAATCAAGTGATTCCAAAAAGTCCATCACTATGGAGTTTCTTCATGCGCTTTACACCAATATGACCTAAACGGCAGTGCCACAAATAAGTTACACTATCATTATTAACCTTGCATCTTTTGGCTTCAATATTATGAATATCTGTATCACACGATCGAGATCCAACAAACTATTTTCATTGGGTGTATGACCATAGAAGGTTTTTTTATTCATGTAAACAGAACAACAATTATTCTCTAACTTACATGAATAACTGTATTGCAATAAACATGATCAAATCATATTGATGCTCAACACAAACACCAAATAACACTTATTTAGGTTCAACACTAATCCCGAAAGTATAGGGAGTGTGCGATGATGATCATATCAATCTTGGAACCACTTCCAACACACATCGTCACTTCACCTTTCACTAGTTTTTGTTCATTATGCAACTCCCATTTCGAGTTACTACTCTTTAGCAACTGAACCAGTATCAAATACCGTGGGGTTGCTATGAACACTAGTAAGATACACATCAATAATCTGTATATCAAATATACCTTTGTTCACTTTGCCATCCTTCTTATCCGCCAAATATCTAGGGCAGTTCCACTTCCAGTGACCTTTTCCTTTGCAGTAGAAGCACTTAGTTTCAGGCTTGAGTTTAGCTTTGGGTTTCTTCACGGGTGTGACAACTTGCTTGTCATTCCTTTTGAAGTTCCCCTTCTATCCCTTTGCCCTTTACTTGAAACAAGTGGTCTTATTAACCATCAACACTTGATGTTCTTTCTTGATTTCTACCTTCGCCGATTTCAGCATTGCGAAGAGCTCGAGAATTACCTTCGTCACCCCTTGCATATTATAGTTCATCACGAAGTTCTACTAACTTGGTGATAGTGACTAGAGAATTTTGTCAATTACTATCTTATCTGGAAGATTAACTCCCACTTGATTCAAGTAATTGTAGTACCCAGACAATCTGAGCACATGCTCACTGGTTGAGCTATTCTCCTCCATCTTGTAGGCAAAGTACTGTCAGAAGTCTTATACCTCTCGACACGGGCATGAGTATGAAATACTAATTTCAACTCTTGGAACATCTCATATGCTCCGTGGCATTCAAAACGTTTTTGAAGTCCCGGTTATAAGCCGTAAAGCATGGAGCACTAAACTATCAAGTAGTCATCATACCGAGCTTTTGTCAAATCGTTCATAACATCTACATCTGCTCCTGCAATAGGTCTGTCACCTAGCGGTGCATCAAGGAAATAATTCTTCTGTGCAGCAATGAGGATAATCCTCAGATCACGGAACAATTCCGCATCATTGCTACTAACATCTTTCAACTTGGTTTTCTCTAGGAACATATAAAAAATAAACGTGGATCAACATCGCGAGCTATTGATCTACAACATAGATATGCTAATACTACTAGGACTAAGTTCATGATAAATTAAAGTTCAATTAATCATATTACTTAAGAACTCCCACTTAGATAGACATCCCTCCGGTCATCTAAATGATCACGTGATCCAAATCAACTAAACCATGTCCGATCATCACGTGAGATGGAGTAGTTTCAATGGTGAACATCTTATGTTGATCATATCTACTATATGATTCACGCTCGACCTTTCGGTCTCCAGTGTTCCGAGGCCATATCTGCATATGCTAGGCTCGTCAAGTTTAACCCGAGTATTCTGCGTGTGCAAAACTGGCTTACACCCGTTGTATTTGAACGTCGAGCTTATCACACCAGATCATCACGTGGTCTCTCGGCACGACGAACTTTGGCAACGGTGCATACTCAGGGAGAACACTTGTACCTTGAAATTTAGTAAGGGATCATCTTATAATGCTACTGTCGTTCTAAGCAAAATAAGAAGCATAATAAGATAAACATCACATGCAATCAAAATATGTGACATGATATGGCCGTCATCATCTTGTGCGTTTGATCTCCATCTCCAAAGCACCGTCATGATCACCTTCGTCACCGGCGCGACACCTTGATCTCCATCGTAGCATCGTTGTCGTCTCGCCAACTATTTCTTCTACGACTATCGCTACCGCTTAGTGATAAAGTAAAGCAATTACATGGCGATTGCATTTCATACAATAAAGCGACAACCATATGGCTCCTGCCAGTTGCCGATAACATTACAAAACATGATCATCTCATACAAAACCGTATAACTCATCATGTCTTGACCATATCACATCACAACATGCCCTGCAAAAACAAGTTAAACGTCCTCTACTTTGTTGTTGCAAGTTTTACGTGGCTGCTACGGGCTTAGCAAGAACCGTTCTTACCTATGCATATAAAACCACAACGATGTTTCGTCAAGTATGTGCTGTTTTAACCTTCACAAGGACCGGGCGTAGCCACACTTGATTAAGCTAATGTGAGAGAGACAGACACCCGCCAGTCACCTTTAAGCAACGAGTGCTCGTAACGGTGAAACCAGTCTCGCGTAAGCATACGCGTATTGTCGGTCCGGGCCGCTTCATCTCACAATACCGCCGAAGCAAAATATGACATGCTGGTAAGCAGTATGACTAGTATCGCCCACAACTCATTATGTTCTACTCGTGCATATCATCTACGCATAGACTTGGCTCATGATGCCACTGTTGGGGAACGTAGTATTTTAAAATTTTCCTACGATCTCGCAAGATCTATCTACTAGATGCATAGCAACGAGAGGGGAGAGTGTGTCTACGTACCCTCGTAGACCGGGAGCGGAAGCGTCAAGTGACGCGGTTGATGTTGTCGAACTTCTTCGCGATCCAACCGATCAAGCACCGAACGTACGGCACCTCCGCGTTCAGCACACGTTCAGCTGGATGACATCCCACGAGCTCTTGATCCAGTTGAGCTTCACGAGAGAGTTACGTCAGCACGACGGCGTGGTGAAGGATATGATGTATCTACTGGCGCAGGGCTTCGCCTAAGCTCTGCAACGGTATGACCGAGGTGTGTTTCTGTGGAGGGGGGCACCGCACACGGCTAAAACAATTCAACTTGTGTGTCTTTGGGTGCCCCCCTGCCCCCGTATATAAAGGAGCAAGAGGGGAGGGCCGGCCGGCCTCCTATGGTGCGGCTAGGGCAATCCTACTAGGAATAGGATTGCAATCCTATTCCTAGTAGGAGTCCACCAAGAAGGAAGAGAGGGAAAAAGAAAGAGAAGGAGAGGTGGTGCCCCCAATCCTAGTCCAACTAGGATCCCCTGGTGGGGTGCCGGCCAGCCTCTATGGGCTGCCTCTCTCCTTTCCTTAAGGCCCACTATGGACCATCCCCCCTCGTAGGGGGTTCCGGTAACCCCCTCCGTCAATCCCGTTAAATCCGAAACTTTTCCGGAACACTTCCGGTGTCCGAATATAGTCGTCCAATATATCAATCTTTATGTCTCGGACATTCCGAGACTCCTCGTCATGTCCGTGATCTCATCTGGGACTCCGAACTACCTTCGGTACATCAAAACTCATAAACTCATAATACAGATCGTCATCAAACGTTAAGCGTGCGGACCCTACGGGTTTGAGAACTATGTAGACATGACCGAGACTCATCTCCGGTCAATAACCAATAGCGGAACCTGGATGCTCATATTGGCTCCTACATATTCTACGAAGATCTTTATCGGTCAAACCGCATAACAACATACGTTGTTCCTTTTGTCATCGGTATGTTACTTGCCCGAGATTCGATCGTCGGTATCTCTATACCTAGTTCAATCTCGTTACCGGCAAGTCTCTTTACTCGTTCCATAACACATCATCTCGTGACTAACTCATTAGTCTTTTGCTTGCAAGGCTTATTATGATGTGTGTTACCGAGAGGGCCCAGAGATACCTCTCCGACACTCGGAGTGACAAATCCTAATCTTGATCTATGCCAACACCACGAATACTTTCGGAGACACCTGTAGAGCATCTTTATGATCACCCAGTTACGTTGTGACGTTTGATAGCACACAAGGTGTTCTTACGGTATTCAGGAGTTGCATAATCTCATAGTCATAGGAACATGTATAAGTCATGAAGAAAGCAATAGCAGTAAAACTAAACGATCATAGTGCTATGCTAACGGATGGGTCTAGTCCATCACATCATTCTCCTAATGATGTGATCCTGTTGATCAAATGACAACTCATGTCTATGGCTAGGAAACATAACCATCTTTGATCAATGAGCTAATCTAGTAGAGGCATACTAGGGACATACTATTTTGTCTATGTATTCACACATGTATCAAGTTTCCGGTTAATACAATTCTAGCATGAATAAAAGACATTTATCATGATATAAGGAAATACAAAAAACATCTTTATTATTGCCTCTAGGGCATATTTCCTTCAGCTGGTGTGGCTCACGGTGATTCCCCATATTAATAACATGGTTCATCATCTCCTGATGCGGCTGCTGGCTTTGCTCGTAAAGACGGCATACTTGAGAAAATGTTGTTTCACTGCCCTGCTGACTTGACTGCCCCTGCGTGAAATTGTTACTTGTCTGGGTACCATGAATTTCCTCTGGCGGACTTGGCATGGAACGTGTCTAGGGACGAGTCATTTTTCACTCTGGGGTATTATTGCAGAAATCATGAGAAAGACTGAGCGGCAAAAATAAACCAAAGATTTTGCAAAAGCAGTAAAACCCAAGCTCCAAAGATTTTTAAATAAATAACTCGATTGCGCATGGAGAAGGACTGCTTAGTACATATCTTACACGCGAGTCGTAATTATACAATACGTCACTCAGGATGCGCGTACACATACCTGACATGTTATTTATGCTAGTGCACTTCTCCAAGTTCCTACATGATGCGCAAACAGACTACTTCCCATCAACCTATTTTACATATAAAACATATCATACAAGCGAACACATCGCGTCGCGGACAGGCGCACTAGTCGGAGATGTTGAAGACTTCCCTTGACCTGCCGAGGGTAAGACCCAGTGGCGATGGAGACTCAGCCTCCTCCTCACTAATAGGCTTCAGGCGTGGAATACTGGTTCGAGGAGTTGGTGCGGGCGCAGCAGGTGGTGCAGCTCTGACTGGAGTAGGAGCAATGACCTGGTCAAACTCCTCAGTGGTAGGCAGGCGGCGAGCGGTGGCTAAGATGGCAGGTGCATAAGATGCTGAGGACGAGACAAATGTCAGTGGTGGTGAAGTATGGAGAAGCTCCCTCCTATTAGCGGAACCGCTTTGGACTAAGTCCATACGAGCAGCCACCAAGTCATCCACAAGGTTATCAAAGGCTGCCTCAAGAGCCTTGAGGTACTCAACCAATGATTCGATGGCTTCATCATGTTCTCCCCTTGCGCAAGCAAACACATAGTGGCACGTGTAAGGCACGTGGCATGGGAGGTAGCGGTAGCGATGAGTCTTCATCGAGGGAAGAGCATCCCGGAGACGAGCTATCGCCTCACGGGCAGCCATCTGTATGGCATGCCTCTCTGTAGGCATGGCCCTACCCACAAATCGGAAGCGGCATGCTTCAGAACGCCTGTCGGGGAAACTGATCGCCCGCGAACACCTATGGGACCGGAGCCCCTTTTCGGTACGGCAAGGGAGCGGAGGGTGCACGGAGAGCAGATCGAGGCGAGCACGCGAGCAGTTTACCCAGGTTCGGACCGCCCGGATGCGTAAAACCCTACTCCTGCCTTGGTTTGTATTGTGTTCTTGGCTCGGGAGCAAGAAGAGCTACAGTACTGGTTGCTAGCTTCACCGAGCGTGAGAGTGATCGAGAATCGGAACCCCCTCTACGTTGTGCATGGGCCTCCTTTTATAGGTCAAAGGGGTCTCCGACAGGTGGCAACGTAGATGAGGGTAAAAACGTAAAAATGGTGGTAGCTGTAACAGTGGGTGTACAGTGCTCTGTACCTAACCCTGACGGTGGGGGACAAGGGCATTGAATGCCCGTCGCTGTCGCCCCAAACAGTGTAAAAAGCGTCCGTCCGGGCGTCTCCGTTCGCCACGACGGTGGCCTCGTCATCGCGGCTTGCCACCGTGTCCCCCAGGCTGCACAGCCTTCCGCCACGTGCACCTGGAAGGGCCCCAGGGCGACGCGTGGACAGATGAGCTGGAGCGTGGGCACGTAGTGGAAGCTTGCCGCGGCTTGCAGCTTGCCGCGCCCGGGAGCTTGTCGCTCTCCGGGCCTTGCCGGGGCGCGCGATGCGCCACGGAAAATCTCCCGAAACGCCATGTCTTGGCCTCCCTGGCAAGCTCCTCTTGCCAGGGCCTCGTGCTAATGGGATGGTTTTGAGCCGGGAGCGGCCTTCCCGGCAAGCTCCTCTTGCCGGGGTCTTGTTTCTTCAACTTGAATACTTTGTTCTTGAATGGCTCCAAGGGAACCATAGTGGGTCTTGGCGGGCGCGTGGCAAGCCCTGCCACGGGATGTTGCTACTGCCCGTGCACAAGTCGGGATACTAAGGTACCCCTACTTTAGTACACCGATAGGAGCCCCCGGGTCTGGGCCACACACGGTGCCGAGCGTTGTTGGGCCAGGCCCAAAACAGTGCACGGGCACACGCGGCCCACGGCGCGCCGCATCCCACTCCGTATCCACCGCACCTCTCCCTAACGGCACGCGTCGATTGCGGCGTCGTGGGAGAGATCGTGGCCTACTTCTTTAATGGGGAAAATGCGGAACGTCCCCCTCTCCCCCTTAAAAGTAGGGGAAACAGGGGCTGTTTTCTTCCATTCGCTCATTGCTTCTTCAACCTCCAGAAACCCCCGCTGCTCCCCTCCTCCCCGAAGGTTGAAAGAGAGCAGCGCTCCGCCCTTCTTCCGCCGCCGCCAGCCTCCCCAGCGCCGCCGGCCCCCCCTCGCTGTCCCCGCCATGGCCCCGAAGGGCGACAAGGCGAAAGCCGCGAAGACTGAACGGGCGGCGAAGCTAGCAGCAATGCGGAAGAGGATGGTGGTCTTCCCGCCGAGGCTCGGCGCGAGGGAGTTGAAGGACAAGTTCTACCTCTTCTGGTCGAGGGAGACAAAGGCGCACCCGCGCACCAGGGTACTCCCCGCCGAAGCCCACGACATGTTTCCGGGAGGGTATGCCTATTTCGCTCTGTTCTTCCATTGCGGACTTTGCCCACCATACTCCGAATTCTTCTGTGATATCATGAATACCTACGGGTTTCATCTCCTTGATTTCACCCCAAATGCTGTCCTGACCATGGCCGTTTTCGCACATCTTTGCAAGAACTTTGTCGGAGTCCACCCCAACGTAGCCCTCTTCCGCCATTATTTTACGCCTCGAGTCGAGTCCGGGTCTCCTCTGTCTGGCGGGATTTATTGGATCTTTAGGCTTAATAAGAAAGAGGCATACTTGACTAGAGAGCTCCGCGGCAAGTGGGATGAGTGGAGGGCCAACTGGTGCTGGATCATGGAGGATGCCCCGGAGCAGTTCACCTCCCCGCGCCGGGTAGCAATAGTGCGCGGCAAGGACTGGAGTGACCTGGCCCCTGAGGACGAGAAGCTGAAGATAGCCATCACTAGGATTCTTCGCCTCCGGCAAGCCAATCTCACTGTAGGTGTTGTCGGGGCAGATTTCCTTCGCCGCCGCATTGCTCCCTTGCAGGAAAGGAAGAGACCTACTTGGGATTTTGGCAACGCGGCAGACTGTATGAGGCTGCGCCCCGGCCTTAACTATAATTTCACTGTCCTGGAGCTCAAAGGGATGCTCCACGAGCTATTCAAGCACGACGCCAAACACCCAGAGTGGTTCACCTTGCCGCGGGGGGTAGTTCCACTATGCAACAATTCATCGCTCAGTGCTATCCGCGCGGCGATGGCGTTGTGCGATTCCCACGGGGTTGACCCCACTTGGCTCGCGCCTTCTGACGAAGCCGCACAAACCTTCTTCGACAACTTGGTGGAGCTGCCGATCGATCCCGATGAGAAGAAAGGTCTCACCCGCGACACCACCGACCAGGAGGTGGCGTATATCGTCAGCAGGATGGAGGAGGCAGCTGCAGCCGAGGCCGCGGGAGAGTTTGGGTACTCCTTGGATGAGGTGGATGCAGCGGAGGCGGTGAGTCGGGACAAGGAGGAGGAGATCCGCAAACTGATAAAGCCTGCCGGACAACCCGCCGAGACGAGTGAGGCTGCCGGGCAAGGCACAGAGTCGAGCGGGCCCGCCGAGCAGGGCGCCGAATCGGGCGACTCTTCGGAAGACTCAGGCGGGTCTCTGGGCCTTGACGACTCCTCCTCATCCTCGGGAAGTTCTCCGCCACCACCAAGTCCTCCGCCACAACCGAAGAAGCGTCTCCGCAAGGCCGCAGACACGGCGAGGCAGCCGGTGGGCCAGCAGCCGCAGCGTCGCTCGACGCGCGCCACCACGACGAGCAAGGCCGTCAAGGGGGCGCCTCGCGCCTCAGCAGCGGCTGGGGGAGGATCTTCCCGCACGGGCTCCACCGCTCCTTCCGCCCCTCGGGCCTCGGCGACGACCGGAGCGGGGTCTTCTCAGACCACTGCTCCGGCGCCCGCCAAGCGCCTGAGGGAGCCTACTCCTCCAGCTCCTCGCGCCGGGAAGCGCGAGGCGGACTTCGACTTCTCCGTTCTCTGTTCCGACGAGGAGGAGGAAGAGTAAGCAGCGGCAACTCTTATTTCTTCTGGTTTTTGTTGCTCTTGTCTTGATTTTTTTCGTCTGATTTTGATTCTGTCTGTCTTCCAGGACCCTGGCCCAGAGGATGGCGAAGAGGGCCAAGATCCCGGTGGTCGATCTTGAGGACGAGCCCGTCGCAGCGGCAGGGGATGCGCCTGCGACAGGCTTGCCGGACCAGCCGGCTGCCCCGCAGAGCAGCCCCCAGCGTAAGTCTTCTGTTCACTTCTTCACTTGTCGGGCGTGCGTGGGATTCTCATCCTTGTTAATCGTCTTGTTTGCATGCTGATTTGTGCAGAAGCAGAGCCGCGGCCTTAGGAGCGCCAAGAGACTGCTCCCGACGAGCCGCTTGTCTCGACCTCTCCGCCAAGGAGGAGCTCCCCGGCGAGGGAGAACACTCCGCCAAGGGCGGGTACTCCGCCAAGGGCGAGCACCCCGCCAAGGGAAGGCGCCAGCGGCCCTCCGCCGGCGGAGGCCACCACCACGCCGCCGAGGGAGAACTCCTCGGCAAGGAACCCCGTAGAGGAAGAGGCCCGCGCAGGTAACCCTTGTACTTTTCTTCTCTTAACTTTTTCTTTTTGGATATTTGCTTGACCATTCTTCTTTCTTTTTCTTGCCTTCAGACTCGTCCGTTCCAGAGCCTATGGAGACGGAGGCCGCCACCGAGGAGGTCGCGCGCGGCAACAGTGGTGGCGCCGCGGCCACCGAGGAGGCGATCGGCACCGAGGAGCCCGCCGTCGAAGAGGCAGCCAGGGCCGCCGACGCGGCAGCTGAGGAGGGGACCGGCGGTCGCACTGACGGCCCCGAGGCCGCAGGAGCGTTTGACGCTGCGCCGACCGCCGACCCTGCCGCTGCCGCGGCCGGAACTGGCGCCTACTTGGAGGCCGGAAACGGGGTCTTCATCCAACTTCTGTGGGCTTCTTCGTCAAGGGCGCCCGCGGAGGGGGAGGTCTTCGATGGGGAAGTCCTCGCCTCCGCGGGGCTGAAGTTTGTCGACGCGCCCGGCAGCAGCAACGAGCCCGAGGAGGAGCAGCTTCTGCGCCGGCTCCTGGCCCTGTACCGTGCCAGGCAGGCCAAGCTGGAGTCCCGAGAGGCTCTGGCTGCCAAGGCAGGCGTCGATTTGGAGAAGCGCGCCGAGGAGCTCCGCGCCGCCAACCAGGCGGCCCTCCGGTCCTTGGCGGAGGAGCGGGAGGAGCTCGCCGAGGCGCACCAGGCGTTCATCCTCGAAAAGGTCGAAGCAGAGGAGCAGCAATGGCTCGCCGCCGAAGATCTGTCTCGGTGGGAGGGTGAGCTGAGGCAGCGGAAGGTCGACCTCGATAGCCATGAGGACGACCTTACCGCGCGCGAGCAGTCCCTTGGCGGGGCTCTGCAGGAGGCGAGGGACGCCGCTGCAGCTGCAGAGACCGCCAAGAGAGACTTGGAGGCGAGGGTTGCATAATTGGAGACGAACTTGAAGACGAGCGAGGAGAAGGTTGCCGCGCTCACGTTGGAGAGGGAGAAAGACGCCCACAGGAACCGGGAGAGGGGGAAAGGTCCGTCTCTCCGACAAGGGCAAGGAACTCACCATCGCCAAGGATTCTATTGCAGACTTGGAGTTGAAGCTGTCCACCCTCACCGCGTCGCTTGATAGCGCCAGGAACCGGGAGACGAAGCTGAAGGAGGACCTCAGGGCAGAGAGGGCACTGTTGGACAGCGCCGCCCTCTCCCAAAATAACTTCAGGCAGACAGTGGAGCAGTGGACCGAGGAGCTCGTCGCCGCCGCCGCTGACATCGACAGGGAGATGGCGGCGCTAGGGACGGAGCACCTCGGGTACTTCCCCGACGCGAACCTCCATCACAACGCCAAGCTGAGCTTATTCTTCAGGGGAGTGGCGCCGGCCCTCGAGCAGCTCGGGGAGAGGATCCCCACGCAGCTGGCGAACGAGGCGCGCAGGCTTTGCACGGGAGTCGTGGAGAGAGTGTTGACGAAGATAGTCTACCGCAACCCCGGGATCAACCTCGACAACGTCCTCAGGACCTTGCCGCCCGACGCCGACCAGGAGGCGCTGAAGGCCCTTGTCGCACCCATCGTGGCCAAGGTGGGCAAGGTCGGGAGGGTTGATGGTGATCGTGCAGACTAGGCTGTTTTCCCTTTGCTTCCCATGTCGCTACCAATCACGTCATGGACAGTAGTTTATTAGGACAGCGACAAGTCATCTTGTAATATAACTTTATTCTGGGTAGTTAATGCAGTGTTATTTCCCTTGCTCGACTTCTTTACTTTGTATGCTTTTACCCTACGCTTTTAGGGAACTTGCCGGCACAGGAACCCTTGCCGCGAGCGCTGAGCGCGGAACTTCAGCAGCCTGCTGGCAACGCCTCTACCGGCAAGAAACCTTGCCGCAGCTAGTCGCAGCGCACTTAAGTTGTTGAGCGAACTCGAAAACGAAGTAAGGGCGCGACACTTGTCGCAGCACACTTAAGCCGTTGAGCGTGCTCGAAACAAAGTAAGGGCGCGGCTAGCTACATGTAGGTTCCTCCGCGCACAGGTTTTCCATACAAAGTGCGGTCGTTCAAGGAAGATAACCTTAAAAATTTAAAAAATTTGAATGCTCAAACTTTGGCAACTTAGCTTTTGTGCGTGGTTTGCTACCCGACAAGGCGAGGCTTTTCTTGAACGGCACTTGTTCCATACCACTGTCTCCTCCCCCCCGGCAAACTTGTGCGCGAGGAAGACTTCTTCTGAGGAAAAGAAAAAGGGAAGAAACATAGATATGGAGCCTTGCGGCCCATTATTGCTTACCGGGGGTGTGTGCTGCACAAAGTGTCAGATAGTACATGCAAGAAAAATGAAAAGGCAACCGCGCCTTACGGGTGAAACTTGCAAAGGTGCTCAATGTTCCAGGAGTTGCTCACCGGTAAGCCCTCTTTGGTCTCAAGGCGGACAGCGCCGGGCCTTGTGACTTGTCTCACCCGATAAGGGCCTTCCCACTTCGGCGTCAACTTGTTGGAATTCTTGGCGGACTGAACGCGCCGAAGAACAAGGTCGCCTTCCTAGAGACTTCTGGCTCTAACTTTGCGGCTATGGTAGCGGCGCAAAGCTTGCTGGTATCGAGCAGCTCGTACAGCAGCCAGAAGACGGTCCTCCTCGAGGAGCAGTGCATCATCTTGCCGCAACTGCTCTTGCTCGAGCTCATCGTAAGCGAGCACTCGAGGCGACCCGTATACGAGTTCCGTGGGGAGAACTGCCTCTGCTCCATAGACAAGAGCAAAGGGTGTCTGCCCGGTGGCTCGATTTGGTGTCGTCCTGATCGACCAAAATGCCGCCGGCAACACCTCAATCCAGTTTCTTCCGCATTTGTGGAGCCTGTCGAAAGTTCTTGTCTTGAGCCCGCGCAGCACTTCAGCGTTTGCCCTCTCCGCTTGACCGTTGCCCCTCGGGTGAGCAACAGAAGCGAAGCAGACCTTGGCGCCAAGATCTTGGACGTATTGCATGAAGGTGCGGCTTGTGAATCGTGTGCCGTTGTCGGTTATGATCCTGTTGGGGATTCCGAAACGGCAAACAATCGACTTGAAGAACTTGACTGCTGACTGTGCGGTCACCTTTCTCACTGGTTCCACTTCCAGCCACTTCGTGAACTTGTCGATGGCGACGTACAAGTACTCAAAGCCCCCGACTGCGCGGGGAAAGGGGCCGAGGATGTCGAGCCCCCAGACCGAAAACGGCTAGGACAAAGGGATTGTCTGGAGAGCTTGAGCTGGCTGATGTATTTGCTTGGCATGGAACTGGCACGCTTCACACTTGGTTACTTGTGCAGTTGCATCTTGGAGGGCTTCTGGCCAAAAGAAACCTTGCCGGAATGCCTTGCCAGCAAGTGCTCTTGCGCCAACGTGGTGGCCACATATGCCTCCATGTATCTCTGCCAACAGCTTTTGCCCATCTTCCCGGGGAATGCATTTCAATCTGACACCCTTGAGCCTTCTTCTGTATAGTTCATTGTCGACGAACTGATACATACTTGACTGCCGGGTTATTCTTTCTGCTTCTTCTGGCTCTTCGGGAAGTTCTCCAGTTTGAAGAAAACGGACAATTTGCTGCGCCCATGCTGGAGCCTGAGGCTCAGCAACAATGACTAAAGGCATCAGTGCTGCTGCGGGAACGTCAGCTTCTACGGCAAGAACCTGCGGCTCGGCCGGAGCTGGACGTTCCCCGGCAAGCTTGCCGGGGCAAGACTTGTCGGGAACGCCTGCTTCAACTATACGAACCCTAGGGTCCGCAGGAGCAGACTGTTCCTCAGCAACTTTGTTGTTGATCCTGGGGACCTTGCCGGTGGCGGCTTCGGGGAGCTCCGCCGGCAAGTAGTCACCGGAGACCAACTTTCTCTTCTTGCTTTGCCCCACTGATGGTGTAACGGATGGTTGAGTTAGCTTGAGGACGAAGATCCCTCGTTCCATAGGTAGCTTCAGTGCAGCACACTTGGACAGGCCGTCTGCGATATCATTTTGAGCTCTTGGAACGTGCTCCATCTGCAGGCCCTCAAAGTGTTCTTCAAGCTTTCTCACTTCGTCGACGTAAGCTTCCATCAATGGGCTCTGATAGCTCTTGTTCACTTGGCGGACAACCAACTGTGAATCTCCCCGCACGACCAGCTTCTTGATCCCAAGTTCTGCTACGATTCTGTAGTATTGTTCGTTGCTTGTTCCTTGGGAAAGTGCATCTGGACGACGTACTTGAGGTGCTCGCCGGTGGACGCGACAAGCAGCATGCCAGCGCCGGCGCCTTGCAGCGAGAAGGCACCATCGAAGTACATTATCCATTCTTTGCTTGCTTCTTTGACGGGGATGTTTGTCTCTGGAACCTCTTCGTCTGGTGTTGGTGTCCATTCTGCTATGAACTCTGCCAAGCTCTGCTCTGGATAGTTGAAGTACTTTCAAACTTGAGACTAAAGCTTGACAGCTCCAGTGCCCACTCGACAATCCTGCCTGTTGCTTCCGGATTTTGCAATATCCTTTTCAGCGGAAAGCGAGTGACCACTGCTATCTCATGGGCTTGGAAGTAGTGGCGCAGCTTTCTCGAGGCCATGAGGAGGCCGAAAAGCAGCTTCTGCACTACAGAGTACCTTGACCTAGCCCCTTGCAAGAGGGAACTGACAAAGTAAACTGGGCGCTGCACCATCTTGTTCCGCACCTCTTCCTGGATCTGCGCAGATTCATCCTTGTCGGGGCCAGAGCTTGTCGGGGAAGCCCCCTGCTTGTCGCTGGATGTGCTTGCCGGGGCTGCTGGCTCCTCATCTGCCTCCCTTTCCGCTACCAACGCAGCACTAACCACTTGATTGTTTGCTGCTAAGTACAGCAACAACTTCTCTTGTGGCCTAGGTGCGACAAGTATTGGGGTGGAGGACAGTACTTTTTCAAGTCTTGCAGCGCTGCCTCCGCTTCCGGAGTCCATTTCATTGGACCTGCCTTTTTCAAGATTTTGAAAAACGGCAGGGCGCGTTCTGCAGACTTAGAAATGAACCCGCTGAGAGCAGCCACGCAGCCGGCAAGCCTTCGCACATCCTTGACGCGCTTTGGAGCTTCGATCTGCTCGATGGCATTGATATTGTCGGGATTGGCTTCAATCCCCCTCTGGGACACAAAGAACCTGAGAAGCTTGTCGGAGGGGACTCCGAACACACACTTCTCGGGATTAAGCTTAAGTTGTATCTTGCGCAGATTCCCAAAAGTTTCATCTAGGTCTTGAATCAGGGTATCTGTCACATCCCCAGTTTAGCACTTGCATTAGGGCTAGCTAGAGTGTGCATCATGTTTACTTATCAAAGAAACTTGAAATGGGAATGACAGAAACCCCAGCACCCCTCTTCTAACAACTAGGGTTTGATAAAATATTTACCAATGTACCCAAAATGCCCTTCAAAAATGTTCATCATTTCTGCCTTGGTCTCAAACCTTTGCTAAAAATGGTGCACAATTTTCTAGGACACTCAAGGGTTTTGGATTAAATCATATGGTATTTGAATTTGGGCATTTAAATGCTTTAAAATATTTTAAATGCTCAAATAATCATAAACTATAATGTTCCCTACTGTTCATATTATATACAGTGGGCATGGCAAGTTTTATGAGTTATAAAAATGTTCTGGCATTTTTATTAATTAAACAAAGTTGCAAAACAAATGAAACAGAAAAGAAAATAGGGAAAAAGAGAAAGAGAGAAAGGACTTACCTCGGGCCCAGCACTATACCAGGCCGGCCCAGCCCACAGCCCTGTTCTGTCGCCTTCCTCCTCGCGCCAGAAGGCAGCGCGCGTGGCCGCCGTGCGCCGGCACGCGCCCGGCCACCTCCAGGCTGCTTGCCTGCATCCCCGACGCCCTGGAAGACTCCCCGCGACGCCACGCAGCTGCCCCGACCCCTCTCGCACTTTCCCCTCGTCCCCGTCGCCTTCCCCCTGGCTCTTCTCTCTCACCACCGAGCCGCTCGTCGCCGCCGCTCGCCGTTGCCGCACCTAGACCCTCCCCCTCTCCCCGTGAGCGTGTCCAGAAGGTTCAGCACGACGTCCTCTACCTCCTCGCTGAGCCACGGATCGCCGGGAGCTCTGCAACGTCTTCACGCCGTCGTCCCCTTCCTCGGATCGCCGGAGCACCTCGCCGTCGATTAAGAAGCCGCAGCGCGTCCCCGACCTCTCCGTCGAGCTCGTTAGCACCGCAGTGAGCTCCTACACCGTTTCCCTCCTTCTTTTGCTTCGTTTGCACCATGTAGATGCCGCTCCGTTGATCACTGAAACTCACCGCCGGCGATGCTCCGGTGACCATTTGGTCACTGGCACATGTCCATCTCGCTCGCCGCAGCACGTAGACAAGCTAGGTACCACACACGCATCGCCTAGGACACCGTAGCTGCGTCTCCACACACACCCGACGCCGGTCGCCGCCGTTGAGCTCGTTGCCGTCGTCTCCGGCCACCTCAGGTCCGGCGACCACCACCATCCGACGTGCAACGGCAAGGGCTTTCCAACGCACCCAACCGCAGCTCGAACCGTGCCCTGTAGACGTTTTCGGAAGCACGCCTCCGTGATCTGCATCGTCGGCGTCACGTCGCCGGCGAGTTTACCTCGTTTGACCAGGGGGTTGACCACCCCTGGGTCACTGACGTGTGGGCCACCCTTTTCCTAATTAGCTAGTTTAATTAAATAAATGTTAATTAGATTAGATAATTAGTTTAGTCACTGACCCGTGGGCCCAGACCCCACTGACAGCAAATTAGTCTTTAGTTTAGCACTAATTAATATAGTTAATTAGCTGAGACACTGACATGCCGGGCCCACATGTCATGTTTGACTTGGACTAGCTCCTGTTGACTGGCTGACGCCAGCATGATGTCATGCTGACGCAGTAAAGGTTTTTCTGGGATTTTTAGATTTAAAAATAATTCAGGAAATTCCAGAAAATGCCTAAACTTCTAAAAATCATATAAAATCAACCGTAGCTCAGATGGAAATAATTTATATATGAAAAATGATCAGAAAAATCCAATCTTTCCAACGGCATTGGTTTCATGCATGTTTGAGAAAGTTAACCTTGCTGTTTACTTTAAAACATGATAATGCCTTTATTTAAATAATAGTTAAAATGCCAATTTGAATCTTTGATTCAAATAGGCTCAAACCCTTCTGGTTTTAGTTGCATTAGCCAACACACATGCATCTTGCCATGTCATGAGCATGCATCATATTGTTGCATTTGTTTGTTAATGATTGTATCGCCGGTATTCTTCGTGTTAGGTCCTGCTCCCGAGGATACTGCTGCGTATCCAGTTGAAGAGCAGTACCCGACAACCACTTTGTCAGGCAAGCAATCATTGATCATTCCGATACAAACCCAATCTTCTCGCTCGTGTTCTCTTTACTGCATTAAGGCAATAGCGTGTGAACTGCTACTTGCTGCGGTAGTTGAACCCTATTCCCTTGCATGACCTGTCATTGCCACAGTAAATAGTTGAAACCCACTAGCATGTGTAGGAGTTGATTGTGCCATGTGATGTGTGATCCACCATGCTATTTGTTTATGTTGCCTACTATGCTTAGAGTTGTGTCTGGTCTGGTTCATCTGGGTGATGGATCAGAGTGAAATGATCATACCGATAAAGAGAAGGAAATGTGGAATACTCTTGGTAAAGGTATCGATGAAAGGCCATGTAGGAGTACATGGTGGGTTGTTTCATTGGAATCGTCCATAGGACCCGAGATCTGTGTGTGTGATTCAAGTTACAGTTACTACCACACATTGGGCCCTGAAATATGACCCCGCTCGACTTATTGACTGTCATGTTCTCTGTCCAGGAGTTGCAACTAGTTTCTGGTGTTTATAGTTTACTGGAGGTCGTGCACAGCGCTGACCCTCGGGTTGGGCTGTGATGCGACAGGTACGTGGCACGGTGTACCGGTTGCCCGTCTGGTGACTCGGGAACCCTGTACACATCGTTTGGTGCCGTGAGCGACACCCCGGCCGGATCTCCCCACGGATGGAACCCAAATAGGCGATAAACCTGGACGAGAGACTTGAGTGGTTGGTTAGGTCGTGGTCTACACCCACGTCGACTTTCGCTTGAAGTCTGCCGAGCACATGTTGTGTGCAGACGCTAAGTGGTGAAAACATGTGTGAAAAAGTACGCCCCTGCAGGGTTATCAATCTATTCGAATAGCCGTTGTTCGCGGTACGGACTACTTGGTTACTCTTACAGTTCATAGACAAGTTGACGGATACTACTAAAAGCCTCAAGATAAGTGTGAGTACCGTGGATGGACCTTCCATAGGATGACGGAAGAGGATCCTCGGTAATGTATTGTTGTGGTGAGTAGAGGACTCGTGTACGTAATAACATCTTGCAATCCATTGAGAATTGTAGTATAGGTTAGCCAAGAGTCAAAGCTGGCTTTCTGCTATGAACTCCACTACCTCCTTTGATAATGTTGCATGTATGATAGGTTCTGTGGTAAGACTTGCTGAGTACCTTTGTACTCATGTTTGCTTAATAACTGTTGCAGAGGAGAACCCTGCCCGTGCTGATGGGTTCTACATAGACGTTGACGTCGACGAGTAGCTTGACACCCAAACGGAGATCTGGAGCTTGTGAAGGGCCTTGTAGATAGTCAGGCTACACTAAGCCTGTTTTATTTTCTAAGTTGTCTGTACTCAGACATGTAGCTTCCGCTTGTGCTTGTATGACTGTATGACTTGAGTGTTGGGTCATGTGACCCCTATCTATATGGATATGATATGTATGGCTCTTGGAGCCTCTTAAATAAAGTACCTTGAGTCATAGAGTTCTGTTGTGATGCAATGTTGTATTTGCACATATTGAGCATATTGTGTGTATGGTTGAAATGCTTGGTATGTGTGGGATCCGACACCTAGTTGTTTTCCTTTGGTAGCCTACCTTACAGGGAAATGCCTCCTAGTGATTCCAATGAGCCTTGGTAGCTTGCTACTGCTCGGAACACGTAGGCTGGCCGGCATGTGTCCTTCTTCGTTCCTGTGTCTGTCCCTTAGGGTAAATGTCACGCGTTGTTCCTTTAAGTCCATGTAGCTTGCTACGACTTGGGTTCATACGTTGATGACCGACACGTTCGTTGCTGGGTCATGGATGCCTCTCTCTGTAATTTAGTGCCACTTTTGGTTTATAACTAGCCATGTCGGCCCGGGTTCTCTGTCATATGGATGCTAGCAACACGGTCATATACGTGTGCCAAAATGCGCAAACGGTCCCGGGCCAGGTAAGGTGGCACCCGTGGGGTTACCGTGCGTGAGGCCGCAAAGTGATATGACGTGTTACAGCTAGATCGGTGTGACTTAGGATCGGGGTCCTGACAGCGTTGGCATCAGAGCTGGACTGCCTGTTGGTTTCTCAAGCCAAACTGGTCGATGTTGAGTCTAGAAAAATTCTTAGTTATATGTAGGGGAATTGATTGTGGAAGGGAACGTAAGGCTCTTTTTACTCCTTTACCTTATGCCCTTCTGATCTGAGTCAGTCTATTCTTTCTACAGGGATTTAGGACTAGGCCTCTTATCCTTACTAGGTTCACGTGTTACTAATCCGTAGACTCTTAGGATTGTTGGTTTCAAGCCTTAGTTCAGTTTCTATCCCTTTTAGTATGATGATTGTTGGACCGAAACCTTGATATGGATTGTTGAGTGGCTATGCTATCAGTTGTATGATGTGTCAAATCTTTGTTTGAGCATTTACAGTTGTTATGCTGCCCGATTTCTTCCAGGAACACTAATGCCTTTGCATTACTTCGTGTTTCAGATGTCTGGCCGCATCCCTCACCAAGTGGTTTGTCTGACTCGGTGCATTAATGTGCCCGGTCACACGGCCATGCTAGTCCGTGTGCTGACTGAGACCGGTTATCGCTGGTATCCTGAGTACACCGTGGAGGAACAATACCGGGATTTCAATCAGAGTCAGTATTTCTGCATAGTCCGGATATACCCCTCATATCCCGGAGCTAACGACCCCATCCATTGGTCTTATGGACTCGGGGTTACCATCGAGATGGCAGTGCAGGATGCCGCCTATTCGATGATGACCATTCTCCGGGCTAGGCATGCCCTGTTGCTGAACACTTAGTTCTGTTACATGCCAGCCTCACTTCTCGGAGAGGAAGGCTACTATACTGGTCTGTATACTGATGCTGCTCATGAAGAGCCACTTCTTCAGACTACTGTTCAGATGCTGGAGGATAGGGATCGTGAGGTCTGTGCCCTCCGAATGGAGCTGTATAACACTCGAGCCGCCCACTGGACTACTTTGACACGGCTTGCACCTGCTGTGCACGCCGGATATCTGGACATGCGGGATTTGTACCCCGTGCAGACTCGTCTGCCTGATCGCATGGATTGGCGTGACGTTGGGGGTATTACACCTCCACGTGGGCGTCGGTTACCACCAGCATCGGGACCGAGGCCACATCCATGTCCCTATGGTCCACAGCCTTCGAGTGCTTGCGAGTTCCAAGATCCGTCTGTTCCACTTCCAGGCTACGGTGGTAATCTTTACGAAGGTTACTACGGGAATGTCTGAGCTAGACCATGGCAGTAGTAGTATCGTAGTAGTTGTATTTCCACAGTCCTGCGCGTCTTGTGGAATATGACATAGTGTGTACTGAGTTCCGGAGGTGTAGTTAAATAATGTATAGGAGCTTGGAATGCCTCTGATGGGATGTATCGTCTTTCACCGCAGTTGTACTTTAGCCTTGGCTTGTACTAAACTACGTATGGTGTGTATGACCACTGGTGTATATATAGCAGTTTCTATATTACCATGTCGTACGGATGAACATCTTTGCATTCCGTGTCATCCATTACATTCTGCACTTCTATGTCGGATTTCTGCCATCCTTGTCTAAACCGTTGTTTTGTTTTTCCTAGGATGGTCAACACTCGCAACACTCCTGCTGCTCAGGAGCAGGGTGAGGCTAGTGGGGCTAGAGATGGGAATCTGCCCCAGCCACCCTCCTTGGCGGAAGTTATGCTCGAGGCAGAACGGAACAAGAGAGAGACGAACCGTCTGCTAGAACGCATAGAGCAGAACACTGGGTTCCGTCAGAGGAATGACGTGGTGTCAATCAATGACTTTATCAAGATGTGTCCACCGAAGTTCCATCACTCCACTGAACCTCTGGATGCGGATGACTGGCTACGTAGTATCACCCATAAGCTACACTCTGCCCGTGTGGCCGAAGCTGACAAGGTTACCTACGCTGCCTACCTTCTGGAGGGCCCTGCCAGTCTTTGGTGGGAAAACTTTGAAGCTATGCGTCCTGCTGGCCAAATCACTACTTGGGTTGAGTTCAGTGAGGCATTCCGTGAACATCACATTCCGGAAGGTCTCATGGATCGCAAGCGGGAGGAATTCTGCAATTTCACCCAGGGCCGGTTAACTGTGGATGGCTATAGTCGCGAGTTTGGCAACTTGGCACGCTATGCACCTGAGAAAGTATCCACCGATGCCAAGAAGCAGGCGAGGTTCCGCAAGGGACTCAGCCCTGAACTCCGCCGAGATCTACGTTTGCACGAGTGCACTTCCTTCCAGAAGTTGGTAAACAAGGCTATCAGTGCTGAAACGGGCCAGACCGACTTCGAGGCTACACGCAAGCATCCACGAGACTTTGGTTCCTCATCCGGCTCTGGCTCTCACAAGCGCCGTGTGTGGGTTCCTAACACTGCTCTGCCACCCAAGTATACACTGAGGCCATCCTATGAGGCGCCTCGCCCAACTCAACGGTATGCACCTGCTAAGACCTATGGAGGACCACCCTCCAACTTTGCTCCACGCACTACCACTGTGACATGCTTCAAGTGTGGAGAACCGGGACACTACATGCGTGAGTGTCCTCAGAACCAACCAGGAAAACCCGTTGGCCATGGTAAGCCAACCGGCAAGGTGAATTATGTCAAGCCAATCCCCACTGCACGTGGTCATGTCAACTATGTCTCTGCTGAGGAAGCTTATGAGGATCCTAACGTCGTTCTTGGTACGCTTCTCGTAAACTGCCATCCGGCATCTGTTCTTTTCGATACTGGAGCATCCCATTCGTTCATATCCGAGAGCTATGCTTAAATGCACAACATGACTTTTTGTGACATGCCTACTTCCATGGTTATTCAAACTCCTGGTTCAAAGTGGCAAACCTCTAGGGTAAGCCATGGAAATGAAATCCTTGTCGATAGACTTGTTTTCCTAGCATCTCTAATCGCTCTCAAGTCCTCGGACATAAACATCATCTTGGGTATGGATTGGATGAAAACTCATTACGCCAAGATTGATTGCTATACTAGGACCGTTCAACTTACACACCCATCCGGCAAGATAGTCAATGTCTTGACCCGAATGGCTGAGCGTCAGCTCTACTCTCTTAATGCCAGCCCTCTACCAGAACTTGAAGATATCCTGGTAGTCCGTGACTTTCCGGATGTTTTTCCAGAAGAACTACCAGGAATTCCACCTGGCAGAGATGTCGAGTTCGTGATAGATCTTATTCCAGGAACTGTCCCAATCTCTAGGAGACCTTATAAGATGGCACCACTAGAATTAGCTGAGCTAAAGAAACAACTCGATGAGTCCTTGCAAAAAGGTTTCATCCGTCCTAGTTCTTCCCCTTGGGCTTGCCCCGTCCTCTTCGTCAAGAAGAAGGATGGAACGGAGCGGATGGTTGTAGATTACCGACCTGTCAATCTGGTCACCATAAAGAACAAGTATCCGCTCCCCAGGATCAACGACCTGTATGACCAGCTCGCTGGATCCTCAGTCTTCTCTAAGATGGATTTGAGGTTGGGTTACCATCAAATCAAAATCAAGAACGGGGACATTCCTAAAATGGCTTTTGTTACTCATTATGGCCAATATGAGTACACCGTCATGTCCTTCGGGTTAACCAATGCCCCAGCTACCTTTTCCCGGTTAATGAATTCTATATTCATGGAGTACTTGGATAAATTCATCGTGGTATACCTCGATGATATACTCATCTATTCCAAGAACAAGAAAGATCATGCCGAGCATTTAAGGCTGGTATTGACGAAACTTCGAGAGCACCGCCTTTATGCCAAATTCTCTAAATGTGAATTTTGGTTGCCGGAAGTAACCTATCTAGGTCATGTGATCTCTGACAAGGGTATTGCTGTCAATCCCGAGCGAGTTCAAGCCGTCCTTGATTGGACTCCCCCTGAATCGGTCAAGCAAGTTAGGAGTTTTCTTGGCTTAGCGAGCTATTGCCGACGCTTCGTTGAGAATTTTTCCAAGGTTGCTAAACCTCTAACTGAACTCCTCAAGAAAGATAAAAAGTTTGAGTGGACCCCACAGTGCGAGTCCAGTTTTCAGGAACTGAAAAGATGCCTGACATCTGCACCTGTACTGGTACCACCAGACTTTTCCAAGGATTTTATAATCTACTGCGACGCCTCGCGACAAGGACTAGGTTGCATACTCATGCAAGATCGTCAAGTGATTGCATACGCATCTCGACAGTTGCGTCCACATGAGGATAACTATCCTACTCATGATCTAGAGCTTGCAGCTGTAGTCCATGCACTCAAAACATGGCGACATTACCTCCTTGGTAATCGCTGTGAAATCTTCACTGATCATCAAAGTTTGAAGTACATCTTCACCCAACCGGATCTAAATCTCAAGCAAAGACGTTGGGTTGAGTTGCTCACAGATTACGACTTAGGAATCACTTACACCCCTGGAAAAGCCAATGTCATGGCTGATGCGCTAAGTCGTAAGTCTTATTGTAATAATTTAATGTTACAACAAGGGCAACCACTTCTCCACGAGGAATTTCGTAAGCTTAACCTTCACATTGTTCCTTGAGGATTCCTTTCTACCTTGGTGGCGAAACCTACCCTTATGGATCAAGTTATAGCTGCTCAGAAGCGTGATAAAGGTATATCCAGACTCCAAGAGAGCATTGCTAGCGGACTCGCTCAAAGTTTCTCTATGGATGATCGAGGTGTTGTTTTCTTTGAGAACCGTGTAGTGGTTCCCAAGAACCACCATCTACGGCAGTTAATCCTTAAGGAGGCTCATGAATCTCCTCTCACAATTCATCCCGGTAGTACCAAAATGTATCAGGACCTACGTCAGAGATTCTGGTGGACTAGGATGAAGAGAGAAATCGCTCAATTCATTGCTAACTGTGATGTTTGTCGTCGAGTTAAAGCAGAGCATCAACGGCCTGCTGGCACCCTTCAACCTTTAGCTATTCCTGAATGGAAATGGGACAAAGTCAGTATGGATTTCGTTACCGGGTTTCCCAGGACCAGGAAAGGGAATAATGCTATCTTCGTCGTTATCGACCGCCTCTCTAAAGTAGTTCATTTCCTGCCTGTTCGAGAGAGTATTACCGCTAGCGAGCTAGCAGACTTGTATGTCTCTCGGATAGTATCACTTCATGGTGAGCCGTTGGAGATTAACTCAGAATGTGGAAGTCTTTTCACTTCACGATTTTGGGAAAGTTTCCAGAATGCTATGGGAACTCATCTCTCTTTCAGTACTGCCTTCCATCCCCAGTCAAGTGGTCAAGTGGAACGAGTCAATCAAATTCTGGAAGACATGCTTCGAGCCTTTGTCATCTCTTTCGGTATGGAATGGGAAACGTGTCTTCCATTTGCCGAATTCGCTTATAACAATAGTTATCAAGCCAGCTTAGACAAAGCTCCCTTCGAAGTTCTATATGGACGAAGTTGCCGAACACCTCTTAACTGGTCAGAAACCGGGGAAAGACAATTCTTTGGCCCGGATATGATCCAGGAAGCTGAAGAGCAAGTTCGCATCGTTCGTGAGAGATTGAAAACAGCCCAGTCTCACCAGAAGAGCCAATATGATAGTAATCATAAGGCTGTGACTTTTGAAGTCGGCGATAAGGCTTACCTTCGGGTTACTCCTCTTAAGGGAACCCATCGCTTCAGTATCAAAGGCAAATTGGCCCCTCGTTACATCGGACCTTTTCACATTCTTGCCAAACGAGGAGAAGTTGCCTACCAATTGGAACTACCTCCGCACCTATCCAGAATTCATGATGTGTTCCACGTTTCTCAACTCAGGCGTTGTTTCTCGGATCCTATCCGCGGAGTGGACCACGAAACGCTTGATCTCCAGGACAATCTCACATATCGAGAATACCCCATTCGTATTCTTGATCAAACCGAGCGCACCACTCGACGCCACAATATCAAGTTTCTCAAGGTTCAGTGGTCACATCATTCCGAGAGTGAAGCTACTTGGGAAAGGGAGGATCGTCTTCGACTCGAGTACCCCACCCTCTTTCCGGAGGAACCCGAATCTCGGAACGCGATTCTTTTAAGTGGGGGTGAGTTGTCACATCCCCAGTTTAGCACTTGCATTAGGGCTAGCTAGAGTGTGCATAATGTTTACTTATCAAAGAAACTTGAAATGGGAATGAAAGAAAGCCCAACACCCCTCTTCTAACAACTAGGGTTTGATAAAATATTTACCAATGTACCCAAAATGCCCTTCAAAAATGTTCATCATTTCTGCCTTGGTCTCAAACCTTTGCTAAAAATGGTGCACTATTTTCTAGGACACTCAAGGGTTTTGGATTAAATAATATGGTATTTGAATTTGGGCATTTAAATGCTTTAAAATATTTTAAATGCTCAAATAATCATAAACTATAATGTTCCCTACTGTTCATATTATATACAGTGGGCATGGCAAGTTTTATGAGTTATAAAAATGTTCTGGCATTTTTATTAATTAAATAAAGTTGCAAAACAAATGAAACAGAAAAGAAAATAGGGAAAAAGAGAAAGAGAGAAAGGACTTACCTCGGGCCCAGCACTGTAGCAGGCCGGCCCAGCCCACAGCCCCGTTCTGTAGCCTTCCTCCTCGCGCCAGAAGGCAGCGCGTGTGGCCGCCGCGCGCCGGCACGCGCCCGGCCACCTCCAGGCTGCTTGGCTCCATCCCCGACGCCCTGGAAGACTCCCCGCGACGCCACACAGCTGCCCCGACCCCTCTCGCACTTTCCCCTCGTCCCCGTCGCCTTCCCCCTGGCTCTCCTCTCTCACCACCGAGCCGCTCGTCGCCGCCGCTCGCCGTTGCCGCACCTAGACCCTCCCCCTCGCCCCGTGAGCGTGTCCAGAAGGTTCGCTGCGACGTCCTCTACCTCCTCGGTGAGCCACGGATCGCCAGGAGCTCTGCAACGTCTTCACGCCGTCGTCCCCTTCCTCGGATCGCCGGAGCACCTCGCCGTCGATTAAGAAGCTGCAGCACGTCCCCGACCTCTCCGTCGAGCTCGTTAGCACCGCAGTGAGCTCCTACGCCGTTTCCCTCCTTCTTTTGCTTCGTTTGCGCCATGTAGATGCCGCTCCATTGATCACCGAAACTCACCGCCGCTGTTCTCGCCGCCGGCGATGCTCCGGTGACCATTTGGTCACTGGCACATGTCCATCTCGCTCGCCGCAGTACGTAGAGCAGCTAGGTACCACGCACGCATCGCCTAGGCCACCGTAGCTGCGTCTCCACACACACCCGCCACCGGTCGCCGCCGTTGAGCTCGTTGCCGTCGTCTTCGGCCACCTCAGGTCCGGCGACCACCACCATCCGACGCGCAACGGCAAGGGCTCTCCAACGCACCCAACCGCAGCTCGAACCGTGCCCTGTAGACGTTTTCCGAAGCACGCCGCCGTGTTCTGCCTCGCCGGCGTCACGTCGCCGGCGAGTTTACCTCGTTTGACCAGGGGGTTGACCACCCCTGGGTCACTGACGTGTGGGCCACCCTTTTCCTAATTAGCTAGTTTAATTAAATAAATGTTAATTAGATTAGATAATTAGTTTAGTAACTGACCCGTGGGCCCAGACCCCACTGACAGCTAATTAGTCTTTAGTTTAGTACTAATTAATATAGTTAATTAGCTGAGACACTGACATGCCGGGCCCACATGTCATGTTTGACTTGGACTAGCTCCTGTTGACTGGCTGACTTCAGCATGATGTCATGCTGATGCAGTAAAGGTTTTTCTGGGATTTTTAGATTTAAAAATAATTAAGCAAATTCCAGAAAATGCCTAAACTTCTAAAAATCATATAAAATCAACCGTAGCTCAGATGGAAATAATTTATATATGAAAAATGATCAGAAAAATCCAATCTTTCCAATGGCACTGGTTTCATGCATGTTTGAGCAAGTTAACCTTGCTGTTTACTTTAAAACATGATAATGTACTTATTTAAATAATAGTTAAAATGCCAATTTGAATCTTTGATTCAAATAGGCTCAAACCCTTCTGGTTTTAGTTGCATTAGCCAACACACATCCATCTTGCCATGTCATGAGCATGCATCATATTGTTGCATTTGTTTGTTAATGATTGTATCGCCGGTATTCTTCGTGTTAGGTCCTGCTCCCGAGGATACTGCTGCGTATCCATTTGAAGAGCAGTACCCGACAACCACTTTGTCAAGCAAGCAATCATTGATCATTCCGATACAAACCCAATCTTCTCGCTCCTGCTCTCTTTACTGCATTAAGGCAACAACGTGTGAACTGATACTTGCTGCGGTAGTTGAACCCTATTCCCTTGCATGACCTGTCATTGCCACAGTAAATAGTTGAAACCCACTAGCATGTTTAGGAGTTGATTGAGCCATGTGATGTGTGATCCACCATGCTATTTGTTTATGTTGCCTGCTATGCTTAGAGTTGTGTCTGGTCTGGTTCATCTGGGTGATGGATCAGGGTGAAATGATCATACCGATAAAGAGAAGGAAATGTGGAATATGCTTGGTAAAGGTATCGATGAAAGGCCATGTAGGAGTACATGGTGGGTTATTTCATTGGAATCGTCCATAGGACCCGAGATCTGTGTGTGTGATTCAAGTTACAGTTACTACCACACATTGGGCCCTGAAATATGACCCCGCTCGACTTATTGACTGTCATGTTCTCTGTCCAGGAGTTGCAACTAGTTTCTGGTGTTTATAGTTTACTGGAGGTCGTGCACAGCGCTAACCCTCGGGGTGGGCTGTGATGCGACAGGTACGTGGCACGGTGTACCGGTTGCCCGTTTGGTGACTCGGGAACCCTGTACACATCGTTTGGGGCCGTGAGTGACACCCCGGCCGGATCTCCCCACGGATGGAACCCAAATAGGCGATAAACCTGGACGAGAGACTTGAGTGGTTGGTTAGGTCGTGGTCTACACCCACGTCGGCTTTCGCTTGAAGTCTGCCGAGCACATGTCGTGTGCAGACGCTAAGTGGTGAAAACATGTGTGAAGAAGTACACCCCTGCAGGGTTATCAATCTATTCGAATAGCCGTTGTTCGCGGTACGGACTACTTGGTTACTCTTACAGGTCATAGACAAGTTGATGGATACTACTAAAAGCCTCAAGATAAGTGTGAGTACCGTGGATGGCCCTTCCGTAGGATGACGGAAGAGGATCCTCGGTAGTGTATTGTTGTGGTGAGTAGAGGACTCATGTACGTAATAACATCTTGCAATCCGTTGAGAATTGTAGTATAGGTTAGGCAAGAGTCAAAGCTGGCTTTCTGCTATGAACTCCACTACCTCCTTTGATAATGTTGCATGTATGATAGGTTCTGTGGTAAGACTTGCTGAGTACCTTTGTACTCATGTTTGCTTAATAACTGTTGCAGAGGAGAACCCTGCCCCTGCTGATGGGTTCTACATAGACGTTGACGTCGACGAGTAGTTTGACACCCAGACGGAGATCTGGAGCTTGTGAAGGGACTTGTAGATAGTCAGGCTACACCAAGCCTGTTTTATTTTCTAAGTTGTCTGTACTCAGACATGTAGCTTCCGCTTGTGCTTGTATGACTGTATGACTTGAGTGTTGGGTCATGTGACCCCTATCTATATGGATATGATGTGTATGGCTCTTGGAACCTCTTAAATAAAGTACCTTGAGTCATAGAGTTCTGTTGTGATGCAATGTTGTATTTGCACATATTGAGCATATTGTGTGTATGGTTGAAATGCTTGGTATGTGTGGGATCCGACACCTAGTTGTTTTCCTTTGGTAGCCTACCTTACAGGGAAATGCCTCCTAGTGATTCCAATGAGCCTTGGTAGCTTGCTACTGCTCGGAACATGTAGGCTGGCCGGCATGTGTCCTTCTTGGTTCCTATGTCTGTCCCTTAGGGGAAATGTCACGCGTTGTTCCTTTAAGTCCAAGTAGCTTGCTACGACTTGGGTTCATACGTTGATGACCGACACGTTCGTTGCTGGGTCATGGATGCCTATCTCTGTAATTTAGTGCCACTTTTGGTTTATAACTAGCCATGTCGGCCCGGGTTCTCTGTCATATGGATGCTAGCGACACGGTCATATACGTGTGCCAAAATGCGCAAACGGTCCCGGGCCAGGTAAGGTGGCACCCGTGGGGTTACCGTGCGTGAGGCCGCAAAGTCATATGACGTGTTACAGCTAGATCAGTGTGAATTAGGATCGGGGTCCTGACAGTATCCTTGTCCTTGCTCTTGACCACTATATCATCCATGTAAGCTTCTACATTCCTGTGTATCTGTGGCTCAAAAGCAGTGTGGACTACCCTCGCAAATGTTGAACCCGCATTCTTCAATCCAAAGGGCATGCGTATGAAGCAGTAAGTGCCACATGGAGTAATGAACGCGGTCTTCTCTTCATCTTCTTCAGCCATAAATATTTGGTGGTATCCTGAGTATGCATCAAGAAATGAAAGCAACTCACATCCAGCCGTGGAGTCAACGATCTGGTCAATACGCGGCAAGGGAAATGGATCTTTGGGACAAGCTTTATTCACATCAGTGAAGTCTATACAAAGCCTCCACTTCCCATTTGCTTTGCGTACGACAACAGGGTTGGCCAGCCACGTGGGATGAAGTACACATCTAACAAGGCCCGCCGCTTCCAGATTCTTGATTTCTTCGGCAATAAACTCTTGGCGCTCCACCGCTTGCTTTCTGACCTTCTGCTTGACGGGCCGCGTGTGAGGACAAACGGCAAGCTTATGCTCAATCACTTTCCTGGGAACACCGGGGATGTCAGACGGTTGCCATGCAAACACGTCGACATTCGCCCGCAGGAAAGCAACGAGCGCGCTTTCCTATTTGGGATCGAGCGGGGCACTGATGGTGAAAGTACCACCAGTGCCGTCCTATTTGGCGGACACCTTCTTGGTTGCAGGTGGAGCTGCCATTCCCTTCTTGCACTTGCCGGTGGAGCTCGATGGTGCGTCCTCGACGGCAGCGCAGGACTCCGAAGAGGTGCGTTTGCCGGAGTGGGCCCCAGAGCTCTTGCCGGACTTGGTCTTGTTCTTCCCCCCGGGAGCTTCAGCGGCAAGTGTCTTGCTATCTGCTGCGGCTGCTGCGTCTCGGTAGATCTTGTCGGCGCAGATAAGCGCGTCCTTCTTGTCGCCGGGGACAGAGATGACACTTATCGGGCCTGGCATCTTGAACATGTTGTAGGCGTAGTGAGAGGCTGCCATGAATTTGGCGAGCGGTGGACGGCCAAGTATCCCATTGTATGGCAATGGGATATCGGCAACATCGAAGGTGATCCTCTCAGTTCTGAAATTCAGCTCTCCGCCAAAGGTTACTGGCAGTGTAATCTTCCCCTTCGGCTTGCTCCTTCCCGGGTTGATTCCTTGGAACGTGCCGGTTTCTTCGAGCTCGCTGTCGGGGATCTGTAGCTTCCGGATCACAGCGGAGGAGATCAGATTCAGGCCGGCCCCGCCATCAACCAGCATCTTGGTGACCTTGAGGTTGCGGATGGTTGGCGAAACCAACATCGGCAGGCACCCGACCGCAGTTGTGCGGTCAGGGTGATCCTCAATGTCGAAGATGATGGGCGTGCTGGACCACTTCAGGAGCTCGCGCGACTCGACGGGTGGCTCTGCTGCATTAACTTCCCGCACCCATTGTTTGAGTTGGCGGTGGGAAGTATGCAGAGAAGCACCTCCATGGACGCACAGAACTTCTGTGGCCTTCTGGAACTCCTGCTCGCTGTTGTCTCCGTCGTCCATGTCCTCGTCGTCGTCTTCGTCTTCGTCCTTGTCGCGGCCGCGGGGAGGTCTATCTCCTTGCCGCTGCTTGGCCTTGCCGCGGCGTCCTCCCCGGCCATTGAAAGGTCGCTTCTTGCCGGACTCCTCCGCCTCCTTGGGCCTTCTCTTTGTCGCGTCGCTCGTACTCAGCCTTCTGCTGTTCAACGAGGTATTCGACCCTTTTGCAGTTCTGGAGATCGTGGCCCTTGGTGCGGTGGATCTTGCAGTACTGCTTGTCGGAGCCGTCCTGCTTGTCAGCGGCGGCTACAGTGGCAGCTTCCTTGCCGGAGCCACCAGCCTGAGCTTTCTTGGCGCCAGCCTCCTTGCCGGACTGCTCGACGGCCAATACTTCCTTGTTCTTCTTTTTCTTGTTGTTCTGCCGCCGGCCCTTCCTTGCCGGGGCGGGATCCTCACTGTCTGTTCCTCCTGCTCCAGCATCCTCTCCGGGGAGTCTCCTCCCCTCTGCAGCGCGTGCGCACTTGTCGGCCAGGGCATAAAGCTCACTGACGTCTCGTATCTTGCACATCGCCATTTCCTCCCTCATCCTGCGGTTACGCACGTTCTGGTGGAACGCGCTAATAACCGCGACAGTGTGGACGTCCGGGATGTTGTGCTGGACGCGGCTGAATCTCTGGATGTACTTTCGCAGGGACTCTCCTTCCTTCTGGGCGAGTATATGTAGGTCGCTCTCCTTGCCATGGGGCTTGTGGCCGCCCGTGAAGGCGCCAACAAACTGATGGCACAGGTCGGCCCAGGAAGAGATGGAGTTTTCCGGCAAGTGCATGAGCCAAGATCTGACATTTGGCTTGAGCACGAGCGGGAAGTAGTTTGCTAATATCTTCTCGTCTCGTCCCCCGACAGCCTGCACCGCAATGGTGTAGATGCTGAGGAACTCTGAGGGATGGGTCTTGCCGTCGTACTTCTCGGGTACGTCGGGCTTGAAGTTCTTCATGCTGGGCCACTGGACTCGCCGCAGCTCACGGGTGAACGCAGGGCAACCTGCCGTGTACGGCAAGTCGCCCGGTTCACCGGGCGCGTGCATGTCGACAGTGGGCCCAGCGCGCTGGTCAGACTGTCGTCGCGCTTCTCTTCGACGCTCGATGCGAGTTCGAGCGTCTTCTTGTCGCCTGTCGTCGAGGACTTGGCGTTGATCGCGGCGAGCTCGTGGATCCGACGATGCCGTGGAGTCGTCATCGATGTTGATCCGGCGAGTCGGCGATTTTGGCCTTCGGGGCGGGGAGTGCACGGTAGTTGCACCCCCGGCGGTCTTGTCTCCATCAGCCCGCGCCTGGCTGACTTGCCGCGGCCGCGACGTCGCCGGCTGCTGCGGCATGTCGTTGTTAGCGAAGGCGATGAGGCTTTGGATGGTGGCCCTCCAGTCTTCGGCCTTGTCGCCCGTTGGAGGGAAATCGAGGAGTAGCTGAGCTCTAGCTAGAGCTTCTGCTAGAGTGGAGGGGAGCGATGGCGAGCGGTGCGAGGAGCGAGATATGCTCGGACTTCTAACCGCATTAGAAGGAGCAGGTTCTCGCCCCTGCGACCGCGCCTTGCTCGTGCCAGCGCGTTGGCCTTGAGCGTCCCGCGACCCGCCAGCTTGGCCTTGTCCCAGCAAGCGTATGGTACCTTGGGTACCACATCGCTGCCGGTCCGGCACCTCCTGAGAGGGGCGTGGTGCGTGCACGGACGCCGAGGTCTTGGAGTGCGCTCGGTCGTCCGTCTTGTCTTGGGACTTGGCGGCGCCGTGAGTTTCCTCGCCGGCGTCCGTCCTTCCGCCAGCGTCTACCCCACCAACCGTTGGTTCTGGTGGCGGCGGGATCGACGCGGACGGGCCTCCTACCTCCAAAGCTTTCTTCTTCGGCGGCATGCTGATGTAGTTGATGAGGTTGATGAAGTTTTCGCTCGCGTGAACGCTGGATCAGGTTCGCACAACCTCGACGCCCCCTACCTGGCGCGCCAAAGATGTCGGGGAAACTGATCGCCCGCAAACACCTATGGGACCGGAGCCCCTTTTTGGTACGGTAAGGGAGCGGAGGGTGCACGGAGAGCAGATCGAGGCGAGCACGCGAGCAGTTTACCCAGGTTCGGGCCGCACGGATGCGTAAAACCCTACTCCTGCCTTGGTTTGTATTGTGTTCTTGGCTCGGGAGCAAGAAGAGCTACAGTACTGGTTGCTAGCTACACCGAGCGTGAGAGTGATCGAGAATCGGAACCCCCTCTACGTTGTGCATGGGCCTCCTTTTATAGGTCAAAGGGGTCTCCGACAGGTGGCAACGTAGGTGAGGGTAAAAACGTAAAAGTGGTGGTAGCTGTAACAGTGGATGTACAGTGCTCTGTACCTAACCCTGACGGTGGGGGACAAGGGCATTGAATGCCCATCGCCGTCGCCCCAAACAATGTAAAAAGTGTCCGTCCGGGCGTCTCCGTTCGCCACGACGGTGGCCTCGTCATCGCGGCTTGCCACCGTGTCCCCCAGGCTGCACAGCCTTCCGCCACGTGCACCTGGAAGGGCCCCAGGGCGACGCATGGCCAGATGAGCTGGAGCATGGGCACGTAGTGGAAGCTTGTCGCGGCTTGCAGCTTGCCGCGGTCGCTAGCTTGCCGCGCCCGGGAGCTTGTCACTCTCCGGGCCTTGCCGGGGCGCGCGATGCGCCAAGGCAAATCTCCTGAAACGCCATGTCTTGGCCTCCCTGGCAAGCTCCTCTTGCCAGGGCCTCGTGCTAAAGGGATGGTTTTGAGCCGGGAGCGGCCTTCTCGGCAAACTCCTCTTGCCGGGGTCTTGTTTCTTCAACTTGAATACTTTGTTCTTGAATGGCTTCAAGGGAACCATAGTGGGTCTTGGCGGGCGCGTGGCAAGCCCTGCCACGGGATGCTGCTACTGCCCGTGCACAAGTCGGGATACTAAGGTACCCCTACTTTAGTACACCGACAAGATCCCCAAAGATGTCGGGGAAACTGATCGCCCGCGAACACCTATGGGACCGGAGCCCCTTTTCGGTACGGCAAGGGAGCAGAGGGTGCACGGAGAGTAGATCAAGGCGAGCACGCGAGCAGTTTACCCAGGTTCGGGCCGCACGGATGCGTAAAACCCTACTCCTGCCTTGGTTTGTATTGTGTTCTTGGCTCGGGAGCAAGAAGAGCTACAGTACTGGTTGCTAGCTACACCGAGCGTGAGAGTGATCGAGAATCGGAACGCCCTCTACGTTGTGCATGGGCCTCCTTTTATAGGTCAAAGGGGTCTCCGACAGGTGGCAACGTAGATGAGGGTAAAAACGTAAAAGTGGTGGTAGCTGTAACAGTGGATGTACAGTGCTCTGTACCTAACCCTGACGGTGGGGGACAAGGGCATTGAATGCCCGTCGCCGTCGCCCCAAACAGTGTAAAAGCGTCCGTCTGGGCGTCTCCGTTCCCCACGATGGTGGCCTCGTCATCGCGGCTTGCCACCGTGTCCCCCAGGCTGCACAGCCTTCCGCCACGTGCACCTGGAAGGGCCCCAGGGCGACGCGTGGCCAGATGAGCTGGAGCGTGGGCACGTAGTGGAAGCTTGCCGCGGCTTGCAGCTTTCCGCGGTCGCTAGCTTGCCGCGCCCGGGAGCTTGTCGCTCTCCGGGCCTTGCCGGGGCGCGCGATGCGCCACGGCAAATCTCCTGAAACGCCATGTCTTGGCCTCCCTGGCAAGCTCCTCTTGCCAAGGCCTCATGCTAAAGGGATGGTTTTGAGCCGAGAGCGGCCTTCCCAGCAAGCTCCTCTTGCCGGCGTCTTGTTTCTTCAACTTGAATACTTTGTTCTTGAATGGCTCCAAGGGAACCATAGTGGGTCTTGGCGGGCGCGTGGCAAGCCCTGCCATGGGATGCTGCTACTGCCCGTGCACAAGTCGGGATACTAAGGTACCCCTACTTTAGTACACCGACAGGAGCCCCCGGGCCTGGGCCACACACGGTGCCGAGCGCTGTTGGGCCAGGCCCAAAACAGTGCACGGGCACACGCAGCCCATGGCGCGCCGCATCCCACTCCGTATCCACGGCACCTCTCCCTAACGGCACGCGTCGATTGCGGCGTCGTGGGAGAGATCGTGGCCTACTTCTTTAATGGGGAAAATGCGGAACGTCCCCCTCTCCCCCTTAAAAGCAGGGGAAACAGGGGCAGTTTTCTTCCATTTGCTCATTGCTTCTTCAACCTCCAGAAACCCCCGCTGCTCCCCTCCTCCCCGAAGGTTGAAAGAGAGCAGCGCTCCGCCCTTCTTTCGCCGCCGCCAGCCTCCCCAGCGCTGCCGGCCCCCCCTCGCTGTCCCTGCCATGGCCCCGAAGGGCGACAAGGCGAAAGCCGCGAAGACTGAATGGGCGGCAAAGCTAGCAGCAATGCGGAAGAGGATGGTGGTCTTCCCGCCGAGGCTCGGCGCGAGGGAGTTGAAGGACAAGTTCTACCTCTTCTGGTCGAGGGAGACAAAGGCGCACCCGCGCACCAGGGTACTCCCCGCCGAGGCCTGCGACATGTTTCTGGGAGGGTATGCCTATTTCGCTCTGTTCTTCCATTGCGGACTCTGCCCACCATACTCCGAATTCTTCTGTGATATCATGAATACCTACGGGTTTCATCTCCATGATTTCACCCCAAATGCTGTCCTGACCATGGCCGTTTTCGCACATCTGTGCGAGAACTTTGTCGGAGTCCACCCCAACGTAGCCCTCTTCCGCCATTATTTTACGCCTCGAGTCGAGTCCGGGTCTCCTCTGTCTGGCGGGATTTCTTGGATCTTTAGGCTTAATAAGAAAGAGGCATACTTGACTGGAGAGCTCCGCGGCAAGTGGGAGGAGTGGAGGGCCAACTGGTGCTGGATCATGGAGGACGCCCCGGAGCAGTTCACCTCCCCGCGCCGGGTAGCAATAGTGCGCGGCAAGGACTGGAGTGACCTGGCCCCTGAGGACGAGAAGCTGAAGATAGCCATCACTAGGATTCTTCACCTCCGGCAAGCCAATCTCATTGTAGGTGTTGTCGGGGCAGATTTCCTACGCCGCCGGATTGCTCCCTTGCAGGAAAGGAAGAGGCCTACTTGGGATTTTGGCAACGCGGCAGACTGTATGAGGCTGCGCCCCGGCATTAACTATAATTTCACTGTCCTGGAGCTCAAAGGGATGCTCCACGAGCTATTCAAGCACGACGCCAAACACCCGGAGTGGTTCACCTTGCCGCGGGGGGTAGTTCCACTATGCAACAATTCATCGCTCAGTGCTATCCGCGCGGCGATGCCGTTGTGCGATTCCCACGGAGTTGACCCCACTTGGCTGGCGCCTACTGACGAAGCCGCACAAACCTTCTTCGACAACTTGGTGGAGCTGCCGATCGATCCCGATGAGAAGAAAGGTCTCACCCGCGACACCACCGACCAGGAGGTGGCGTATATCGCCAGCAGGATGGAGGAGGCAGCTGCAGCCGAGGCCGCGGGCGAGTTTGGGTACTCCTTGGATGAGGCGGATGCAGCAGAGGCGGTGAGTCGGGCCGAGGAGGAGGAGATCCGCAAACTGATAAAGCCTGCCGGGCAACCCGCCGAGACGAGCGAGGCTGCCGGGCAAGACAGAGAGTCGAGCGGGCCCGCCGAGCAGGGCGCCGAATCGGGCGACTCTTCGGAAGACTCAGGCCGGTCTCTGGGCCTTGACGACTGCTCCTCATCCTCGGGAAGTTCTCTGCCACCACCAAGTCCTCCGCCTCTACCGAAGAAGCGTCTCCGCAAGGCCGCAGACACGGCGAGGCAGCCGGTGGGCCAGCAGCCGCAGCGTCGCTCGATGCGCGCCACCATGACGAGCAAGGCCGTCAAGGGGGCGCCTCGCGCCTCAGCAGCGGCTGGGGGAGGATCTTCCCGCACGGGCTCCACCGCTCCTTCCGCCCCTCGGGCCTCGGCGACGACCGGAGCGGGGTCTTCTCAGACCACTGCTCCGGCGCCCGCCAAGCGCCCGAGGGAGCCTAATCCTGCAGCTCCTCGCGCCGGGACGCGCGAGGGGGACTTTGACTTCTCCGTTCTCAGTTCCGACGAGGAGGAAGAGTAAGCAACGGCAACTCTTATTTCTTATGGTTTTTGTTGCTCTTGTCTTGAATTTTTTTGTCTGATTTTGATTCTGTCTGTCTTCCAGGACACTGGCCCAGAGGATGGCGAAGAGGGCCAAGATCCCGGTGGTCGATCTTGAGGACCAGCCCGTCGCAGAGGCAGGGGATGCGCCCGCGACAGGCTTGCCGAACCAGCCGGCTGCCCCGCAGAGCAGCCCCCAGCGCAGCCCCCAGCGTAAGTCTTCTGATCACTTCTTCGATTGTTGGGCGTGCGTGGGATTCTCATCCTTGTTAATCGTCTTGTTTGCTTGCTGATTTGTGCAGAAGTAGAGCCGCGGCCTCAGGAGCGCCAAGAGACTGCTCCCGACGAGCCGCTTGTCTCGACCTCTCCGCCAAGGAGGAGCTCCCCGGCGAGGGAGAACACTCCGCCAAGGGCGGGTACCCCGCCAAGGGCGAGCACCCCGCCAAGGGTGGGCACCCCGCCAAGGGAAGGCGCCAGCGGCCCTCCGCAGGCGGGGGCCACCACCACGCCGCCGAGGGAGAACTCCTCGGCAAGGAACCCCGTATAGGAAGAGGCCCGCGCAGGTAACCCTTGTACTTTTCTTCTCTTGACTTCTTCTTTTTGGATATTTGCTTGACCATTCTTCTTTCTTTTTCTTGCCTTCAGACTCGTCCGTTCCAGAGCCTATGGAGACAGAGGCCGCCACCGAGGAGGCCGCGTGCGGCAACACTGGTGGCGCCGAGGCCACCGAGGAGGCGATCAGCACCGAGGAGCCCGCCGTCGAAGAGGCAGCCAGGGCTGCCGACGCGACAGCTGAGGAGGGGACCGACGGTCGCACTGACGGCCCCGAGGCTGCAGGAGCGTTTGACGCTGCGCCGACCGCCGACCCTGCCGCTGCCGCGGTCGGAACTGGCGCCTACTTGGAGGCCGGAAACGGGGTCTTCATCCAACTTCCGTGGGCTTCTTCGTCAAGGGCGCCCGCGGAGGGGGAGGTCTTCAATGGGGAAGTCCTCGCCTCCGCGGGGCTGAAGTTTGTCGACGCGCCCGGCAGCAGCAACGAGCCCGCGGAGGAGCAGCTTCTGCGCCGGCTTCTGGCCCTGTACTGTGCCAGGCAGGCCAAGCTGGAGTCCCGAGAGGCTCTGGCTGCCAAGGCAGGCATCAATTTGGAGAAGCGCGCCGAGGAGCTCCGCGCCGCCAACCAGGCAGCCCTCCAGTCCTTGGCGGAGGAGCGGGAGGAGCTCGCCGAGGCGCACCAGGAGTTCATCCTCGAAAAGGCCGAAGCAGAGGAGCAGCAACGGCTCGCCGCCGAAGATCTGTCTCGGTGGGAGGGTGAGCTGAGGCAGCGGAAGGTCGACCTCGATAGCCATGAGGACGACCTTATCGCGCGCGAGCAGTCCCTTGGCGGGGCTCTGCAGGAGGCGAGGGGCGCCTCTGCAGCTGCAGAGACCGCCAAGAGAGACTTGGAGGCGAGGGTGGCACAATTGGAGACGAACTTGAAGACGAGCGAGGACAAGGTTGCCGCGCTCACGTTGGAGAGGGAGAAAGACGCCCACAGCCACTCCGAGCTGCAGGTCCGTCTCTCCGACAAGGGCAAGGAACTCGCCATCGCCAAGGATTCTATTGTAGACTTGGAGTTGAAGCTGTCCACCCTCACCGCGTCGCTTGATAGCGCCAGGAACAGGGAGACGAAGCTGAAGGAGGACCTCAGGGCCGAGAGGGCACCGTTGGACAGCGCCGCCCTCTCCCAAAATAACTTCAGGCAGACGGTGGAGCAGTGGACCGAGGAGCTCGTCGCCGCCGCCGCTGACATCAACAGGGAGATGGCGGCGCTAGGGACGGAGGACCTCGGGTACTCCCCCGACGCGAACCTCCCTCATAGCGCCAAGCTGAGCTTATTCTTCAGGGGAGTGGCGCCGGCCCTCGAGCAGCTCCGGGAAAGGATCCCCACGCAGCTGGCGAATGAGGCGCGCAGGCTTTGCACGGGAGTCGTGGAGAGAGTGTTGACGAAGTTAGTCTACAGCAACCCCGGGATCAACCTCGACAACGTCCTCAGGACCTTGCCGCCCGACGTCGACCAAGAGGCGCTGAAGGCCCTTGTCGCACCCATCGTGGCCAAGGTGGGCAAGATCAGGAGGGTTGATGGTGATCGTGCAGACTAGGCTGTTTTCCCTTTGCTTCCCTTGTCGCTGCCAATCACGTCATGGACAGAAGTTTGTTAGGACAGCGACAAGTCATCTTGTAATATAACTTTATTCTGGGTAGTAAATGCAGTGTTATTTCCCTTGCTCGACTTCTTTACTTTGTATGCTTTTACCCTACGCTTTTAGGGAACTTGCCGGCACAGGGACCCTTGCCGCGAGCGCTGAGCGCGGAACTTCAGCAGCCTGCTGGCAACGCCTCTACCGGCAAGAAACCTTGCCGCAGCTAGTCGCAGCGCACTTAAGTTGTTGAGCGAACTCGAAAACGAAGTAAGGGCGCGACACATGTCGCAGCACACTTAAGCCATTGAGCGTGCTCGAAACAAAGTAAGGGCGCGGCTAGCTACAGGTAGGTTCCTCCGCGCACAGGTTTTCCATACAAAGTGCGGTCGTTCAAGGAAGATAACCTTAAAAATTTAAAAAATTTGAATGCTCAAACTTTGGCAACTTAGCTTTTGTGCGTGGTTTGCTTCCCGGCAAGGCGAGGCTTTTCTTGAACGGCACTTGTTCCATTCCACTGTCTCCTCCCCCCCGGAAAACTTGTGCGCGAGGAAGACTTCTTCTGAGGAAAAGAAAAAGGGAAGAAACATAGATATGGAGCCTTGCGGCCCATTATTGCTTACCGGGGGTGTGTGCTGCACAAAGTGTCAGATAGTACATGCAAGAAAAATGAAAAGGCATGAAGCGACAAGTTGTGCGAGGCAAATAAGTTTTACTGATGCACGGGATCTGCGCCCGGCTATGTACAAAGGTTTACATGCAACAGCGGCAAGACTTGTACAAAAGGTGGTTGCCGGAGCGGATCACGGCAACTGCGCCTTACGGGTGAAACTTGCGAAGGTGCTCAATGTTCGAGGAGTTGCTCACCGGTAAGCCCTCTTCGGTCTCAAAGCGGACAGCGCCGGGCCTTGTGACTTGTCTCACCCGATATGGGCCTTCCCACTTCGGCGTCAACTTGTTGGAATTCTTGGCGGACTGAACGCGCCGAAGAACAAGGTCGCCTTCCTCGAGACTTTTGGCTCTAACTTTGCGTCTATGGTAGCGGCGCAAAGCTTGCTGGTATCGAGCAGCTCGTACAGCAGCCTGAAGATGGTCGTCCTCGAGGAGCAGTGCATCATATTGCCGCAACTGCTCTTGCTCGAGCTCATCATAAGCGAGCACTCGAGGCGACCCGTATACGAGTTCCATGGGGAGAACTGCCTCTGCTCCATAGACAAGAGAAAAGGGTGTCTGCCCGGTGGCTCGATTTGGTGTCGTCCTGATCGACCAAAGAGCCGCCGGCAACTCCTCAATCCAGTTTCTTCCGCCTTTGTGGAGCCTGTCGAAAGTTCTTGTCTTGAGCCCGCGCAACACTTCAGCGTTTGCCCTCTCCGCTTGACCGTTGCTCCTCGGGTGAGCGACAGAAGCGAAGCAGACCTTGGCGCCAAGATCTTGGACGTATTGCATGAAGGTGCGACTTGTGAATTGTGTGCCGTTGTCGGTTATGATCCTGTTGGGGATTCCGAAACGGCAAACAATCGACTTGAAGAACTTGACTGCTGAATGTGCGGTCACCTTTCTCACTGGTTCCACTTCCGGCCACTTCGTGAACTTGTCGATGGCGACGTACAAGTACTCAAAGCCCCCGACTGCGCGGGGAAAGGGGCCGAGGATGTCGAGCCCCCAGGCTGAAAACGGCCAGGACAAAGGGATTGTCTGGAGAGCTTGAGTTGGCTGATATATTTGCTTGGCATGGAACTGGCACGCTTCACACTTGGTTACTTGTGCAGTTGCATCTTGGAGGGCTTCTGGGCAAAAGAAACCTTGCCGGAATGCCTTGCCGGCAAGTGCTCTTGCGCCAACGTGGTGGCCACATATGCCTCCATGTATCTCTGCCAACAGCTTTTGCCCATCTTCCCGGGAATGCATTTCAATCTGACACTGTTGAGCCTTCTTCTGTATAGTTCATTGTCGACGAACTGATACATACTTGACTGCCGGGTTATTCTTTCTGCTTCTTCTGGCTCTTCGGGAAGTTCTCCAGTTTGAAGAAAACGGACAATTTGCTGCGCCCATGCTGGAGCCTGAGGCTCAGCAACAAGGACTAAAGACATCAGTGCTGCTGTGGGAACGTCAGCTTCTACGGCAAGAACCTGCGGCTCGGCCGGAGCTGGACGTTCCCCGGCAAGCTTGCCGGGGCAAGACTTGTCGGGAATGCCTGCTTCAACTGTACGAACCCTAGGGTCCGCAGGAGCAGACTGTTCCTCAGCAACTTTGTCGTTGATCCTGGGGACCTTGCCCACGGCAGCTTCGAGGAGCTCCGCCGGCAAGTAGTCGCCGGAGACCAACTTTCTCTTCTTGCTTTGCCCCACTGATGGTGTAACGGATGGTTGAGTTAGCTTGAGCACGAAGATCCCTGGTTCCACAGGTTACTTCAGTGCAGCACACTTGGACAGGCCGTCTGCGATATCATTTTGAGCTCTTGGAACATGCTCCATCTACAGGCCCTCAAAGTGTTCTTCAAGCTTTCTCACTTCGTCGACGTAAGCTTCCATCAATGGGCTCTGATAGCTCTTGTTCACTTGGCGGACAACCAACTATGAATCTCCCCGCACGACCAGCTTCTTGATCCCAAGTTCTGCTGCGATTCTGAGGCCGGCAAGCAAACCTTCATACTCTGCAGTATTGTTCGTTGCTTGTTCCTTGGGAAAGTGCATCTGGACGACGTACTTGAGGTGCTCGCCGGTGGGCGCGACAAGCAGCACGCCAGCGCTGGCGCCATGCAGCGAGAAGGCACCATCGAAGTACATTATCCATTCTTTGCTCGCTTCTTTGACGGGGATGTTTGTCTCTGGAACCTCTTCGTCTGGTGTTGGTGTCCATTCTGCTATGAACTCTGCCAAGGCCTTGCTCTGGATAGTTGAAGTACTTTCAAACTTGAGACCAAAGCTTGACAGCTCCAGTGCCCACTCGACAATCCTGCCTGTTGCTTCCGGATTTTGCAATATCCTTTTCAGCGGAAAGCGAGTGACCACTGTTATCTCATGGGCTTGGAAGTAGTGGCGCAGCTTTCTCGAGGCCATGAGGAGGCCGAAAAGCAGCTTCTGCACTCCAGAGTACCTTGACCTAGCCCCCTGCAAGAGGGAACTGACAAAGTAAACTGGGCGCTGCACCATCTTCTTCCACACCTCTTCCTGGATCTGCGCAGATTCATCCTTGTCGGGGCCAGAGCTTGTCGAGGAAGCCCCTTGCTTGTCGCTGGATGTGCTTGCCGGGGCTGCTGGCTCCTCATCTGCCTCCGTTTCCGCTACTAACGCAGCACTAACCACTTGATTGGTTGCTGCTAAGTACAACAACAACTTCTCTTGTGGCCTAGGTGCGACAAGTATTGGGGTGGAGGACAGGTACTGTTTCAAGTCTTGCAGCGCTGCCTCCGCTTCCGGAGTCCATTTCATTGGACCTGCCTTTTTCAAGATTTTGAAAAACGGCAGGGCGCATTCTGCAGACTTAGAAATGAACCTGCTGAGAGCAGCCACGCAGCCGGCAAGCCTTCGCACATCCCTGACGCGCTTTGGAGCTTCGATCTGCTCGATGGCCTTGATCTTGTCGGGATTGGCTTCAATCCCCCTCTGGGACACAAAGAACCCGAGAAGCTTGCCGTAGGGGACTCTGAACACACACTTCTCGGGATTAAGCTTGAGTTGTATCTTGCGCAGATTTTGCATGCGTAAAACCCTACTCCTGCCTTGGTTTGTATTGTGTTCTTGGCTCGGGAGCAAGAAGAGCTACAGTACTGGTTGCTAGCTACACCGAGCGTGAGAGTGATCGAGAATCGGAACCCCCTCTACGTTGTGCATGGGCCTCCTTTTATAGGTCAAAGGGGTCTCCGACAGGTGGCAACGTAGATGAGGGTAAACACGTAAAAGTGGTGGTAGCTGTAACAGTGGATGTACAGTGCTCTGTACCTAACCCTGACGGTGGGGGACAAGGGCATTGAATGCCCATCGCCGTCGCCCCAAACAGTGTAAAAAGTGTCCGTCCGGGCGTCTCCGTTCGCCACGACGGTGGCCTTGTCATCGCGGCATGCCACTGTGTCCCCCAGGCTGCACAGCCTTCCGCCACGTGCACCTGGAAGGGCCCCAGGGTGACGTGTGGCCAGATGTGCTGGAGCGTGGGCACGTAGTGGAAGCTTGCCGCGGCTTGCAGCTTGCCGCGGTCGCTAGCTTGCCGCGCCCGGGAGCTTGTCGCTCTCCGGGCCTTGCCGGGGCGCGCGATGCGCCACGGCAAATCTCCTGAAACGCCATGTCTTGGCCTCCCTGGCAAGCTCCTCTTGCCAGGGCCTCGTGCTAAAGGGATGGTTTTGAGCCGGGAGCGGCCTTCCCGGCAAGCTCCTCTTGCCGGGGTCTTGTTTCTTCAACTTGAATACTTTGTTCTTGAATGATTCCAAGGGAACCATAGTGGGTCTTGGCGGGCGCGCGTGGCAAGCTTGCCGGGGAACGTCCAGCTCCGGCCGAGCCGCTGGTTCTTGCCGTAGAAGCTGACGTTCCCGCAGCAGTACTGATGCCTTTAGTCCTTGTTGCTGAGCCTCAGGCTCCAGCATGGGCCCAGCAAATTGTCCGTTTTCTTCAAACTGGAGAACTTCCCGAAGAGCCAGAAGAAGCAGAAAGAATAACCCGGCAGTCAAGTATGTATCAGTTCGTCGACAATGAACTATACAGAAGAAGGCTCAACGGTGTCAGACTGAAATGCATTCCCCTTGAGACCGAAGAGGGCTTACCGGTGAGCAACTCCTGGAACATTGAGCACCTTCTCAAGTTTCACCCGTAAGGCGCGGTTGCCGTGATCCGCTCCTTGTACAAGTCTTGTCATTGTTGCATGTAAACCTTTGTACATAGCCGGGCGCAGATCCCGTGCATCAGTAAAAGTTATGTGCCTCGCACAACTTGTCGTTTCATGCCTTTTCATTTTTCTTGCATGTACTATCTGACACTTTGTTTCTTCCCTTTTTCTTTTCCTCAGAAGAAGTCTTCCTCACGCACAAGTTTGCCGGGGGGGGGGGGCAGGAGACAGTGGTATGGAACAAGTGCCGTTCAAGAAAAGCCTCGCCTTGCCGGGAAGCAAACCACGCACAAAAGCTAAGTTGCCAAAGTTTGAGCATCCAATTTTTTTAAATTTTTAAGGTTATCTTCCTTGAACGACCGCACTTTGTATGGAAAACCTGTGTGCGGAGGAACCTACCTGTAGCTAGCCGCGCCCTTACTTTGTTTAGAGCACACTCAATGGCTTAAGTGTGCTGCGACAAGTGTCGCGCCCTTACTTCGTTTTCGAGTTCGCTCAACAACTTAAGTGCGCTGCGACTAGCTGCGGGCAAGGTTTCTTGCCGGTAGAGGCGTTGCCAGCAGGCTGCTGAAGTTCCGCGCTCAGCGCTCGCGGCAAGGGTCCCTGTGCCGGCAAGTTCCCTAAAAGCTGCGGGTAAAAGCATACAAAGTAAAGAAGTCGAGCAAGGGAAATAACACTGCATTAACTACCCAGAATAAATTTATATTACAAGATGACTTGTCGTTGTCCTAACAAACTACTGTCCATGACGTGATTGGCAGTGATAAGGGAAGCAAAGGGAAAACGGCCTAGTCTGCACGATCACCATCAACCCTCCTGATCTTGCCCACCTTGGCCACGATGGGTGCGACAAGGGCCTTCAGCGCCTCCTGGTCGGCGTCGGGCGGCAAGGTCCTGAGGACGTTGTCGAGGTTGATCCCGGGGTTGCGGTAGACTATCTTTGTCAACACTCTCTCCACAACTCCCGTGCAAAGCTTGCGCGCCTCGTTCGCCTGCTGCGTGGGGATCCTCTCCCGGAGCTGCTCGAGGGCCGGCGCCACTCCCCTGAAGAATAAGTTCAGCTTGGCGCTGTGAGGGAGGTTCGCGTCGGGGGAGTACCCGAGGTGCTCTGTCCCTAGCGCCGCCATCTCCCTGTCGATGTCAGCAGCGGCGACGACGAGCTCCTCGGTCCACTGCTCCACCGTCTGCCTCAAGTTATTTTGGGAGAGGGCGGCGCTGTCCAACAGTGCCCTCTCGGCCCTGAGGTCCTCCTTCAGCTTCGTCTCCCGGTTCCTGGCGCTATCAAGCGACGCGGTGAGGGTGGACAGCTTCAACTCCAAGTCTGCAATAGAATCCTTGGCGATGGCGAGTTTCTTTCCCCGTTCGGAGAGACGGACCTGCAACTCGGAGTGGCTGTGGGCGTCTTTCTCCCTCTCCAACGTGAGCGCGGGAACCTTCTCCTCGCTCGTCTTCAAGTTCGTCTCCAATTGTGCCACCCTCGCCTCCAAGTCTCTCTTGGCGGTCTGTGCAGCTGCAACGGCGTCCCTTGCCTCCTGCAGAGCCCCGCCAAGGGACTGCTCGCGCGCGGTAAGGTCTTCCTCATGGCTATCGAGGTTGACCTTCGGCTTCCTCAGCTCACCCTCCCACCGAGACAGATCTTCGGCGGCGAGCCGTTGCTGCTCCTCTGCTTCGGCCTTTTCGAGGATGAACGCCTGGTGCGCCTCGGCGAACTCCTCCCGCTCCTCCGCCAAGGACCGGAGGGCCGCCTGGTTGGCGGCGCGGAGCTCCTCGGCGCGCTTCTCCAAATCGACGCCTGCCTTGGCAGCCAGAGCCTCTCGGGACTCCAGCTTGGCCTGCCTGGCACGGTACAGGGCTAGAAGCCGGCGCAGAAGCTGCTCCTCCTCGGGCTCGTTGCTGCTGCCGGGCACGTCGACAAACTTCAGCCCCGCGGAGGCGAGGACTTCCCCATCGAAGACCTCCCCCTCCGCGGGCGCCCTTGACGAAGAAGCCCACAGAAGTTGGATGAAGACCCCGTTTCCGGCCTCCAAGTAGGCGCCAGTTCCGGCCGCGGCAGCGGCAGGGTCGGCGGTCGGCGCAGCGTCAAACGCTCCTGCGGCCTCGGGGCCGTCAGTGCGACCGCCGATCCCCTCCTCAGCTGCCGCGTCGGCGGCCCTGGCTGCCTCTTCGACGACGGACTCCTCGGTGCCGATCGCCTCCTCGGTGGCCGCGACGCCACCAGTGTTGCCGCGCGCGGCCTCCTCGGTGGCGGCCTCCGTCTCCATAGGCTCTGGAACGGACGAGTCTGAAGGAAAGAAAAAGAAAGAAGTATGGTCAAGCAAATATCCAAAAAGAAGAAGTCAAGAGAAGAAAAGTACAAGGGTTACCTGCGCGGGCCTTTTCCTCTACGGGGTTCCTTGCCGAGAAGTTCTACCTCGGCGGCGTGGTGGTGGCCCCCGCTGGCGGAGGGCCGCTGGCACCTTCCCTTGGCGGGGTGCCCACCCTTGGCGGGGTGCTCGCCCTTGGCGGGGTACCCGCCCTTGGCGGAGTGTTCTCCCTCGCCGGGGAGCTCCTCCTTGGCGGAGAGGTCGAGACAAGCGGCTCGTCGGGAGCAGTCTCTTGGCGCTCCTGAGGCCGCGGCTCTGCTTCTGCACAAATCAGCAAGCAAACAAGACGATTAACAAGGATGAGAATCCCACGCGCGCCCGACAAGCGAAGAAGTGAACAGAAGACTTACGCTGGGGGCTGCGCTGGGGGCTGCGCTGCGGGGCAGCCGGCTGGTTCGGCAAGCCTGTCGCGGGCGCATCCCCTGCCGCTGCGATGGGCTCGTCCTCAAAATCGACCACCGGGATCTTGGCCCTCTTCGCCATCCTGTGGGCCAGGGTCCTGGAAGACAGACAGAATCAAAATCAGACAAAAAAAATTCAAGACAAGAGCAACAAAAACCAGAAGAAATAATAGTTGCCGCTGCTTACTCTTCCTCCTCCTCGTCAGAACTGAGAACGGAGAAGTCGAAGTCCGCCTCGCGCGTCCCAGCACGAGGAGCTGGAGGAGTAGGCTCCCTCAGGGGCTTGGCGGGCGCCGGAGCAGTGGTCTGAGAAGACCCCGCTCCGGTCATCGCCGAGGCCCGAGGGGCGGAAGGAGCGGTGGAGCCCGTGCGGGAAGATCCTTCCCCAGCCGCTGCTGAGGCGCGAGGCGCCCCCTTGACGGCCTTGCTCGTCGTGGTGGCGCGCGTCGAGCGACGCTGCGGCTGCTGGCCCACCGGCTGCCTCGCCGTGTCTGCGGCCTTGCGGAGACGCTTCTTCGGTTGAGGCGGAGGACTTGGTGGTGGCGGAAAACTTCCCGAGGATGAGGAGGAGTCGTCAAGGCCCAGAGACCCGCCTGAGTCTTCGGAAGAGTCGCCCGATTCGGCGCCCTGCTCGGCGGGCCCGCTCGAATCTGTGCCTTGCCCGGCAGCCTCGCTCGTCTCGGCGGGTTGCCCGGTAGGCTTTATCAGTTTGCGGATCTCCTCCTCCTTGGACCGACTCACCGCCTCCGCTGCATTCGCCTCATCCAAGGAGTACCCAAACTCGCCCGCGGCCTCGGCTGCAGCTGCCTCCTCCATCCTGCTGGCGATATACGCCACCTCCGGGTCGGTGGTGTCGCGGGTGAGACCTTTCTTCTCATCGGGATCGATCGGCAGCTCCACCAAGTTGTCGAAGAAGTTTTGTGCAGCTTCGTCAGAAGGCGCCAGCCAAGTGGGGTCAACCCCGTGGGAATCGCACAATGGCTTCGCCGCGCGGATAGCATTGAGCGACGAATTGTTGCATAGTGGAACTACCCCCCGCGGCAAGGTGAACCACTCCGGGTGTTTGGCGTCGTGCTTGAATAGCTCGTGGAGCATCCCTTTGAGCTCCAGGACAGTGAAATTATAGTTAAGGCCGGGGCGCAGCCTCATATAGTTTGCCGCGTTGCCAAAATCCCAAGTAGGCCTCTTCCTTTCCTGCAAGGGAGCAATGCGGCGGCGAAGGAAATCTGCCCCGACAACACCTACAGTGAGATTGGCTTGCCGGAGGCGAAGAATCCAAGTGATGGCTATCTTCAGCTTCTCGTCCTCAGGAGCCAGGTCACTCCAGTCCTTGCCGCGCACTATTGCTACCCGGAGCGGGGAGGTGAACTGCTCCGGGGCATCCTCCATGATCCAGCACCAGTTGGCCCTCCACTCCTCCCACTTGCCGCGGAGCTCTCCAGTCAAGTATGCCTCTTTCTTATTAAGCCTAAAGATCCAAGAAATCCCGCCAGACAGAGGAGACCCAGACTCGACTCGAGGCGTAAAATAATGGCGGAAGAGGGCTACGTTGGGGTGGACTCCGACAAAGTTATCGCACAGATGTGCGAAAACGGCCATGGTCAGGACAACATTTGGGGTGAAATCAAGGAGATGAAACCCGTAGGTATTCATGATATCACAAAAGAATTCAGAGTATGGTGGGCAGAGTCCGTAATGGAAGAACATAGCGAAATAGGCATACCCTCCCGGAAACATGTCGCAGGCCTCGGCGAGGAGTACCCTGGTGCGCGGGTGCTCCTTTGTCTCCCTCTACCAGAAGAGGTAGAACTTGTCCTTCAACTCCCTCGCGCCGAACCTCGGCGGGAAGACCACCATCCTCTTCCGCATTGCTGCTAGCTTCGCCGGCCGTTCAGTCTTCGCGGCTTTCGCCTTGTCGCCCTTCGAGACCATGGCGGGGACAGCGAGGGGGGGCCGGCGGTGCTGTGGAGGCTGGCGGCGGCGGAAGAAGGGCGGAGCGCTGCTCTCTTTCAACCTTCGGGGAGGAGGGGAGCAGCGGGGGTTTCTGGAGGTTAAAGAAGCAATGAGCGGATGGAAGAAAACTGCCCCTGTTTCCCCTGCTTTTAAGGGGGAGAGGGGGACGTTCCGCATTTTCCCCATTAAAGAAGTAGGCCACGATCTCTCCCACGACGCCGCAATCGACCCGTGCCGTTAGGGAGAGGTGCGGTGGATACGGAGTGGGATGCGGCGCGCCGTGGGCCGCGTGTGCCCGTGCACTGTTTTGGGCCGGGCCCAACAGCGCTCGGCACCGTGTGTGGCCCAGGCCCGGGGGCTCCTGTCGGTGTACTAAAGTAGGGGTACCTTAATATCCCGACTTGTGCACGGGCAGTAGCAGCATCCCGTGGCAGGGCTTGCCACGCTCCCGCCAAGACCCACTATGGTTCCCTTGGAGCCATTCAAGAACAAAGTATTCAAGTTGAAGAAACAAGACCCCGGCAAGAGGAGCTTGCCGGGAAGCCCGCTCCCGGCTCAAAACCATCCCTTTAGCACGAGGCCCTGGCAAGAGGAGCTTGCCAGGGAGGCCAAGACATGGCGTTTCAGGAGATTTGTCGTGGCGCATCGCGCGCCCCGGCAAGGCCCGGAGAGCGACAAGCTCCCGGGCGCGGCAAGCTAGTGACCGAGGCAAGCTGCAAGCTGCGGCAAGCTTCCACTACGTGCCCACGCTCCAGCTCATCTGGCCACGCGTCGCCCTGGGGCCCTTCCAGGTGCACGTGGCGGAAGGCTGTGCAGCCTGGGGGACACGGTGGCAAGCCGCGATGACGAGGCCACCGTCGTGGCTAACGGAGACGCCCGGACGGACGCTTTTTACACTGTTTGGGGCGACGGCGACGGGCATTCAATGCCCTTGTCCCCCACCGTCAGGGTTAGGTACAGAGCACTATACATCCACTATTACAGCTACCACCACTTTTACGTTTTTACCCTCATCTACGTTGCCACCTGTCGGAGACCCCTTTGACCTATAAAAGGAGGCCCATGCACAACGTAGAGGGGGTTCCGATTCTCGATCACTCTCACGCTCGGTGTAGCTAGCAACCAGTACTGTAGCTCTTCTTGCTCCCGAGCCAAGAACACAATACAAACTAAGGCAGGAGTAGGGTTTTACGCATCCGTGCGGCCCGAACCTGGGTAAACTGCTTGCGTGCTCGCCTCGATCTGCTCTCCGTGCACCCTCCGCTCCCTTGCCGTACCGAAAAGGGGCTCCGGTCCTATAGGTGTTCGCGGGCGATCAGTTTCCCCGACATCTTTGGCGCGCCAGGTAGGGGGCGTCGAGGTTGTGCGAACCTGATCCAGCGTTCACGCGAGCGAAAACTTCATCAACCTCATCAACTACATCAGCATGCCGCCGAAGAAGAAAGCTTCGGAGGTAGGAGGCCCGTCCGCGTCGATCCCGCCGCCACCAGAACCAACTATTGGTGGGGTAGACGCTGGCGGAAGGACGGACGCCGGCGAGGAAACTCACGGCGCCGCCAAGTCCAAAGACAAGACGGACGACCGAGCGCACTCCAAGACCTCGGCGTACGTGCACGCACCACGCCCCTCTCAGGAGGTGCCGGACCGGCAGCGACGTGGTACCCAAGGTACCATACGCTTGCTGGGACAAGGCCAAGCTGGCGGGTCACGGGACGCTCAAGGCCAACGCGCTGGCACGAGCAAGGCGCGGTCGCCGGGGCGAGAACCTGCTCCTTCTAACGCGGTTAGAAGTCCGAGCATATCTCGCTCCTCGCACCGCTCGCCACCGCTCCCCTCCAATCCAGCAGAAGCTCTAGCTAGAGCTCAGCTACTCCTCGATTTCCCTCCAGCGGCAGACAAGGCCGAAGACTGGAGGGCCACCATCCAAAGCCTCATCGCCTTCGCCAACAATGACACGCCGCAGCAGCAGGCGACGTCGCGGCCGCGGCAAGTCAGCCAGGCGCGGGCTGATGGAGACAAGACCGCCGGGGGTGCAACTACCGTGCACTCCCCGCCCCGAAGGCCGAAATCGCCGACTCGCCGGATCAACATCGACGACGACTCCACGGGGTCGTCGGATCCACGAGCTCGCCGCGATCAACGCCAAGTCCTCGACGACCGGCGACAAGAAGACGCTCGAACTCGCATCGAGCGTCAAAGAGAAGCGCGACGACAGTCTGACCAGCGCGCTGGGCCCGCTATCGACATGCACACGCCCGGTGAACCGGGCGTCTTGCCGTACGCGGCAGGTTGCCCTGCGTTCACCCATGAGCTACGGCGAGTCCAGTGGCCCAGCATGAAGAACTTCAAGCCCGACGTACCCGAGAAGTACGACGGCAAGACCCATCCCTCAGAGTTCCTCAGCATCTATACCATTGCGGTGCAGGCTGCCGGGGGACGAGATGAGAAGATATTAGCAAACTACTTCCCGCTCGTGCTCAAGCCAAATGTCAGATCTTGGCTCATGCACTTGCCGGAAAACTCCATCTCTTCCTGGGCCGACCTGTAACATCAGTTTGTTGGCGCCTTCACGGGCGGCCACAAGCCCCATGGCCAGGAGAGCGACCTACATATACTCGCCTAGAAGGATGGAGAGTCCCTGCGAAAGTACATCCAGAGATTCAGCCGCGTCCAGCACAACATTCCAGACGTCCACCCTGCCGCGACTATTAGCGCGTTCCACCAGAACGTGCGTAACCGCAGGATGAGGGAGGAAATGGCGATGTGCAAGATACAAGACGTCAGTGAGCTTTATGCCCTGGCCGACAAGTGCGCACGCGCTGAAGAGGGGAGGAGACTCCCCGGAGAGGATGCTGGAGCAGGAGGAACGGACAGTGAGGATCCCGCCCCGGCAAGGAAGGGCCGGCGGCGGAACAACAAGAAAAAGAAGAACAAGGAAGTATTGGCCGTCGAGCAGTCCGGCAAGGAGGCTGGCGCCAAGAAAGCTCAGGCTGGTGGCTCCGGCAAGGAAGCTGCCACTGTAGCCGCCACCGACAAACAGGACGGCTCCGACAAGCAGTACTGCAAGATCCACCGCACCAAGGGCCACGATCTCTAGAACTGCAAAAGGGTCGAATACCTCGTTGAACAGCAGAAGGCTGAGTACGAGCGACGCGACAAAGAGAAGGCCCAAGGAGGCGGAGGAGAGTCCGACAAGAAGCGACCTTTTAATGGCCGGGGAGGACGCCGCGGCAAGGCCAAGCAGCGGCAAGGAGATAGACCTCCCCGCGGCCGCGACAAGGACGAAGACGACGACGAGGACATGGACGACGGAGACAACAGCGAGCAGGAGTTCCAGAAGGCCACAGAAGTTCTGTGCGTCGATGGAGGTGCTTCTCTGCATACATTCCACCGCCAACTCAAACAATGGGTGCGGGAAGTTAATGCAGCAGAGCCACCTGTCGAGTTGCGCAAGCTCCTGAAGTGGTCCAGCACGCCCATCATCTTCGACATTGAGGATCACCCTGGCCGCACAACTGCGGTCGGGTGCCTGCCGATGTTGGTTTTGCCAACCATCCGCAACCTCAAGGTCACCAAGATGCTGGTTGACGGTGGGGCCGGCCTGAATCTGATCTCCTCCGCTGTGATCCGGAAGCTACAGATCCCCGGCAGCGAGCTCGAAGAAACCGGCACGTTCCAAGGAATCAACCCGGGAAGGAGCAAGCCGAAGGGGAAGACTACACTGCCAGTAACGTTTGGCGGAGAGCTGAATTTCAGAACTGAGAGGATCACCTTCGACGTTGTCGATATCCCATTGCCATACAATGGGATACTTGGCCGTCCAGCACTCGCCAAATTCATGGCAGCCTCTCACTACGCCTACAACATGTTCAAGATGCCAGGCCCGATAAGCGTCATCTCTTTCGCCGGCGACAAGAAGGACGCGCTTATCTACGCCGACAAGATCTACCGGGACGCAGCAGCCGCAGCAGATAGCAAGACACTTGCCGCTGAAGCTCCCGGGGGGAAGAACAAGACCAAGTCCGGCAAGAGCTCTGGGGCCCACTCCGGCAAACGGACCTCTTCGGAGTGCTGCGCTGCCGTCGAGGACGCACCATCGAGCTCCACCGGCAAGTGCAAGAAGGGAATGGTAGCTCCACCTGCAACCAAGAAGGTGTCCGCCAAGGAGGACGGCACTGGTGGTACTTTCACCATCAGTGCCACGCTCGATCCCAAATAGGAAAGCGCGCTCGTTGCTTTCCTGCGGGCGAATGTCGACGTGTTTGCATGGCAACCGTCTGACATCCCCGGTGTTCCCAGGAAAGTGATTGAGCATAAGCTTGCCGTTTGTCCTCACGCGCGGCCCGTCAAGCAGAAGGTCAGAAAGCAAGCGGTGGAGCGCCAAGTGTTTATTGGCAAAGAAATCAAGAAGCTGGAAGCGGAGGGCCTTGTTAGAGGTGTACTTCATCCCACGTGGCTGGCCAACCCTGTTGTCGTACGCAAAGCAAATGGGAAGTGGAGGCTTTGTATAGACTTCACTGATGTGAATAAAGCTTGTCCCAAAGATCCATTTCCCTTGCCGCGTATTGACCAGATCATTGACTCGACGGCTGGATGTGAGTTGCTTTCATTTCTTTATGCATACTCAGGATACCACCAAATATTTATGGCTGAAGAAGATGAAGAGAAGACCGCGTTCATTACTCCATGTGGCACTTACTGCTTCATACGCATGCCCTTTGGATTGAATGCGGGTTCAACGTTTGCGAGGGTAGTCCACACTGCTTTTGAGCCACAGATACACAGGAATGTAGAAGCTTACATGGATGATATAGTGGTCAATAGCAAGGACAAGGATACCCTGATTCAAGACCTAGATGAAACTTTTGCGAATCTGCGCCAGATACAACTCAAGCTTAATCCCGAGAAGTGTGTGTTCGGAGTCCCCTCCGGCAAGCTTCTCGGGTTCTTTGTGTCCCAGAGGGGGATTGAAGCCAATCCCGACAAGATCAAGGCCATCGAGCAGATCGAAGCTCCAAAGCGCGTCAGGAATGTGCGAAGGCTTGCCGGCTGCGTGGCTGCTCTCAGCAGGTTCATTTCTAAGTTTGCAGAACGCGACCTGCCGTTTTTCAAAATCTTGAAAAAGGCAGGTCCAATGAAATGGACTCCGGAAGCGGAGGCAGCGCTGCAAGACTTGAAAAAGTACCTGTCCTCCACCCCAATACTTGTCGCACCTAGGCCACAAGAGAAGTTGTTGCTGTACCTAGCAGCAACCCATCAAGTGGTTAGTGTTGCGTTGGTAGCGGAAAGGGAGGCAGATGAGGAGCCAGCAGCCCCGGCAAGCACATCCAGCGACAAGCAGGGGGCTTCCCCGACAAGCTCTGGCCCCGACAAGGATGAATCTGCACAGATCCAGGAAGAGGTGCGGAAGAAGATGGTGCAGCGCCCAGTTTACTTTGTCAGTTCCCTCTTGCAGGGGGCTAGGTCAAGGTACTCTGGAGTGCAGAAGCTGCTTTTCGGCCTCCTCATGACCTCGAGAAAGCTGCGCCACTACTTCCAAGCCCATGAGATAGCAGTGGTCACTCGCTTTCCGCTGAAAAGGATATTGCAAAATCCGGAAGCAACAAGCAGGATTTTTGAGTGGGCACTGGAGCTGTCAAGCTTTGGTCTCAAGTTTGAAAGTACTTCAACTATCCAGAGCAGAGCCTTGGCAGAGTTCATAGCAGAATGGACACCAACACCAGATGAAGAGGTTCCAGAGACAAACATCCCCGTCAAAGAAGCGAGCAAAGAATGGATAATGTACTTCGATGGTGCCTTCTCGCTGCAAGGCGCCGGCGCTGGCGTGCTGCTTGTCGCGCCCACCGGCGAGCACCTCAAGTACGTCGTCCAGATGCACTTTCCCAAGGAACAAGCAACGAACAATACTGCAGAGTATGAAGGTTTGCTTGCCGGCCTCAGAATCGCAGCAGAACTTGGGATCAAGAAGCTGGTCGTGCGGGGAGATTCACAGTTGGTTGTCCCCCAAGTGAACAAGAGCTATCAGAGCCCATTGATGGAAGCTTACGTCGACGAAGTGAGAAAGCTTGAAGAACACTTTGAGGGCCTGCAGATGGAGCATGTTCCAAGAGCTCAAAATGATATCGCAGATGGCCTGTCCAAGTGTGCTGCACTGAAGCTACCTGTGGAACCAGGGATCTTCGTGCTCAAGCTAACTCAACCATCCGTTACACCATTAGTGGGGCAAAGCAAGAAGAGAAAGTTGGTCTCCGGCGACTACTTGCCGGCGGAGCTCCCCGAAGCCGCCGCCGGCAAGGTCCCCAGGATCAACGACAAAGTTGCTGAGGAACAGTCTGCTCCTGTGGACCCTAGGGTTCGTACAGTTGAAGCAGGCGTTCCCGACAAGTCTTGCCCCGGCAAGCTTGCCGGGGAACGTCCAGCTCCGGCCGAGCCGCAGGTTCTTGCCGTAGAAGCTGACGTTCCCGCAGCAGCACTAATGCCTTTAGTCCTTGTTGCTGAGTCTCAGGCTCCAGCATGGGCGCAGCAAATTGTCCGTTTTCTTCAAACTGGAGAACTTCCCGAAGAGCCAGAAGAAGCAGAAAGAATAACCCGACAGTCAAGTATGTATCAGTTCTTCGACAATGAACTATACAGAAGAAGGCTCAACGGTGTCAGATTGAAATGCATTCCCCGGGAAGATGGGCAAAAGCTGTTGGCAGAGATACATGAAGGCATATGTGGCCACCACCTTGGCGCAAGAGCACTTGCCGGCAAGGCATTCCGGCAAGGTTTCTTTTGGCCAGAAGCCCTCCAAGATGCAACTGCACAAGTAACCAAGTGTGAAGCGTGCCAGTTCCATTCCAGGCAAATACATTAGCCAGCTCAAGCTCTCCAGACAATCCCTTTTTCCTGGCCGTTTTTGGTCTCGGGGCTCGACATCCTCGGCCCCTTTCCCCGCGCAGTCGGGGGCTTTGAGTACTTGTACGTCGCCATCGACAAGTTCACGAAGTGGCCGGAAGTGGAACCAGTGAGAAAGGTGACCGCACAGTCAGCAATCAAGTTCTCCAAGTCGATTGTTTGCCGTTTCGGAATCCCCAACAGGATCATAACCGACAATGGCACACAATTCACAAGCCGCACCTTCATGCAATACGTCCAAGATCTTGGCGCCAAGGTCTGCTTCGCTTCTGTTGCTCACCCGAGGAGCAACGGTCAAGCGGAGAGGGCAAACGCTGAAGTGTTGCGCGGGCTCAAGACAAGAACTTTCGACAGGCTCCACAAATGCGGAAGAAACTAGATTGAGGAGTTGCCGGCGGCTCTTTGGTCGATCAGGACGACACCAAATCGAGCCACCGGGCAGACACCCTTTGCTCTTGTCTATGGAGCAGAGGCAGTTCTCCCCACGGAACTCGTATACGGGTCGCCTCGAGTGCTCGCTTACGACGAGCTCGAGCAAGAGCAGTTGCGGCAAGATGATGCACTGCTCCTCGAGGAGGACCGTCTTCAGGCTGCTGTACGAGCTACTCGATACCAGCAAGCTTTGCGCCGCTACCATAGCCGCAAAGTTAGAGCCAGAAGTCTCGAGGAAGGCGACCTTGTTCTTCGGCGCGTTCAGTCCGCCAAGAATTCCAACAAGTTGACGCCGAAGTGGGAAGGCCCTTATCGGGTGAGACAAGTCACAAGGCCCGGCGCTGTCCGCCTTGAGACCGAAGAGGGCTTACCGGTGAGCAACTCCTGGAACATTGAGCACCTTCGCAAGTTTCACCCGTAAGGCGCGGTTGCCGTGATCCGCTCCGGCAACCACCTTTTGTACAAGTCTTGCCGCTGTTGCATGTAAACCTTTGTACATAGCCGGGCGCAGATCCCGTGCATCAGTAAAACTTATGTGCCTCGCACAACTTGTCGTTTCATGCCTTTTCATTTTTCTTGCATGTACTATCTGACACTTTGTGCAGCACACACCCCCGGTAAGCAATAATGGGCCGCAAGGTTCCATATCTATGTTTCTTCCCTTTTTCTTTTCCTCAGAAGAAGTCTTCCTCGCGCACAAGTTTGCAGGGGGGGGGGGGG
>LR738709.1:528419618-528442192 GCA_902687465.1 Secale cereale | reverse complement strand
GGGGAGGAGACAGTGGTATGGAACAAGTGCCGTTCAAGAAAAGCCTCGCCTTGCCGGGAAGCAAACCACGCACAAAAGCTAAGTTGCCAAAGTTTGAGCATTCAAATTTTTAATTTTTTTAAGGTTATCTTCCTTGAACGACCGCACTTTGTATGGAAAACCTGTGCGCGGAGGAACCTACCTGTAGCTAGCCGCGCCCTTGCTTTGTTTCGAGCACGCTCAACGGCTTAAGTGTGCTGCGACAAGTGTCGCGCCCTTACTTCGTTTTCGAGTTCGCTCAACAACTTAAGTGCGTTGCGACTAGCTGCGGCAAGGTTTCTTGCCGGTAGAGGCATTGCCAGCAGGCTGCTGAAGTTCCGCGCTCAGCGCTCGCGGCAAGGGTCCCTGTGCCGGCAAGTTCCCTAAAAGCGTAGGGTAAAAGCATACAAAGTAAAGAAGTCGAGCAAGGGAAATAACACTGCATTAACTACCCAGAATAAAGTTATATTACAAGATGACTTGTCACTGTCCTAACAAACTACTGTCCATGACGTGATTGGCAGCGACAAGGGAAGCAAAGGGAAAACAGCCTAGTCTGCACGATCACCATCAACCCTCCTGATCTTCCCCACCTTGGCCATGATGGGTGCGACAAGGGCCTTCAGCGCCTCCTGGTCGCCGTCGGGCGGCAAGGTCCTGAGGACGTTGTCGAGGTTGATCCCGGGGTTGCGGTAGACTATCTTCGTCAACACTCTCTCCGAGACTCCCGTGCAAAGCCTGCGTGCCTCGTTCGCCAGTTGCGTGGGGATCCTCTCCCGGAGCTGCTCGAGGGCCGGCGCCACTCCCCTGAAGAATAAGCTCAGCTTGGCGCTGTGAGGGAGGTTCGCGTCGGGGGAGTACCCGAGGTGCTCCGTCCCTAGCGCTGCCATCTCCCTGTCGATGTCAGCGGCGGCGGCGACGAGCTCCTCGGTCCACTGCTCCACCGTCTGCCTGAAGTTATTTTGGGAGAGGGCGGCGCTGTCCAACAGTGCCCTCTCGGCCCTGAGGTCCTCCTTCAGCTTCGTCTCCCGGTTCCTGGCACTATCAAGCGACGCGGAGAGGGTGGATAGCTTCAACTCCAAGTCTGCAATAGAATCCTTGGCGATGGCGAGTTCCTTGCCCTTGTCGAAGAGACGAACCTGCAGCTCGGAGTGGCTGTGGGCGTCTTTCTCCCTCTCCAACGTGAGCGCGGCAACCTTCTCCTCGCTCGTCTTCAAGTTCGTCTCCAATTGTGCCACCCTCGCCTCCAAGTCTCTCTTGGAGGTCTCTGCAGCTGCAGCAGCGTCCCTCGCCTCCTGCAGAGCCCCGCCAAGGGACTGCTCGCGCGCGGTAAGGTCGTCCTCATGGCTATCGAGGTCGACCTTCCGCTGCCCCAGCTCACCCTCCCACCGAGACAGATCTTCGGCAGCGAGCCATTGCTGCTTCTCTGCTTCGGCCTTTTCGAGGATGAACGCCTGGTGCGCCTCGGCGAGGTCCTCCCGCTCCTCCGCCAAGGACCGGAGGGCCGCCTGGTTGGCGGCGCGGAGCTCCTAGGCGCGCTTCTCCAAATCGACGCCTGCCTTGGCAGCCAGAGCCTCTCGGGACTCCAGCTTGGCCTGCCTGGCACGGTACAGGGACAGAAGCCGGCGCAGAAGCTGCTCCTCCTCAGGCTCGTTGCTGCTGCCGGGCGCGTCGACAAACTTCAGCCCCGCGGAGGCGAGGACTTCCCCATAGAAGACCTCCCCCTCCGCGGGCGCCCTTGACGAAGGAGCCCACGGAAGTTGGATGAAGACCCCGTTTCCGGCCTCCAATTAGGCGCCAGTTCCGGCCGCGGCAGCGGCAGGGTCGGCGGTCGGCGCAGCGTCAAATGCTCCTACGGCCTCGGGGCCGTCAGCGCGACCGCCGGTCCCCTCCTCAACTGTCGCGTCGGCGGCCCTGGCTGCCTCTTCGACGGCGGGCTCCTCGGTGCCGATCGCCTCCTCGGTGGCCGCGGTGCCACCAGTGTTGCCGCGCGCGGCCTCCTCGGTGGCGGCCTCCGTCTCCATAGGCTCTAGAACGGACGAGTCTGAAGGCAAGACAAAGAAAGAAGAATGGTCAAGCAAATATCCAAAAAGAAGAAGTCAAGAGAAGAAAAGTACAAGGGTTACCTGCGCGGGCCTCTTCCTCTACGGGGTTCCTTGCCGAGGAGTTCTCCCTCGGCGGCGTGGTGGTGGCCCCCGCCGGCGGAGGGCCGGTGGCGCCTTCCCTTGGCGGGGTGCCCACCCTTGGCGGGGTGCTCGCCCTTGGCGGGGTGCTCGCCCTTGGCGGAGTACCTGCCCTTGGCGGAGTGTTCTCCCTCGCCGGGGAGCTCCTCCTTGGCGGAGAGGTCGAGACAAGCGGCTCGTCGGGAGCAGTCTCTTGGCGCTCCTGAGGCCGCGGCTTTGCTTCTGCACAAATCAGAAAGCAAACAAGACGATTAACAAGGATGAGAATCCCACGCGCGCCCGATAAGCGAAGAAGTGAACAGAAGACTTACGCTAGGGGCTGCTCTGCGGGGCAGCCGGCTGGTCCGGCAAGCCTGTCACGGGCGCATCCCCTGCCGCTGCGACGGGCTTGTCCTCAAGATCGACCACCGGGATCTTGGCCCTCTTCGCCATCCTCTGGGCCAGGGTCCTGGAAGACAGACATAATCAAAATCAGACAAAAAAAATTCAAGACAAGAGCAACAAAAACCAGAAGAAATAAGAGTTGCCGCTGCTTACTCTTCCTCCTCCTCGCCGGAACTGAGAACGGAGAAGTCGAAGTCCGCCTCGCGCGTCCCGGCGCGAGGAGCTGGAGGAGTAGGCTCCCTCGGGCACTTGGCGGGCGCCGGAGCAGTGGTCTGAGAAGACCCCGCTCTGGTCGTCGCCGAGGCCCGAGGGGCGGAAGGAGCAGTGGAGCCCGTGCGGGAAGATCCTCCCCCAGCCGCTGCTGAGGCGCGAGGCGCCCCCTTGATGGCCTTGCTCGTCGTGGTGGCGCGCGTCGAGCGACGCTGCGCCTGCTGGCCCACCGGCTGCCTCGCCGTGTCTGCGGCCTTGCGGAGACGCGTCTTCGGTTGAGGCGGAGGACTTGGTGGTGGCGGAGAACTTCCCGAGGATGCGGAGGAGTCGTCAAGGCCCAGAGACCCGCCTGAGTCTTCCGAAGAGTCGCCCGATTCGGTGCCCTGCTCGGCGGGCCCGCTCGACTCTGTGCCTTGCCCGGCAGCCTCGCTCGTCTCGGCGGGTTGCCCGGCAGACTTTATCAGTGTGTGGATCTCCTCCTCCTCGGCCCGACTCACCGCCTCCGCTGCATCCGCCTCATCCAAGGAGTACCCAAACTCGCCCGCGGCCTCGGCTGCAGCTGCCTCCTCCATCCTGCTGGCGATATACGCCACCTCCTGGTCGGTGGTGTCGCGGGTGAGACCTTTCTTCTCATCGGGATCGATCGGCAGCTCCACCAAGTTGTCGAAGAAGGTTTGTGCGGCTTCGTCAGAAGGCGCCAGCCAAGTGGGGTCAACCCCGTGGGAATCGCACAACGACATCGCCGCGCGGATAGCACTGAGCGACGAATTGTTGCATAGTGGAACTACCCCCCGCGGCAAGGTGAACCACTCCGGGTGTTTGGCGTCGTGCTTGAATAGCTCGTGGAGCATCCCTTTGAGCTCCAGGACAGTGAAATTATAGTTAAGGCCGGGGCGCAGCCTCATACAGTCTGCAGCATTGCCAAAATCCCAAGTAGGCCTCTTCCTTTCCTGCAAGGGAGCAATGCGGCGGCGAAGGAAATCTGCCCCGACAACACCTACAGTGAGATTGGCTTGCCGGAGGCGAAGAATCCTAGTGATGGCTATCTTCAGCTTCTCGTCCTCAGGGGCCAGGTCACTCCAGTCCTTGCCGCGCACTATTGCTACCCGGCGCGGGGAGGTGAACTGCTCCGGGGCATCCTCCATGATCCAGCACCAGTTAGCCCTCCACTCCTCCCACTTGCCGCGGAGCTCTCCAGTCAAGTATGCCTCTTTCTTATTAAGCCTAAAGATCCAAGAAATCCCGCCAGACAGAGGAGACCCGAACTCGACTCGAGGCGTAAAATAATGGCGGAAGAGGGCTACGTTGGGGTGGACTCCGACAAAGTTCTCGCACAGATGTGCGAAAACGGCCATGGTCAGGACAGCATTTGGGGTGAAATCAAGGAGATGAAACCCGTAGGTATTCATGATATCACAGAAGAATTCGGAGTATGGTGGGCAGAGTCCGCAATGGAAGAACAGAGCGAAATAGGCATACCCTCCCGGAAACAAGTCGCAGGCCACGGGGGGAGTACCCTGGTGCGCGGGTGCGCCTTTGTCTCCCTCGACCAGAAGAGGTAGAACTTGTCCTTCAACTCCCTCGCGCCGAGCCTCGGCGGGAAGACCACCATCCTCTTCCGCATTGCTGCTAGCTTCGCCGCCCGTTCAGTCTTCGCGGCTTTCGCCTTGTCGCCCTTCGGGGCCATGGCGGAGACAGCGAGGGGGGGCCGGCGGCGTTGGGGAGGCTGGCTGCGGCGAAAGAAGGGCGGAGCGCTGCTCTCTTTCAACCTTCGGGGAGGAGGGGAGCGCTGGGGAAGCAATGAGCGAATGGAAGAAAACTGCCCTTGTTTCCCCTGCTTTTAAGGGGGAGATGGGGACGTTCCGCATTTTCCCCATTAAAGAAGTAGGCCACGATCTCTCCCACGACGCCGCAATCGACGCGTGCCGTTAGGGAGAGGTGCTGTGGATACGGAGTGGGATGCGGCGCGCCGTGGGCCGCGTGTGCCCGTGCACTGTTTTGGGCCTGGCCCAACTGCGCTCGGCACCGTGTGTGGCCCAGGCCCGGGGGCTCCTGTCGGTGTACTAAAGTAGGGGTACCTTAGTATCCCGACCTGTGCACGGGCAGTAGCAGCATCCCGTGGCAGGGCTTGCCACGCGCCCGCAAATACCCACTATGGTTCCCTTGGAGCCATTCAACAACAAAGTATTTAAGTTGAAGAAACAAGACCCCGGCAAGAGGAGCTTGCCGGGAAGTCCGCTCCCGGCTCAAAACCATCCCTTTAGCACGAGGCCCTGGCAAGAGGAGCATGCCAGGGAGGCCAAGACATGGCGTTTCAGGAGATTTGCCGTGGCGCAACGCGCGCCCCGGCAAGGCCCGGAGAGCGACAAGCTCCCGGGCGCGGCAAGCTAGCGACCGCGGCAAGCTGCAAGCCGCGGCAAGCTTCCACTACGTGCCCACTCTCCAGCTCATCTGGCCACGCGTCGCCCTGGGGCCCTTCCAGGTGCACGTGGCGGAAGCCTGTGCAGCCTGGGGGACACGGTGGCAAGCCGCGATGACGAGGCCACCATCGTGGCGAACGGAGACGCCCGGACAGACGCTTTTTACACTGTTTGGGGCGACGGCGATGGGCATTCAATGCCCTTGTCCCCCACCGTCAGGGTTAGGCATAGAGCACTGTACATCCACTGTTACAGCTACCACCACTTTTACATTTTTACCCTCATCTACGTTGCCACCTGTCGGAGACCCCTTTGACCTATAAAAGGAGGCCCATGCACAACGTAGAGGGGGTTCCGATTCTCGATCACTCTCACGCTCGGTGTAGCTAGCAACCAATACTGTAGCTCTTCTTGCTCCCGAGCCAAGAACACAATACAAACCATCGCCCGCGAACACCTATGGGACCGGAGCCCCTTTTCGGTACGGAAAGGGAGCGGAGGGTGCACAGAGAGCAGATCGAGGCGAGCACGCGAGCAGTTTACCCAGGTTCGGGCCGCACGGATGCGTAAAACCCTACTCCTGCCTTGGTTTGTATTGTATTCTTGGCTCGGGAGCAAGAAGAGCTACAGTACTGGTTGCTAGCTACACCAAGCGTGAGAGTGATCGAGAATCGGAACCCCCTCTACGTTGTGCATGGGCCTCCTTTTATAGGTCAAAGGGGTCTGCGACAGGTGGCAACGTAGATGAGGGTAAAAACGTAAAAGTGGTGGTAGCTGTAACAGTGGATGTACAGTGCTCTGTACCTAACCCGGACGGTGGGGGACAAGGGCATTGAATGCCCGTCGCCGTCGCCCCAAACAGTGTAAAAAGCGTCCGTCCGGGCGTCTCCGTTCGCCACGACGGTGGCCTCGTCATCGCGGCTTGCCACCGTGTCCCCCAGGCTGCACAGCCTTCCGCCACGTGCACCTGGAAGGGCCCCAGGGCGACGCGTGGCTAGATGAGCTGGAGCGTGGGCACGTAGTGGAAGCTTGCCACGGCTTGCAGCTTGCCGCGGTCGCTAGCTTGCCGCGCCTGGGAGCTTGTCGCTCTCCGGGCCTTGCCGGGGCGCGCGATGCGCCACGGCAAATCTCCTGAAACGCCATGTCTTGGCCTCCCTGCCAAGCTCCTCTTGCCAGGGCCTCGTGCTAAAGGGATGGTTTTGAGCCGGGAGCGGCCTTCCCGGCAAGCTCCTCTTGCCGGGGTCTTGTTTCTTCAACTTGAATACTTTGTTCTTGAATGGCTCCAAGGGAACCATAGTGGGTCTTGGTTCGCGCGTGGCAAGCCCTGCCACGGGATGCTGCTACTGCTCGTGCACAAGTCGGGATACTAAGGTACCCCTACTTTAGTACACCGACAGGAGCCCCCGGGCCTGGGCCACACACGGTGCCGAGCGCTGTTGGGCCAGGCCCAAAACAGTGCACGGGCACACGCGGCCCACGGCGCGCCGCATCCCACTCCGTATCCACCGCACCTCTCCCTAACGGCACGCGTCGATTGTGGCATCGTGGGAGAGATCGTGGCCTACTTCTTTAATGGGGAAAATGCGGAACGTCCCCCTCTCCACCTTAAAAGCAGGGGAAACAGGGGTGGTTTTCTTCCATTCGCTCATTGCTTCTTCAACCTCCAGAAACCCCCGCTGCTCCCCTCCTCCCCGAAGGTTGAAAGAGAGCAGCGCTCCGCCCTTCTTCCGCCGCCGCCAGCCTCCCCAGCGCCGCCGGCCCCCCCTCGCTGTCCCCGCCATGGCCCCGAAGGGCGACAAGGCGAAAGCCGCGAAGACTGAACGGGCGGCGAAGCTAGCAGCAATGCGGAAGAGGATGGTGGTCTTCCCGCCGAGGCTCGACGCGAGGGAGTTGAAGGACAAGTTCTACCTCTTCTGGTCGAGGTAGACAAAGGCGCACCCGCGCACCAGGGTACTCCCCGCCGAGGCCTGCGACATGTTTCCGGGAGGGTATGCCTATTTCGCTCTGTTCTTCCATTGCGGACTCTGCCCACCATACTCCGAATTCTTCTGTGATATCATGAATACCTACGGGTTTCATCTCCTTGATTTCACCCCAAATGTTGTCCTGACCATGGCCGTTTTCGCACATCTGTGCGAGAACTTTGTCAGAGTCCACCCCAACGTAGCCCTCTTCCGCCATTATTTTACGCCTCGAGTCGAGTCCGGGTCTCCTCTGTCTGGCGGGATTTCTTGGATCTTTAGGCTTAATAAGAAAGAGGCATACTTGACTGGAGAGCTCCGCGGCAAGTGGGAGGAGTGGAGGGCCAACTGGTGCTGGATCATGGAGGATGCCCCGGAGCAGTTTACCTCCCCGCGCCGGGTAGCAATAGTGCGCGGCAAGGACTGGAGTGACCTGGCCCCTGAGGACGAGAAGCTGAAGATAGCCATCACTAGGATTCTTCGCCTCCGGCAAGCCAATCTCACTGTAGGTGTTGTCGGGGCAGATTTCCTTCGCCGCCGCATTGCTCCCTTGCAGGAAAGGAAGAGGCCTACTTGGGAATTTGGCAACGCTGGATCAGGTTCGCACAACCTCGCGCCAAAGATGTCGTGGAAACTGATCGCCCGCGAACACCTATGGGACCGGAGTCCCTTTTCGGTACGGCAAGGGAGCGGAGGGTGCACGGAGAGCAGATCGAGGCGAGCACGCGAGCAGTTTACCCAGGTTTGGGCCGCACGGATCCGTAAAACCCTACTCCTGCCTTGGTTTGTATTGTGTTCTTGGCTCGGGAGCAAGAAGAGCTACAGTACTGGTTGCTAGCTACACCGAGCGTGAGAGTGATCGAGAATCGGAACCCCCTCTACGTTGTGCATGGGCCTCCTTTTATAGGTCAAAGGGGTCTCCGACAGGTGGCAACGTAGATGAGGGTAAAAACGTAAAAGTGGTGGTAGCTGTAACAATGGATGTACAGTGCTCTGTACCTAACCCTGACGGTGGGGGACAAGGGCATTGAATGCCCGTCGCCGTCGCCCCAAACAGTGTAAAAAGCGTCCGTCCGGGCTTCTCCGTTTGCCACGACGGTGGCCTCGTCATCGCGGCTTGCCACCGTGTCCCCCAGGCTGCACAGCCTTCCGCCACGTGCACCTGGAAGGGCCCCAGGGCGACGAGTGGCCAGATGAGCTAGAGTGTGGGCACATAGTGGAAGCTTGCCGCGGCTTGCAGCTTGCCGCGGTCACTAGCTTGCCACGCCCGAGAGCTTGTCGCTCTCTGGGCCTTGCCGGGGCGCGTGATGCGCCACGGCAAATCTCCTGAAACGCCATGTCTTGGCCTCCCTGGCAAGCTCCTCTTGCTAGGGCCTCGTGCTAAAGGGATGGTTTTGAGCCGGGAGCGGCCTTCCCGGCAAGCTCCTCTTGCCGGGGTATTGTTTCTTCAACTTGAATACTTTGTTCTTGAATGGCTCCAAGGGAACCATAGTGGGTCTTGGCGGGCGCGTGGCAAGCCCTGCCACGGGATGCTGCTACTGCCCGTGCACAAGTCGGGATACTAAGGTACCCCTACTTTAGTACACCGACAGGAGCCCCCGGGCCTGGGCCACACACGGTGCCGAGCGCTGTTGGGCCAGGCCCAAAACAGTGCACGGGCACACGCGGCCCACGGCGTGCCGCATCCCACTCCGTATCCACCGCACCTCTCCCTAACTGCACGCGTCGATTGCGGCATCGTGGGAGAGATCGTGGCCTACTTCTTTAATGGGGAAAATGCGGAACGTCCCCCTCTCCCCCTTAAAAGCAAGGGAAACAGGGGCAGTTTTCTTCCATTCGCTCATTGCTTCTTCAACCTCCAGAAACCCCCGCTGCTCCCCTCCTCCCCGAAGGTTGAAAGAGAGCAGCGCTCTGCCCTTCTTCCGCCGCCGCCAGCCTCCCCAGCGCCGCCGGCCCCCCCTCGCTGTCCCCGCCATGGCCCCGAAGGGCGACAAGGCGAAAGCCGCGAAGACTGAACGGGCGGTGAAGCTAGCAGCAATGCGGAAGAGGATGGTGGTCTTCCCGCCGAGGCTCGGCGCGAGGGAGTTGAAGGACAAGTTCTACCTCTTCTGGTCGAGGGAGACAAAGGCGCACCCGCGGACCAGGGTACTCCTCGCCGAGGCCTGCGACATGTTTTCGGGAGGGTATGCCTATTTCGCTCTGTTCTTCCATTGCGGACTCCGCCCACCATACTCCGAATTCTTCTATGATATCATGAATACCTACGGGTTTCATCTCCTTGATTTCACCCCAAATGCTGTCCTGACCATGGCCGTTTTCGCACATCTGTGCGAGAACTTTGTCGGAGTCCACCCCAACGTAGCCCTCTTCCGCCATTATTTTACGCCTCGAGTCGAGTCCGGGTCTCCTCTGTCTGGCGGGATTTCTTGGATCATTAGGCTTAATAAGAAAGAGGCATACTTGACTGGAGAGCTCCGCGGCAAGTGGGAGGTGTGGAGGGCCAACTGGTGCTGGATCATGGAGGATGCCCCGGAGCAGTTCACCTCCCCGTGCCGTGTAGCAATAGTGCGCTGCAATGACTGGAGTGACCTGGCCCCTGAGGACGAGAAGCTGAAGATAGCCATCACTATGGTTCTTCGCCTCCGGCAAGCCAATCTCACTGTAGGTGTTGTCGGGGCAGATTTCCTTCGCCGCCGCATTGCTCCCTTGCAGGAAAGGAAGAGGCCTACTTGGGATTTTGGCAACGCGGCAGACTGTATGAGGCTGCGCCCCGGCCTTAACTATAATTTCACTGTCCTGGAGCACAAAGGGATGTTCCACGAGCTATTCAAGCACGACGCCAAACACCCGGAGTGGTTCACCTTGCCGCGGGGGGCAGTTCCACTATGCAACAATTCGGCGCTCAGTGCTATCCGCGCGGCGATGCCGTTGTGCGATTCCCACGGGGTTGACCCCACTTGGATGGCGCCTTCTGACGAAGCCGCACAAACCTTCTTCGACAACTAGGTGGAGCTGCCGATCGATCCCGATGAGAAGAAAGGTCTCACCCGCGACACCACCGACCAGGAGGTGGCGTATATCGCCAGCAAGATGGAGGAGGCAGCTGCAGTCGAGGCCGCGGGCGAGTTTGGGTACTCCTTGGATGAGGCGGATGCAGCGGAGGCGGTGAGTCGGGCCGAGGAGGAGGAGATCCGCAAACTGATAAAGTCTGCCGGGCAACCCGCCGAGACGAGCGAGGCTGCCGGGCAAGGCACAGAGTCGAGCGGGCCCGCCGAGCAGGGCGCCGAATCGGGCGACTCTTCGGAAGACTCAGGCGGGTCTCTGGGCCTTGACGACTCCTCCTCATCCTCGGGAAGTTCTCTGCCACCATCAAGTCCTCTGCCTCAACCGAAGAAGCGTCTCCGCAAGGCCGCAGACACGGCGAGGCAGCCGGTGGGCCAGCAGCCGCAGCGTCGCTCGACGCGCGCCACCACGGTGAGCAAGGCCGTCAAGGGGGCGCCTCGAGCCTCAGCAGCGGCTGGGGGAGGATCTTCCCGCACGGGCTCCACCGCTCCTTCCGCCCCTCGGGCCTCGGCGACGACCGGAGCGGGGTCTTCTCAGACCACTGCTCCGGCGCCCGCCAAGCGCCCGAGGGAGCCTACTCCTCCAGCTCCTCGTGCCGGGACGCGCGAGGCGGACTTCGACTTCTCCGTTCTCAGTTCCGACGAGGAGGAGGAAGAGTAAGCAGCGGCAACTCTTATTTCTTCTGGTTTTTGTTGCTCTTGTCTTGAATTTTTTTTGTCTGATTTTGATTCTGTCTGTCTTCTGGGACCCTGGCCTAGAGGATGGCGAAAAGGGCCAAGATCCCGGTGGTCGATCTTGAGGACGAGCCCGTCGCAGCGGCAGGGGATGCGCCCACGACAGGCTTGCCGGACCAGCCAGCTGCCCCGCAGAGCAGCCCCCAGCGCAGCCCCCAGCGTAAGTCTTCTGTTCACTTCTTCGCTTGTCGGGCGCGCGTGCGATTCTCATCCTTGTTAATCGTCTTGTTTGCTTGCTGATTTGTGCAGAAGCAGAGCCGCGGCCTCATGAGCGCCAAGAGACTGCTCCCGACGAGCCGCTTGTCTCGACTTCTCCGCCAAGGAGGAGCTCCCCGGCGAGGGAGAACACTCTGCCAAGGGCGGGTACTCCGCCAAGGGCGAGCACCCCGCCAAGGGCGGGCACCCCGCCAAGGGTGGGCACTCCGCCAAGGGAAGGCGCCAGCGGCCCTCCGCCGGCGGGGGCCACCACCACGCCGCCGAGGGAGAACTCCTCGGCAAGGAACCCCATAGAGGAAGAGGCCCGTGCAGGTAACCCTTGTACTTTTCTTCTCTTGACTTCTTCTTTTTGGATATTTGCTTGACCATTCTTCTTTCTTTTTCTTGCCTTCAGACTCGTCCGTTCCAGAGCCTATGGAGACGGAGGCCGCCACCAAGGAGGCCGCGCGCGGCAACACTGGTGGCGCCGCGGCCACCGAGGAGGCGATCGGCACCGAGGAGCCCACTGTCGAAGAGGCAGCCAGGGCCGCCGACGCGGCAGCTGAGGAGGGGACCGGCGGTCGCACTGACGGCCCCGAGGCCGCAGGAGCGTTTGACGCTGCGCCGACCGCTGACCCTGCCGCTGTCGGGGCCTGAACTGGCGCCTACTTGGAGGCCGGAAACGGGGTCTTCATCCAACTTCCGTGGGCTTCTTCGTCAAGGGCGCCCGCGGAGGGGGAGGTCTTCGATGGGGAAGTCCTCGCCTCCGCGGGGCTGAAGTTTGTCGACGCGCCCGGTAGCAGCAACGAGCCCGAGGAGGAGCAGCTTCTGCGCCGGCTTCTGGCCCTGTACCATGCCAGGCAGGCCATGCTGGAGTCCCGAGAGGCTCTGGCTGCCAAGGCAGGCGTCGATTTGGAGAAGCGCGCCGAGGAGCTCCGCGCCGCCAACCAGGCGGCCCTCCGGTCCTTGGCGGAGGAGCGGGAGGAGCTCGCCGAGGCGCACCAGGCGTTCATCCTCGAAAAGGCCGAAGTAGAGGAGCAGCAACGGCTCGGCGCCAAAGATCTGTCTCGGTGGGAGGGTGAGCTGAGGCAGCGGAAGGTCGACCTCGATAGCCAAGAGGACGACCTTACCGCGCGTGAGCAGTCCCTTGGCGGGGTTCTGCAGGAGGTGAGGGACGCCGCTGCAGCTGCAGAGACCGCCAAGAGAGACTTGGAGGCGAGGGTGGCACAATTGGAGACGAACTTGAAGACAAGCGAGGAGAAGGTTGCCGCGCACACGTTGGAGAGGGAGAAAGACGCCCACAGCCACTCCGAGCTGCAGGTCTGTCTCTCCGACAAGGGCAAGGAACTCGCCATCGCCAAGGATTCTATTGCAGACTTGGAGTTGAAGCTGTCCACCCTCACCGCGTCGCTTGATAGCGCAAGGAACCGGGAGATGAAGCTGAAGGAGGACCTCAGGGCCGAGAGGGCACTGTTGGACAGCGCCACCCTCTCCCAAAATAACTTCAGGCAGACGATGGAGCAGTGGACCGAGGAGCTCGTCGCCGCCGCCGCTGACATCGACAGGGAGATGGCGGCGCTAGGGACGGAGCACCTCGGGTACTCTCCCGACGCGAACCTCCCTCACAGCGCCAAGCTGAGATTATTCTTCAGGGGAGTGGCGCCGGCCCTCGAGCAGCTCCGGGAGAGGATCCCCACGCAGCTGGCGAATGAGGTGCACAGGCTTTGCACGGGAGTCGTGGAGAGAGTGTTGACGAAGATAGTCTACCGCAACCCCAGGATCAACCTCGACAACGTCCTCAAGACCTTGCCGCCTGACGCCGACCAGGAGGCGCTAAAGGCCCTTGTCGCACCCATCGTGGCCATGGTGGGCAAGATCAGGAGGGTTGATGGTGATCGTGCAGACTAGGCTGTTTTCCCTTTGCTTCCCTTGTCGCTGCCAATCATGTCATGGACAGTAGTTTGTTAGGACAACGACAAGTCATCTTGTAATATAACTTTATTCTGGGTAGTTAATGCAGTGTTATTTCCCTTGCTCGACTTTTTTACTTTGTATGCTTTTACACTACGCTTTTAGGTTACTTGCCGGCACAGGGACCCTTGCCGCGAGCGCTGAGCGCGGAACTTCAGCAGCCTGCTGGCAACGCCTCTACCGGCAAGAAACCTTGCCGCAGCTAGTCGCAGCGCACTTAAGTTGTTGAGCGAACTCAAAAACGAAGTAAGGGCGCGACACTTGTCGCAACACACTTAAGCCGTTGAGCGTGCTCGAAACAAAGTAAGGGCGCGGCTAGCTACAGGTAGGTTCCTCTGCGCACATGTTTTCCATACAAAGTGCGGTCATTCAAGGAAGATAACCTTAAAAATTTAAAAATATTGAATGCTCAAACTTTGGCAACTTAGCTTTTGTGCGTGGTTTGCTTCCCGGCAAGGCGAGGCTTTTCTTGAACGGAACTTGTTCCATACCACTGTCTCCTCCCCCCCGGCAAACTTGTGCGCGAGGAAGACTTCTTCTGAGGAAAAGAAAAAGGGAAGAAACATAGATATGGAGCCTTGCGGCCCATTATTGCTTACCGGGGGTGTGTGCTGCCCAAAGTGTCAGATAGTACATGCAAGAAAAATGAAAAGGCATGAAACGACAAGTTGTGCGAGGCACATAAGTTTTACTGATGCACGGGATCTGCGCCCGGCTATGTACAAAGGTTTACATGCAACAGCGGCAAGACTTGTACAAAAGGTGGTTGCCGAAGCGGATCACGGCAACCGCGCCTTACGGGTGAAACTTGCGAAGGTGCTCAATGTTCCAGGAGTTGCTCACCAGTAAGCCCTCTTCGGTCTCAAGGCGGACAGCGCCGGGCCTTGTGATTTGTCTCACCCGATAAGGGCCTTCCCACTTCGGCGTCAACTTGTTGGAATTCTTGGCGGACTGAACGCGCTGAAGAACAAGGTCGCCTTCCTCGAGACTTCTGGCTCTAACTTTGCGGCTATGGTAGCGGCGCAAAGCTTGCTGGTATCGAGCAGCTCGTACAGCAGCCTGAAGACGGTCCTCCTCGAGGAGCAGTGCATCATCTTGCCGCAACTGCTCTTGCTCGAGCTCACCGTAAGCGAGCACTCGAGGCGACCCGTATACGAGTTCCGTGGGGAGAACTGCCTCTGCTCCATAGACAAGAGCAAAGGGTGTCTGCCCGGTGGCTCGATTTGATGTCATCCTGATCGACCAAAGAGCCGCCGGCAACTCCTCAATCCAGTTTCTTCCGCATTTGTGGATCCTGTCGAAAGTTCTTGTCTTGAGCCCGCGCAGCACTTCAGCGTTGGCCCTCTCCGCTTGACCGTTGCTCCTCGGGTGAGCAACAGAAGCGAAGCAGACCTTGGTGCCAAGATCTTGGACGTATTGCATGAAGGTGCGGCTTGTGAATTGTGTGCCGTTGTCGGTTATGATCCTGTTGGGGATTCCAAAACGGCAAACAATCGACTTGAAGAACTTGACTGCTGACTGTGCAGTCACCTTTCTCACTGGTTCCACTTCCGTCCAATTCGTGAACTTGTCGATGGCGACGTACAAGTACTCAAAGCCCCCGACTGTGCGGGGAAAGGGGCCGAGGATGTCGAGCCCCCAGACCGAAAACGGCCAGGACAAAGGGATTGTCTGGAGAGCTTGAGCTGGCTGATGTATTTGCTTGGCATGGAACTGGCACGCTTCACACTTGGTTACTTGTGCAGTTGCATCTTGGAGGGCTTCTGGCGAAAAGAAACCTTGCCGGAATGCCTTGCCGGCAAGTGCTCTTGCGCCAACGTGGTGGCCACATATGCCTCCATGTATCTCTGCCAACAGCTTTTGCCCATCTTCCCGAGGAATGCATTTCAATCTGACACCGTTGAGCCTTCTTCTGTATAGTTCATTGTCGACGAACTGATACATACTTGACTGCCGGGTTACTCTTTCTGCTTCTTCTGGCTCTTCGGGAAGTTCTCCAGTTTGAAGAAAACGGACAATTTGCTGCGCCCATGCTGGAGCCTGAGGCTCAGCAACAAGGACTAAAGGCATCAGTGCTGCTGCGGGAACGTCAGCTTCTACGACAAGAACATGCGGCTCGGCCGGAGCTGGACGTTCCCCGATAAGCTTGCCGGGGCAAGACTTGTCGGGAACGCCTGCTTCAACTGTACGAACCCTAGGGTCCGCAGGAGGAGACTGTTCCTCAGCAACTTTGTCGTTGATCCTGGGGACCTTGCCGGCGGCGGCTTCGGGGAGTTCCGCCGGCAAGTAGTCGCCGGAGACCAACTTTCTCTTCTTGCTTTGCCCCACTGATGGTGTAACGGATGGTTGAGTTAGCTTGAGCACGAAGATCCCTGGTTCCACAGGTAGCTTCAGTGCAGCACACTTGGACAGGCCGTCTGCGATATCATTTTGAGCTCTTGGAACGTGCTCCATCTACAGGCCCTCAAAGTGTTCTTCAAACTTTCTCACTTCATCGACGTAAGCTTCCATCAATGGGCTCTAATAGCTCTTGTTCACTTGGCGGACAACCAACCGTGAATCTCCCCGCATGACCAGCTTCTTGATCCCAAGTTCTGCTGCGATTCTGAGGCCGGCAAGCAAACCTTCATACTCTGCAGTATTGTTCGTTGCTTGTTCCTTGGGAAAGTGCATCTGGACGACGTACTTGAGGTGCTCGCCGGTGGGCGCGACAAGCAGCACGCCAGCGCCGACGCCTTGCAGCGAGAAGGCACCATCGAAGTACATTATCCATTCTTTGCTCGCTTCTTTGACGGGGATGTTTGTCTCTGGAACCTCTTCGTCTGGTTTTGGTGTCCATTCTGCTATGAACTCTGCCAAGGCTCTGCTCTGGATAGTTGAAGTACTTTCAAACTTGAGACCAAAGCTTGACAGCTCCAGTGCCCACTCGACAATCCTGCATGTTGCTTCCGGATTTTGCAATATCCTTTTCAGCGGAAAGCGAGTGACCACTGTTATCTCATGGGCTTGGAAGTAGTGGCGCAGCTTTCTCGAGGCCATGAGGAGGCCGAAAAGTAGCTTCTGCACTCCAGACTACCTTGACCTAGCCCCCTACAAGAGGGAACTGACAAAGTAAACTGGGCGCTGCACCATCTTCTTCCGCACCTCTTCCTGGATCTGCGCAGATTCATCCTTGTCGGGGCCAGAGCTTGTCGGGGAAGCCCCCTGCTTGTCGCTGGATGTGCTTGCCGGGGCTGCTGGCTCCTCATCTGCCTCCCTTTCCGCTACCAACGCAACACTAACCACTTGATTGGTTGCTGCTAAGTACAGCAACAACTTCTCTTGTGGCCTAGGTGCGACAAGTATTGGGGTGGAGGACAGGTACTTTTTCAAGTCTTGCAGCGCTGCCTCCGCTTCCGGAGTCCATTTCATTGGACCTGCCTTTTTCAAGATTTTGAAAAACGGCAGGGCGCGTTCTTCAGACTTAGGAATGAACCTGCTGAGAGCAGCCACGCAGCCGGCAAGCCTTCGCACATCCCTGACGCGCTTTGGAGCTTCGATCTGCTCGATGGCCTTGATCTTGTCGGGATTGGCTTCAATCCCCCTCTGGGACACAAAGAACCCGAGAAGCTTGCCGGAGGGGACTCTGAACACACACTTCTTGGGATTAAGCTTGAGTTGTATCTTGCGCAGATTCGCAAAAGTTTCATCTAGGTCTTGAATCAGGGTATCCTTGTCCTTGCTCTTGACCACTATATCATCCATGTAAGCTTCTACATTCCTGTGTATCTGTGGCTCAAAAGCAGTGTGGACTACCCTCGCAAACGTTGAACCCGCATTCTTCAATCCAAAGGGCATGCGTATGAAGCAGTAAGTGCCACATGGAGTAATGAACGCGGTCTTCTCTTCATCTTCTTCGGCCATAAATATTTGGTGGTATCGTGAGTATGCATCAAGAAATGAAAGCAACTCACATCCAGCCGTGGAGTCAACGATCTGGTCAATACGCGGCAAGGGAAATGGATCTTTGGGACAAGCTTTATTCACATCAGTGAAGTCTATACAAAGCCTCCACTTCCCATTTGCTTTGCGTACGACAACAGGGTTGGCCAGCCACGTGGGATGAAGTACACCTCTAACAAGGCCTGCCGCTTCCAGCTTCTTGATTTCTTCGGCAATAAACTCTTGGCGCTCCACGGCTTGCTTTCTGACCTTCTGCTTGACGGGCCGCGCGTGAGGACAAACGGCAAGCTTATGCTCAATCACTTTCCTGGGAACACCGGGGATGTCAGACGGTTGCCATGCAAACACGTCGACATTCGCCCGCAGGAAAGCAACAAGCGCGCTTTCCTATTTGGGATCGAGCGTGGCACTGATGGTGAAAGTACCACCAGTGCCGTCCTCCTTGGCGGACACCTTCTTGGTTGCAGGTGGAGCTGCCATTCCCTTCTTGCACTTGCCGGTGGAGCTCGATGGTGCGTCCTCGACGGCAGCGCAGCACTCCGAAGAGGTGCGTTTGCCGAAGTGGGCCCCAGAGCTCTTGCCGGACTTGGTCTTGTTCTTCCCCCTGGGAGCTTCAGCGGCAAGTGTCTTGCTATCTGCTGCGGCTGCTGCGTCCCGGTAGATCTTGTCGGCGCAGATAAGCGCGTCCTTCTTGTCGCCGGGGACAGAGATGACGCTTATCGGGCCTAGCATCTTGAACATGTTGTGGGCGTAGTGAGAGGCTGCCAAGTATCCCATTGTATGGCAATGGGATATCGGCAACGTCGAAGGTAATCCTCTCAGTTCTGAAATTCAGCTCTCCGCCAAAGGTTACTGGCAGTGTAATCTTCCCCTTCGGCTTGCTCCTTCCTGGGTTGATTCCTTGGAACGTGCCGGTTTCTTCGAGCTCGCTGTCGGGGATCTGTAGCTTCCGGATCACAGCGGAGGAGATCAGATTCAGGCCGGCCCCGCCCTCAACCAGCATCTTGGTGACCTTGAGGTTGCGGATGGTTGGCGAAACCATTATCGGCAGGCACCCGACTGTAGTTGTGCGGTCAGGGTGATCCTCAATGTCGAAGATGATGGGCGTGCTGGACCACTTCAGGAGCTTGCGCGACTCGACGGGTGGCTCTGTTGCATTAACTTCCCGCACCCATTGTTTGAGTTGGCGGTGGGAAGTATGCAGAGAAGCACCTCCATCGACGCATAGAACTTCTATGGCCTTCTGGAACTCCTGCTCGCTGTTGTCTCCGTCGTCCATGTCCTCGTCGTCGTCTTCGTCTTCGTCCTTGTCGCGGCCGCGGGGAGGTCTATCTCCTTGCCGCTGCTTGGCCTTGCCACGGCGTCCTCCCCGACCATTGAAAGGTCGCTTCTTGCCGGACTCTCCTCCGCCTCCTTGGGCCTTCTCTTTGTCGCGTCGCTCGTACTCAGCCTTCTGCTGTTCAACGAGGTATTCGACCCTTTTGCAGTTCTGGAGATCGTGGCCCTTGGTGCGGTGGATCTTGCAATACTGCTTGTCGGAGCCGTCCTGCTTGTCGGCGGCGGCTACAGTGGCAGCTTCCTTGCCGGACCCACCATCCTGAGCTTTCTTGGCGCCAGCCTCCTTGCCGGACTGCTCGACGGCCAATACTTCCTTGTTCTTCTTTTTCTTTTTGTTCCGCCGCCGGCCCTTCCTTGCCGGGGCGGGATCCTCACTGTCCGTTCCTCCTGCTCCAGCATCCTCTCTGGGGAGTCTCCTCCCCTCTTCAGCGCGTGCGCACTTGTCGGCCAGGGCATAAAGCTCACTGACGTCTCGTATCTTGCACATCGCCATTTCCTCCCTCATCCTGCGGTTACGCACGTTCTGGTGGAACGCGCTAATAACCGCGGCAGGGTGGACGTCCGGGATGTTGTGCTGGACGCGGCTGAATCTCTGGATGTACTTTCGCAAGGACTCTCCTTCCTTCTGGGCGAGTATATGTAGGTCGCTCTCCTGGCCATGGGGCTTGTGGCCCCCCGTGAAGGCGCCAACAAACTGATGGCACAGGTCGGCCCAAGAAGAGATGGAGTTTTCCGGCAAGTGCATGAGCCAAGATCTGACATTTGGCTTGAGCACAAGCGGGAAGTAGTTTGCTAATATCTTCTCATCTCATCCCCCGGCAGCCTGCACCGCAATGGTGTAGATGCTGAGGAACTCTGAGGGATGGGTCTTGCCGTCGTACTTCTCGGGTACGTCGGGCTTGAAGTTCTTCATGCTGGGCCACTGGACTCGCCGCAGCTCACAGGTGAACGCAGGGCAACCTGCCGCGTACGGCAAGTCGCCCGGTTCATCGGGCGCGTGCATGTCGACAGCGGGCCAAGCGCGTTGGTCAGACTGTCGTCGCGCTTGTCTTCGACGCTCGATGCGAGTTCGAGCGTCTTCTTGTCGCCTGTCATCGAGGACTTGGCGTTGATCGCGGCGAGCTCGTGGATCCGACGAAGCCATGGAGTCGTCGTCGATGTTGATCCGGTGAGTCGGCGATTTCGGCCTACGGGGTGGGGAGTGCACGGTAGTTGCACCCCCGGTGGTGTTGTCTCCATCAGCCCGCGCCTGGCTGACTTGCCGCGGCCGCGACGTCGCCGGCTGCTGCGGCGTGTCGTTGTTGGCGAAGGCGATGAGGCTTTGGATGGTGGCCCTCCAGTCTTCGGCCTTGTCTGCCGCTGGAGGGAAATCGAGGAGTAGCTGAGCTCTAGCTAGAGCTTCTGCTGGAGTGGAGGGGAGCGGTGGCGAGTGGTGCGAGGAGCGAGATATGCTCGGACTTCTAACCGCGTTAGAAGGAGCAGGTTCTCGCCCCGACGACCGCGCCTTGCTCGTGCCAGCGTGTTGGCCTTCAACGTCCCGCGACCCGCCAGCTTGGCCTTGTCCCAGCAAGCGTATGGTACCTTGGGTACCACGTCGCTGCCGGTCCGGCACCTCCTGAGAAGGGCGTGGTGCGTGCACGGACACCGAGGTCTTGGAGTGCGCTCGGTCGTCCGTCTTGTCTTTGGACTTGGCGGCGCCGTGAGTTTCCTCGCCGGCGTCCGTCCTTCCGCCAGCGTCTACCCCACCAACCGTTGGTTCTGGTGGCGGCGGGATTGACGCGGACGGGCCTCCTACCTCTGAAGCTTTCTTCTTCGGCAGCATGCTGATGTAGTTGATGAGGTTGATGAAGTTTTTGCTCGCGTGAACGCTGGATCAGGTTCGAACAACCTCGACGCCCCCCTACCTGGCGCGCCAAAGATGTCGGGGAAACTGATCACCCGCGAACACCTATGGGACCGGAGCCCCTTTTCGGTACGGCAAGGGAGAGGAGGGTGCACAGAGAGCAGATCGAGGCGAGCACACGAGCAGTTTACCCAGGTTCGGGCCGCACGGAGGCGTAAAACCCTACTCCTGCCTTGGTTTGTATTGCGTTCTTTGCTCGGGAGAAAGAAGAGCTACAGTACTGGTTGCTAGCTACACCGAGCGTGAGAGTGATCGAGAATCGGAACCCCCTCTACGTTGTGCATGGGCCTCCTTTTATAGGTCAAAGGGGTCTCTGACAGGTGGCAACGTAGATGAGGGTAAAAACGTAAAAGTGGTGGTAGCTGTAACAGTGGATGTACAATGCTCTGTACCTAACCCTGACGGTGGGGGACAAGGGCATTGAATGCCCGTCGCCGTCGCCCCAAACAGTGTAAAAAGCATCCGTCCGGGCGTCTCCGTTAGCCACGACGGTGGCCTTGTCATCGCGGCTTGCCACCGTGTCCCCCAGGCTGCACAGCCTTCCGCCACGTGCACCTGGAAGGGCCCCAGGGCGACGCGTGGCCAGATTAGCTGGAGCGTGGGCACGTAGTGGAAGCTTGCCGCGGCTTGCAGCTTGCCGCGGTCGCTAGCTTGCCGCGCCCGAGAACTTGTCGCTCTCCGGGCCTTGCCGGGGCGCGCGATGCGCCACGGCAAATCTCGTGAAACGCCATGTCTTGGCCTCCCTGGCAAGCTCCTCTTGCCAGGGCCTCGTGCTAAAGGGGTGGTTTTGAGCCGGGAGCGGCCTTCCCGGCAAGCTCCTCTTGCCGGGGTCTTGTTTCTTCAACTTGAATACTTTGTTCTTGAATGGCTCCAAGGGAACCATAGTGGGTCTTGGCAGGCGCGTGGCAAGCCCTGCCACGTGATGCTGCTACTGCCCGTGCACAAGTCGGGATACTAAGGTACCCCTACTTTAGTACACCGACAATGCCCTCCCTTGAATTGCACCGCGGCCTGGTGCATCGATACGCTGGCGCTGATCTTGTGCCGGTAGAGTGTGAACTCTGGACGGGTCGATGGCCCGATCGCGACCTTGGTGATGGCGACGAGGAGCTTGATAAACCCCTCAGGAATGTTGGCGAACACTTGTGAATCGCAGTCGCCGCTGGCCATCTACAAAAGTAGACAAAAATTCCGAATGGTCAAATCATAAATTTATGATGACTAACAGAAAATTGCTACAAATATAAAAATGCTGAAATAGCATTCAATCTGCTAATAACCGATTAGCGATCGCACCTAGTGGCTTCCTACAGTCACCCTGGCTCTGATACCAAGGTTGTCAGGACCGGTTTTCCAGTAAAATAATTACCGAGAGAACCGACCTTTTTATCAAACCAGCACAGAAGAATACTTCTTACTGGTAGACAAATCCTTGATACAGAATTCCTGAGTACTGAATATGATACATGGTGGAGCTGAGGTTGCTCAATAATTTATTACAAGCACGCCGATATAATACATAAGGGCGGATATGACACAATGGTAGGGTGGCATAACTACTAACTCGTAATAAAAAGAGGTGATGGATATGTCACAGTGCAGTGGGTGACATGACTCCAATATCTTACAGTTCATCGAGTGTCAGAGTGAGAACCGATGAATTTATTTGGTGGTTGGCGGAAGCGGTTAAAAAACAGTGATCAACTCCAGGACCGCAAGAGACTGACTGGGACTCCATTAGACATCGGACTCTCTATCGAACTCTTCATCCATGAGATCGCCTTCGTCAACATCTGGCCAAATCAACAAGCCAGGTGAGTACGTTGAATGTACTCGCAAGCCAGTTCGGACATAAGATATAACAAATGCAAACATGATGCATATGAGAAATCTAGCAATATGTATCCGAATAATATAATTTGCGCTGCAGGTAAAAATGGAAGTCGGGCGGTAGTCCTCCCGAAATCCCGAAGAGAAATAAACGAAAACCAAACGAGTGTCTGAGCGACGCCTCGTGAGGACAAATGAATAAGAACATGCCATAGTCGGACGTCTGAGCGACATCACTTAAAGGGCTTATATTCAAAAGTAAATAACAAGAATGCCACAGTCGGACGTCTGCGCGACATCACATAAAGGGCTTATATTTAGAAGTAAATAACGAGAATGCCATAGTCGGACGTCTGAGCGACATCACATAAAGGGCTTATAACAAAATTAAATAACAAGAATACCACAATCAGACGTCTGAG
>LR738709.1:528279443-528419570 GCA_902687465.1 Secale cereale | reverse complement strand
ACAGTCGGACGTCTGAGCGACATCACATAAAGGGCTTATAGCAAAATTAAATAACAAGAATGCCACAGTCGGACGTCTGAGCGACATCACATAAAGGGCTTATAACAAAATTAAATAACAAGAATGCCACAGTCGGACGTCTGAGCGACATCACATAAAGGGCTTATACTCAAAAGTAAATAACAAGAATGCCACAGTCAGACGTCTGAGCGACATAACATAAAGGGCTTATATAATCTTAGGTATAACGGTAAAATATTTCAAGAGATTAATCAGTGCAGGAAACACTGGTTAGTTCATCTACCAAAAGGACTCTTGACTAAAATCACCATTCTTATCACTATCATAAATTACCCGAGACGGTCATTGGGGTTGACACGAAGATTGACACTAGGCCATAGACATGGCTACTCAGAAGATTTTGACTCTCCAGAGCTTGTACTCTTAAATCACGGCCAACGCATTCCACTAGCCACAAGGACTAGTTCCGTCTACGGTGTTTTAACCGAAACACAACTGACCAGTACACACCCATTTCACATCCTGCCGCCCGGAATCACCCGAGACAACACTCACGAAAAACTTTAAGACGGGGAGGCCACAACCTCGAATAGCATGGGATCAAATTTATATTGCGCGCTCTAAGGGGTGCCCCCTCTCGGTCCCAACTGGAAACACCCGTGCCCCCTGACCGGATGACGGGCTTTAATCCAGGGCCATGGAACCCTCATCCCGGCCCCTCTATTTGGTGTGTACACGGAAAGAGGTTTGCAACTGACTAAACCGTAATCTTTGCAGAAGGCATGTGACAGTACCAAAAAGGAGACAAACGGGATCATGACTTGATCCACGTTGATACTAGAGTTAACAGTTGACTGGCATGCTCCAACAATACCAGTTCACAACCCATCATGTCACCACATGATCGGGGTGGTTCAATCATCATCATTCGGGGCTCACCCGAAGCTTGCTTGCATGAAATATAACATCCACAAATGCTTATATAACCATGCTATGGAGAAGAACTACTCAAGCAAACATGCAACACACTCATCATATCAAAGGTTCAAACATGCTTGCCTGGTTCGGAGTAGTCGGAGTCTAACTCGGTGAAGTTCGCAGCTCCGTCACTTCCTTCGGTATCTACGTATACAAATAAAACGAGTACTAACATAAATACCGCACGTGCATAAAAGTTGTCCTAAATATTTTTCAAATAAATATGATAAAAAACTAGACAGAAAACTAAAGAGGACAGAAAAAGAGTCAACTCAAAATCATCTTTTGTTTAAAAGTTATTAAAGTTTTTGTCCAGGGACTTGTCTGTAATGAAACATATAGTTTCCAGGGGCTAGGATATAAAACCAGAAAATGATTCGGTACGCAGTACGCCAGCCAAATAAGGAAAACGTACTTTGCCCGAAGGCGCCTTCCAGAAAAACATTTCGAATGAGATTGAGAGACTGACGAGGGGGTCCCACTCGTCAGGTTTGAAAACAGAAAACAGAGTCGCGCTGTTGCCAGAGAGCTGCGGTGATCGCCGGCGCCGATCCGCGGCGAGGTAGAGGGAGTGAGTGGTACCTACGTGTTCCTGGTGCTCTTCTGCGTCGGTGAGTCGTGGAGTTGGGCGTCGGCGAGCACCACGTCGACGGCGACCCTATCTCCGGCGGACGGCGGCTCGGGTGGTTGTGGGTCTCGTCGGAGAGGGCTGCTGGGGTCAAATTGGAGCGGGGGTTAGTCTCCTAGGGGTGTCAGGAGACTACTGGCAAGTCTAGGACGGCGGAGGAGCTCTCACCAGAGAGGACGCTGCCGAAGCCCGAAGCGGACCGAGGCGGTCGGAGTTGAGGAAGAAGGGCCCCTCGAGGCTCTTCCAGTGGCTGGGCGGGGTCTGGTAAGGTGGTAGAGATGTGCGGGGTCGAGAGCGAGCTCGGAGGTGCTATTTATAGCCGGCCCGAGGCGGTTATCGTGAACGGGATAAGTCCGGCGAGCGATTACGGTGGCGCCGTGGCTGGACGGGTGGTTTAGGTGTTTGAGCATCGACTAGACGGTGTACTGATTCTATTCTGGTGCAGAACTTAGCAAGCCAGGGGCGCTTACGACCTGTACCCAACGGAACGGCCGTGCAGGAACGTCGGTGGCAGAGAGCGCGCCCTGTGCTTGGTAGGCCACGGCGACGGTGCTGCAGTCATGCGCAGGCAAGGAGACGGCCACGCGGAGCTTCCAGGTGGCTTGGGCGGTGCCGAACGGCGTTGCGCTGCAGGCTGCCCCCTGTCGGCCGCCACGGGTGGCTCTGCCGCCGCGGAAGACGCCGGCGCAGGCGGGCCATGGTGCCACCGACGCCAGTAACCAGCCAAGCGAGCGTGCGGCGCTCAGGATAAGCGAGAGGAGCAGTGAGCATCGCGCCAGAGCGGGCACTGATGAGATTGACGCCGCGACTCTAACGAAACTGACGAAGCTGCACTGTCGACTATGATCTTCAGTTAGCTTTTCTGAACTTGATAGAAACAGCGCACGCCAGGTGTTTGATGAAATGTTTTTGGCATGTGGAAAATCTTTCTGGAGCTGATATTTGGTGGGGTGGTCTCTTGATGCATCTAGAGGTTGCCTGAATTTTCACAGATTATTAGGAAGAGAGAAAATATGAATTTCACCAAAATTGGCAAATCTGGTCCAAACTTGTCGCAAGTGTAATTTGAAAATTTTGAACTGTAGACCAGCGAAAGAAGATGGATCTAGGTTGTGGGTACTAAGGACTAGCCAGGGGAGTTGGGTTGGGATCAAAAATCAAGATGAAATTGGTGGTTCCTTTGTAAATCACCAAGGTTCAATTTAAAAGACAGAAATTGTTTTTGGTATAAAATAATTAGAAGAAACATCCCAATAAGGTTGAAACCTACTGGAATTGATGATAGACTTGTTTCAAGGTGGAAAGGAGGTTTTGGAGAGAAAGAATTTCATTGGGTGCCATGGCAAGAGAAAAAGTTTGAAAGGGGAAGACAAGTCCATGGTCTTTATATGATGGTTTTTCATGAAGGGAAAATAGTCAAATTAAACCTTTTTGAAAAACAACTTGTGTTGAGCTAACACAAGTAGAAAACCTTCAAGGCCAGAATCAAGTTTGAGAAGGATACACAAACTTTTGTCAGAAAAGTTTTTAGAAAGGGGTTTTAAGAGAAGATCTAATATCTCCCTTCCAAAAGACCAAAAAGTTTGGAAGAAAACAAATCCAAAAATTTGGAGTGTTACACTTTACGCGACTCAGGTGCCGGGTGGGAAGTTGTATGTCGACACCTGGCCCGCGAATCAGTTGATCCTGCGATTTGACTACATCTTCGACATGTTCCACATGACCATGCTGGATTTCCAGTTCATCCGCATGTATGCGCTGTATCTCAACTACTTCACCAGGATTGAGAACATACAATATATCTGCGTCGCGGACCCGTTCTATATGCACTAGAGCTCCTTGGCAGTTTGCAAAGAGCACCTTGGGTATGCGAGCAAGTACCTCGGCGAATTCATGATCGCTAATAAGGACAAGGAAGCGATTCTCCCACCTTATCATCCCACGTAAGTCATCCATGCATATTCTTTCATAAGTGTTAATCATTACTTTGCAAGCATGGAGGCTAGCAAATTTGAGGTGTACTTAATTTGCGCAGCGGGGGCCGGGCGTGCTCATCGTTCTGTACCTGGAATACTCCCATGCTATGTACTTGGACTCATCGAAGACATCATGAAAAAGGATTACACACACGTAAAGAGAGTTCACGATAGTGCCCTGTTTACCTTCAGCGTGTCTGGTGGATATACCAAGGTGAAAAGGAACAGGAAGAACAGGCTGGTTTTCCACTATAAGACCGACTTCTACTGCGTCCAGCAGCCGCACACCAGTCAGGATGATGGATTCTACCTCATGCATCACCTGCTCGAGTACAGAAGGGCTAATCAACACCTTCAGATGTCTCCTACTACCGAAGATGCCAAGATTGTCAGCTGGGCCACAAGCATAGGAAAGACACCGGATCATCGAATTCGAGTTGAGTTTTATCACATCCTGTGTGAACTTGCCAAAGTCATTATGAAGCAGGTCCTCGAACGAACAGGGATGTTTTACCATGGGCCAACAATGACGCGGTATGATGTCCGAGCACTGCTACTAGCTCAGCGTCTAGACCTTAAGCCTTTCACGAAGCTTGGGTGCTTCATCCCTGACTATGAAGATTGGACCGCCGACATGGAGGAATGATCGCTCTAGTTAATTAGTTTGGGTATGAGGAACTTGTGCACTTATGTTTTGCTATAAGTTTCTTGTTGATACGTCTCCAACGTATTTATAATTTTTGATTGTTCCATGCTATTATATTATCCTTCTAGGAAGTCTTATGGGCTTTATTATACACTTTTATATGATTTTTGGGACTAACCTATTAACCCAGAGCCCAGTGCCAGTTTATGTTTTTCTCATGTTTCAGGGTTTTACAGAAAAAGAAAATCAAACGGACTCCAATTGACGAGCCAATTTTTGATGATTTTTCTAGACCAAAAGAAGCCCCCAAAGCAAAATAGTTGGGCCAGGAGAGCCATGGGCTGCCCTCGAGGGTGGGGCCCATGCCTTGGGCGGGGGGCACGCCCCCTTATCTCGAGGATGGCCCGTAGCTCCCCTTTACTTGGCCCCGACTCCAAAAATTCCTATAAATACTGAAACCTTCGGAAATTAACCTAGATCTGGAGTTCCACCGCCGAAAGCCTCTGTTGCCACCGAAAACCAATCTAGACCCGTTCTGGCACCCTACCGGAGGGGGGAATCCCTCTCCGGTGGCTATCTTCATCATCCCGGCGCTCTCCATGATGAGGAGGGAGTACTCCACCCTCGGGGTTGAGGGTATGTATCAGTAGCTATGTGTTTGATCTCTCTCTCTCTCTCTCTCTCTCTCTCTCTCTCTCTCTCTCCCTCTCTCTCTCTCTCTCGTCTTCTTGAGATGGCATGATCTTGATGTATCGCGAGCTTTGCTATTCTAGTTGGATCTTCTTCTCCCCCTCTACTCTCTTGTAATGGATTGAGTTTTCCCTTTGAAGTTATCTTATCGGATTGAGTCTTCAAGGATTTGAGAACACTTGATGTATGTCTTGCGCGTGTTTATCTGTGGTGACAATGGGATATCATGTGATCCACTTGATGTATGTTTTGGTGATCAACTTGTGGGTTCCGTGACCTTGGGAATCTATGCATAGGGGTTGGCACATGTTTTCGTCTTGACTCTCCGGTAGAAACTTTGGGGCACTCTTTGAAGTTCTATGCGTTGGTTGAATATATGTTTCTGAGATTGTGTGATGCATATCGTATAATCATACCCACTGATACTTGAGGTGACAATGGAGTATCTTGGTGACATTAGGGTTTTGATTGATTTGTGTCTTAAGGTGTTATTCTAGTATGAACTTTATGATAGATTGAATGTTACTACGGACTCTTGAATAGATCGATCAGAAAGAATAGCTTTGAGGTGGTTTCGTACCCTACCATAATCTCTTCGTTTGTTCGCCGCTATTAGTGACTTTGGAGTGACTCTTTGTTGCTTGTTGAGGGCTAGTAATATGATCCAATTATGTTATCCTTGTTGAGAGTACTTGCACTACTGAAAGTCTAAACCCTAGGGCTTGCCTACTATCATTGCACTATGGTTTATGATCACGTTTACCACTTGCTACCTTGCTGTTTTTATATTTTCTTATTACAAAAACCTATATCTACCATCCATATTGCACTTATATCACCATCTCTTCGCCGAACTAGTGCACCTATACAATTTACCATTGTATTGGGTGTGTTGGCGACACAAGAGACTATTTGTTATTTGGTTGCCGGGTTGCTTGAGAGAGACCATCTTCATCCTATGCCTCCCACAGATTGATAAACCTTAGGTCATCCACTTGAGGGAAATTTGCTACTGTGCTACAAACCTCTGCACTTGGAGGCCCAACAACGTCTACAAGAAGAAGGGTGCATAGTAGACATCAAGCTCTTTTATGGCGCCGTTGCCGGGGAGGTTAGTGCTTGAAGGTATATCTTTAGATCTTGCAATCGAATCTTTTAGTTTCTTGTTTTATCAGTAGTTTAATTTATAAAAGAAAACTACAAAAAAAAATGGAATAGAGGTTACCTCATATGCTTCATCTTTTTAATATCTTTCCTGAAAATGATGGGAATGAAAATTGTGCTCAAGTACTAGAAGAAGAATTACATAGAATGCTTGGCATAAAATATGTGCATGATGAGCACGATTGCAATGTTGTTAGTGTGAATCCTTTGAATATCCATGATGCTAATGATATGCAAAGCCACAAGCTTGGGGAAGCTATGTTTGATGAAGATATTTTTAGTCCCCCAAGTTTTGATGTGCAAATTTATTATGATGAAAGCATGCCTCCTATTTATGATAATTATATTGATGAAAGTGGATTTGAAGAGGTCATGACTTTATTTAGTGATGAATCCACTATTTCGGAAGAGGTTCCAATTGATTATGAGAACAAAGTTGCTATCTATGATGATTATTTTGATGACTTGTATGCTATTAAGAATAATGATAACCATGAAACTTGTCATCATGATTTTAGTTTTCAATTGGATTATGCTTCACATTATAGTTATTTTGTTGAATTTGCTCCTCCCACTACTATGAATGAGAAGAATTTTGCTTATGTGGAGAGTAATAAAATTTATATACTTGGGGATCATGAAAAGAATGCTTTATGTGCTGGTTATATTGTTGAATTCATTCATGATGCCTCTGAAAATTATTATGAGAGAGGATCATATGCTTCTACATATTGCAATAATATCAAGTATCCTCTCTACGTGCTTAAAGTTTTGAAGCTATGCTTGTTTTGCCTTCCTATGCTAGTTGATTATTGTCCCCATAAGTTGTTTGCTTACAAAATCCCTATGCATAGGAATTGGGTTAGACTTAAATGTGCTATTCATATGCTTCATGATGCTCCCGTTATGTTTCAATTCTTGTCTTTTATGTGAGCATCATTATGCCTAGCTAGGGGCGTTAAACGATAGCGCTTGTTGGGAGGCAACCACACTTTATTATATTTTCTTTGTTTTTGCTGCTGTTAGGGAATAAATATTTCATCTAGCCTGTGATTAGATGTGGTTTCATGTTTTGTTTAGTGTTTGTGCCAGGTAGAACCTTTGGGAAGACTTGTGTGAAGTTTATATGATCTTGCTGTGAAAAACAGAATCGTTAGTGCTTGCTAAAGTAGTCGTGGGATTTTACTGAAGCGTGATTTTTAGTTGATTCTTTTTGCAGATGATTGGTATGCAAGTTCCGAAAATTTACAAATTTAGTGTGAATTTGTTGGAGTTCCAGAAGTAGGCGAACCCTGCAGATTACTACAGACTGTTCTGTCTTTGACAGATTCTGTTTTTCGTGTGTTGTTTGTTTATTCCGATGCATCTATGAGTAGTATTGGGAAGTATGAACCGTCGAGAAGTTGGAATACAGTAGGTTTAACACCAATATAAACAAAGAATGAATTCATTGCTGCACCTTTGAGTAGTGGTTTGCTTTCTTATACTAACGGAGCTCACGAGAATTTTGTCTAAGTTTTGTGCTGTGAAGTTTTCAAGTTTTGAGTATTGCTTTGATGGACTATGGAACAAGGAGTAGCAAAGGCCTAAGCTTGGGGAAGCCCATGGCACCCCAATTAAATTCAAGATAATCAAAAGCCTAAGCTTGGGGATGCCCCGGGCAGGCATCCCCTCTTTCGTCTTCATCCATCGGTAACTATACTTGGAGCTATATTTTTATTCACCACATGATATGTGTTTTACTTGGAGAGTCAATTTAGTTTATTTTGTTTTGCTTGTTGTTTGAATAATATCCCAAGATATGAAGTTCTTATATGTTAGAGAGTCTTCACATAGTTACATAATTATTCAACTACTCATTGATCTTCACTTATATCTTTCGGAGTAGTTTGTTATTGCTCTAGTGCTTCGCTTATATCTGTTAGAGCACGACGGTGGTAATATTTTGTAGAAATTGTTGAACTCTCATGCTTCACTTATATCTTTTTGAGAGTCTATTAAAACAGCATGGTAATGTGTTTAGGCTAAAGAAACTAGTCTTCAGATGATAGACATCCAATGTCAATGTAGTAAAAAAAATCACACCAAGTGCATTGAATAGAAGATGTTGGATGCTTGATAATTGTTTTGAGACATGAGGATAGTGATATTAGAGCCAGGCTAGTGGAGTTATTATGAAATTGAGAAATACTTGTGTTAAGGTTAGTGATTCCCGTAGCATGCACGTATGGTGAACCGTTATGTGACTAAGTTAAAGCATGAGGTATTTGTGGAGTGTCAACCTTTGTGTGGAGATCGGGGGTGCGTGATGGTTAACTCCTACCAACCTCCCCCCTAGGGTCATGCATTGATTGCTTTGTTTTGATGACTCGTAGATTTTTGCCATAAGTATATGAGTTCTTATGACTAATGTTGAGTCCATGGATTATACGCACTCTCACACTTCCACCATTGCTAGCCTCTCTTGTACCGCGCAACTTTCGTCGGTGCCATAAACCCACTATATATATCCCTCCTCAAAACAGCCACCATATTGTTCCTCAAAACAACCACCATACCTACCTATCATGTCATTTCCATAGCCATTCCGATATATATTGCCATGCAACTTTCCACCGCTCTGTTTATATGACACGCATCATATTGTCATATTGCCATGCATGATCATGTAGTTGACATCGTATTCGTGGCAAGGCCACCATGCATAATCTTTTCATACATGTCACTCTTGTTTCATTGCACATACCAGTACACCGCCGGAAGCATTCACATAGAGTCATAGTATGTTGTTGTAGTATCGAGTTGTAATTTCGTGTTGTAATGAAAGTGTGATGATCATCATTATTATAGCATTGTCCCATGGGAGGAAAGGCTGGATATATAAAGCCCCTCCACAAAAAAGGCCAAAGAAAAAAAAGAAAGGCACAAAAAAAAGAAAAGAAATAAAAGAAAAAGGGACAATTTCTACTATCTTTTTCCACATTTGTGCTTCAAAGTAGCACCATGTTCTTCATTGTAGAGAGTCTCATGCTTAGTCACTTTCATATACTAGTGGGAATTTTTGTTATAGAACTTGGCTTCTATATTCCAACGATGGGCTTCCTCAAATGCCGTAGGTCTTCATGAGCAAGCAAGTTGGATGCACACCCACTAGTTTCTTTTGTTGAGCTTTCATTCATATTTAGCTCTAGTGCATCCGTTGCATGGCAGTCCCTACTCACTCACATTGATATCTATTGATGGGCATCTCCATAGCCCGTTGATACGCCTAGTCGATGTGAGACTATTTCCCTCCTTTCTGTCATCTCCACAACCACCTCTATTCCACCCATAGTGCTATGTCCATGGCTCATGCTCATGTATTGCGTGAAAGTTGAAAGGTTTGAAAGAATAGAGTATGCAAACAAGTGCTTGGCTGAAATCGGGGTTGTGCATGATATGAATATTTAGTGTGATAATGAGGGAGCATAGCCAACACTATATGATTTTGTAGGGATAACTTTCTTTAGCCATAGTATTTTGAGAAGACATGATTGCTTTGTTAGTATGCTTGAAGCATTGTTATTTCTTATGTCAATATAGACTTTTATCTTGAATCTTTCATATCTGAACATTCATGCCACAATTAAGAGAATTACATTGAAAAACTATATTGGTTAGCATTCCACATCAAAAATTCTTTCTTTATCATTTACCTACTCGAGGACGAGCAGGAATTAAGCTTGGGGATGCTGATACGTCTCCAACGTATCTATAATTTTTTATTGTTCCATGCTATTATATTATCCTTCTAGGATGTCTTATGGGCTTTATTATACACTTTTATATGATTTTTGGGACTAAACTATTAACCCAGAGCCCAGTGCCAGTTTCTGTTTTTCTCCTGTTTTAGGGTTTTACAGAAAAGGAAAATCAAACGGAATCCAATTGATGAGCCAATTTTTGACGATTTTTTCTGGACCAAAAGAAGCCCCCGAAGCAAAAGAGTTGGGCCAGGAGAGCCACGAGCTGCCCTCGAGGGTGGGGCCCATGCCCTGGGCAGAGGGCGCGCCCCCCTATCTCGAGGACAGCCCGTAGCTGCCCTTTACTTGGCCCCGACTCCAAAAATTCCTTTAAATACTGAAACCTTCGGAAATTAACCTAGATCGGGAGTTCCGCCGCCGAAAGCAATCTAGACCCGTTCTGGCACCCTACCGGTGGGGGGAATCCCTCTTCGGTGGCTATCTTCATCATTCCAACGCTCTCCATGACGAGGAGGGAGTAGTCCACCCTCGGGGCTGAGGGTATGTATCAGTAGCTATGTGTTTGATCTCTCTCTCTCTCGTGTTCTTGAGATGGCACGATCTTGATGTATCGCGAGCTTTGCTATTCTAGTTGGATCTTCTTCTTCCCCTCTACTCTCTTGTAATGGATTGAGTTTTCCCTTTGAAGTTATCTTATCGGATTGACTCTTTAAGGATTTGAGAACACTTGATGTATGTCTTGCGCGTGTTTATCTGTGGTGACAATGGGATATCATGTGATCCACTTGATGTATGTTTAGGTTATCAACTTGCGGGTTCCGTGACCTTGGGAATCTATTCATAGGGGTTGGCACATGTTTTCGTCTTGACTCTCCGGTAGAAACTTTGGGGCACTCTTTGAAGTTCTATGTGTTGGTTGAATAGATGTTTCTGAGATTGTGTGATGCATATCATATAATCATGCCCACGGATACTTGAGGTGACAATGGAGTATCTAGGTGACATTAGGGTTTTGATTGATTTGTGTCTTAAGGTGTTATTCTAGTACGAACTCTACGATAGATTGAACGTTACTACGGACTCTTGAATAGATCGATCAGAAAGAATAGCTTTGAGGTGGTTTCGTACCCTAGCATAATCTCTTTGTTTGTTCTCTGCTTTAGTGACTTTGGAGTGACTCTTTGTTGCATGTTGAGGTCTAGTAATATGATCCAATTATGTTATCCTTGTTGAGAGTACTTGCACTAGTGAAAGTATGAACCCTAGGCCTTGCCTACTATCACTGCACTACGGTTTATGATCACGTTTACCACTTGCTACCTTGCTGTTTTTATATTTTCTTATTACAAAAACCTATATCTACCATCCATATTGCACTTGTATCACCATCTCTTCGCCGAATTAGTGCACCTATACAATTTACCATTGTATTGGGTGTGTTGGGGACACAAGAGACTCTTTGTTATTTGGTTGCAGGGTTGCTTAAGAGAGACCATCTTCATCCTATGCCTCCCACGGATTAATAAACCTTAGGTCATCCACTTGAGGGAAATTTGCTACTGTCCTACAAACCTCTGCACTTGGAGGCCCAACAACGTCTACAAGAAGAAGGGTGCATAGTAGACATCACTTTTATTTTGCTAATTATGCCTCTTTGTTTTCTTAAGTACATTATGTTGCATATTGTTGTTCAATTGATCAATTTTCGATGCAGGTACATAGATCAGAGATGGCGAGGGACTGCTACGTCGTGGTCGTTGGGAGGGTTCCAGGAGTCTACGACAGCTGGCCAGACGCTCAGGCACAGGTGTACAAGTACCCGGGTGCTGGCCACAGAGGGTTTGACAGCAAAGCCGAAGCAGAAAGTAGTTACTTGAGGTGGACACTCTAGCATGAGTGGGGGCGGGACCGCCAGTGCCTCAAGTACTACATAGTCGCGCTCTTGCTCATGCTGATCGCTCTTCTCCTCTACATCATGGTTTAGATAGAGATGATGAAACTTGTGTGTGTGCCATAACCATGCATTTGCACTTATTCGAGACATGACATGATCACTCTTGTGTATCCCTATTTTCGAAATGTGATTAAATTTGTGGTGAATGATGATGATGGTATGGCGAGAGTACTGTATGTCTATGATGATGATATTTAGTATGATCTGATGAAACTACTCTATAGAGCCTGTATAAATACATCACAAATACGTAGAGGGGGTGTAAATCTGTGAAAGCACGAATACTAGCAGCAGCACTGGATTGCACCTAATATCGGTGCCGGGTTATCAGCAACGCTTCCTTTGTTCAAGCGCTGCAGATAGTTAGCAGTAGCGCTGGTCCAGGAAGCGCTACTGTTAACAGTACTTAGCGGTAGCGCTGCCCATACCAGCTCTACTGCTACAACATTGTTGTAGCGCGCTAGCAGTAGCGCTGGACCCAGCGCTACTGCTGTGCATATTTCGAGCGCTACTGCTAGGGTTTTCCCTAGCAGTGCTAGTGGGTCCCAGCTGTCAGGGGAGGAATATGGAGGAACTTCCTTGCGTTCGAAGATGTAGCTGGTGGGTCTACCTGTTAACGTCACTACTTATAGTCGAATTCTGATGGTTGTCATTCGTTGACCATGTTGACCATGTTGCGCCGAGAGCACCAAGGCGATGGACGACGGAGAGGCCTAGGAAGGGAATGACGCAGAACTGGGGAAGACACGACAGTGGATGCCCACTGATGTCTACTACACAACCTTCTTCTTGTAGACGTTGTTGGACCTCCAAGTGCAGAGGTTTGTAGGACAGTAGCAAATTTCCCTCAAGTGGATGACCTAAGGTCTATCAATCCGTGGGAGGCATAGGATGAAGATGGTCTCTCTCAAGCAACCCAGCAACCAAATAACAAAGAGTCTCTTGTGTCCCCAACACACCCAATACAATGGAAAATTGTATAGGTGCACGAGTTCGGCGAAGAGATGGTGATACAAGTGCAATATGGATGGTATATATAGGTTTTGGTAATATGAAAATATAAAAACAGCAAGGTAATTAATGATAAAAGTGAGCACAAACGGTATTGCAATGCTTTGAAACAAGGCCTAGGGTTCATACTTTCACTAGTGCAAGTTCTCTCAACAATAATAACATAATTAGATCATATAACAATCCCTCAACATGCAACAAAGAGTCACTCCAAAGTCACTATTTGCGGAGAACAAACGAAGAGTTTATTGTAGGGTAGGAAACCACCTCAAAGTTATTCTTTCTAATCGATCTATTCAAGAGTCCGTAGTAAAATAACACGAAGCTATTCTTTCTGTTCGATATATCCAAGAGTTTGTACTAGAACAACACCTTAAGACACAAATAAACCAAAACCCTAATGTCACCTTGATACTCCATTGCCACCTCAAGTAACCGTGGGCATGATTATACGATATGCATAACATAATCTCAGATTCATCTATTCAACCAACACAAAGAACTTCAAAGAGTGCCCCAAAGTTTCTATTGGAGAGTCAAGACGAAAACGTGTGCCAACCCCTATGCATAAGTTCATAAGGTCACTGAACCCGCAAGTTGATCACTAAAACATACATCAAGTAGATCACGCGATATCCCATTGTCACCACAGATAAGCACATGCACGACATACATCAAGTGTTCTCAAATCCTTAAAGCCTCAATCCGATAAGATAACTTCAAAGGGAAAACTCAATCCATTACAAGAAAGTAGAGGCGGAGAAACATAATAAGATCCAACTATAATATCAAAGCTCACGTTACATCAACATCGTGCCATCTCAAGAACATGAGAAAGAAAGATCAAACACATAGCTACTGGTACCTACCCTCAGCCCCGAGGGTGAACTACTCCCTCCTTGTCATGGAGAGCGCCGGGATGATGAAGATGGACACCGGAGAGGGATTCCCCCCTCCGGCAGGGTGCCAGAACGGGTCTAGATTGGTTTTCGGTGGCTACAGAGGTTTGCGGTGGCGGAACTCCTGATCTAGGTTATGTTCTGGAAGTTTGGGTATATATAACAGGTGTTGGAGTCGGGAAGAAGTAAGGGGGGTCCCCGAGGTGGCCACGAGATAGGGGGGCACACCCATGGGGTAGGGCGCGCCCTGTCACACCCTGCATTTTGTAACATGTTATTTGCATCAATGAAGCATGAAAATTTGGACCAGCAAATTTTTTTTTGGCATCATTTGGCTTTTATTTGGATTTGAATTTTTCTTCATATGCTTTTCATGTGCTCATTAAAGTTAACTATGACCTCTTGTAGAATTCATCTCCATACCCAAAACTTCTGCCCAATGATCATGCCAAGTGTTATATAGCAGTATAGTATTTTCTTACAAAATTAATTTGGCCAAAAGGTATTTTATAAATTTAGTTTTCCAAAAACCCCTGAATTGAGATTTGCACTGCAAGTACTTGATTTAGGGTGAGAAAATTATTTCAAAAGGTTTATTTGAGACCTAGTAGTCATAGGACTCCCAGAAACCACAAAGGTATAATTTTAAAAGTTATTTTCCTATTTTATTTAAAAACTTTTTCTTAAGGCCAGAAATGGTCTTTAATAGGGGAAAATTATTTAACTATTTCAAAAATATTTGCCAAAATTCAGGGAGACTCAGAGGACATATATTGTCCATATATAAGAGTTTCAGCACTTGGTCATGTTCAAAATAATGGGCTAAACCCTCTAAAACCCTTTCTGGTTATTTCAAGCTTTTGAAATATTTACAAAGGGAATATTCTCCAAAAATTCCAGGGAAATTCAATCATGTCATATATGACATATTTGATGATCTTGCCAAGTCCCATGCCATGGGAAGCAAGAAAACATCATCTAATCCCCTCAAAACCATTCTGTCCATATTTGAAGTTTGAGCAACTTTACATTGCCAAACTTGTCCAAATGCTCTCAAAAAATAATGCACATGCTAGAATGGCCTAATAAGGCATCTAGACCAAATGGCACAAGATTTGGAATAGAGCAACTTGATCAGATCACCCCAAAACCCTTTCTGTTCAAATGCAAATTTGAACAACTTTACATTACCAACTTTTTACCCGGAGCTTCAAACTTTGTGGGCATGATCATAACCCCAAATGATGATGCTACACCAAGTGGTGCATCAAGGGGAGATGATTAGATTGACTCAAACAAGATGAAGCTATTTCTGTTGTTCTCAAGGGTTCACCAAAGTTACATTGGCTAGTTTCTTCAAATGAGCCCAAATTTGGGGAAGCACCCTATTCTCACATGTTATTCAATCCTGTTAAGTGTCATGGCAAGTAGAGATCATTTGCTTGACCAAACACTGATCAAACACCTTCTGGCTTTTTTACTAAAACCCTCATCTTGATCACTTTTACATTTCTCCTTGGCCTCAACTTTCTACCACATGATCAACCAGTTACTGGCTACCCCCAGTAACTTCCCCAGCACCCCAGCTCCATGATTGAGGGGTAACAACCCTAGTTTACCCTGCTAGACAACAAATTTCCACCAAGTCACCAGCTTCCTCTCTCTCTCAGCATCTCCAGAGCATCCAAGGCCACAGGCCATTTCTTTACTCCTCCCTTGACCTTCTAGACACTCTTGGGCATGTTGGACTTGACCAGAGCGGCGAGGGCACGAAGGTGCCAGCCATTCGGGCGCTCTGGAGCACGCTACAGTGCACCCACGCACTGTAGATCCAGCCAATCGTCGGCCCCCGACAGCCTCGGGCCTCTCCCTCGCGCCAGTCGATGCTCCTCGACGTCCGCAACCACCCCGGAGCTGTCCCCCCTCCTCCTGCGCCCTCCAGTGACCGTCGTCGCACGCGCACCGGCCGCCCGCAGCACCCACTCCTCGGGCTCGCACGCGCGCACGGTCTAGAAGCTCCCCCGCTCCTCCTCTCACCTCAACTGGACGTAGAGCTCGTCCAGCAACGCCGTGGACTCATTCCCATCGCCTCCCGTGCGCTATAGCGTCAAGACGGAGCTCGCCGGCGCACTGGACCACGGGGCTCCGCCGCCCCCCTATATATAGGACCCCCGGGCCTCTCCAATAGCATCAGCAGCTCCACCACCCCTCCCTGAGTCCTCCAGCACCACCCGTTCCTCCCCAGGAAGTCCCAGTGCTCGGGATCGACCGGAGCTCCGCCGCGTCGGGCCGCCGGTGATCTCGCAGTACGGGCCTCCCCTGCCCTTCTTTTCGCCCGATCTAGAACAGCCGTGCAACACTGACCATTTCCCCTCTGTTTCCCCCTCCTGTTGCAGTCGGAAACGACCGGAGCAACGACCTCCCGACGACCCTCCGCCGTCCCACCTTGCCGCCGGCGAACCCGACCTCCCCGGCGTGCCGCACCACCTCCACTGCATCCGCCACTCGACGCTGGACCCATCCCTGCCCTCCGTTGCCGTCGCCGTGGCCGGAAACCTCGCCGGTGAGCTCGCCGTCGCCGTGGCCGTGAGGTTGGAGATGACAGGCGGGCCCCGCCTGTCATCCCCACACCTCTCTCCCCCTCCTCTCAGCCACTGACCGCAGGGCCCCGCCCGTCAGGTTTAAAAACCTGACGTGCGCGCGCAGGCACCCGTGCGGCTGGGCTGGTCTGCCCTGGGCCGTGCACTGTGGCCCCTCTGGCCCAGTTGCACACGGCGTTTTTCCCTTTTTCTTTTCTGTAATTGTTTGAAACATATTTACAGAATTGAATATTGGTCCAAATGAAATAATTCCAACTCCTAAATTCTTGTAATATTCCAACCTTTTTAATGGTACCACTTTCACTCACATCTATGAAACTTTTCTGTTCTGTTCAAATTTGAATTCAAATTTGAGCAGTAAAACTCCTGTTCTAAAATCAATAGGTTCCATTCTGTTACTCCAAAACTCCAACTAAGATTTTTCCCCATCTTAGAAATCCCTCTAGTATTTTATAAAAATAAGTTGACATTTTTCTGAGCACTTTGATTTTTCTGTTTTATTTGTGGTCTTATTTTTCCGTGGTTATTATGCGACGTATAGATCCCGTATTTGACGAAGTTGCTGAAGAAGGAGAAGGAGAAGGATTTGAAGACTTTGAAGACCAAGCCAATCCAGGCAAGCAGCCCTTTGACCATGATACACTTGTTTTGCGGAACCCGTTGTTTCCGATGCATGATGATAGATTCACGATGGTGACCTAGTTGAAACCACTACATGATGCATGCTTGCTCTCGATCTTGCTATGTGCTAGATGGCATGCAAATAGTTAGTCATGATGCTAAAATGATGCATGTGTGATTTGAACCTTCATAGTTGAAATCTTTGCATGAACCCATCGGGTGCCCCTAATGCCCGAGGGTGACGTTGAGTTAGGTCATCACTTGAGGAAGAAGTGATGTGCCGGTAAATCTTGTGCATGGTGAAATGATGGATTAGATTTATGTGTGACTACCGTCCCAACCAAACATGTGCAACCACACTACCCCTTATGGGACGGGGCTTTATTGATTACTTAGGTCGATACTAGCATGGTGCCCGCATTGCTAGTGACGGGAAGACTTGAGGTCTTTCCCGGGACGGGGTCGTGCTTGGATAGACGGCCATGACTGTTTTTACAGGGCACCGGACACACAGTTGGTCCCTTCGGGTACGCGTGACATTGAAATTAGGGCAAGTCCCGTGATCTATTGTTTGTACCCGAGGGCCGTGTACCAACGAGTGGACTCTATGTTAGTGTCTTCTAAGGAAAGGTAATGACCGGGTGCTTACCCCGGGTACTTGAGGTACCGCGGGTCGTGGATGACACGGAAGTTCCCCGGATCTTGCGGGTAAAGTGTACAACCTCTGCAGAGTGTAGAACTATTCGAATAGCCGTGTCCACAGTCATGGACAGTTGGGTGGTGCTACTTAAACTATGTCCAGAATTTTACTTCATCAGTGATAGTATGTGTGTGGTGAGTCAAGGTGGTGAATTGACTCGATGAGTTGAAACATATCCCTGTTGATATCGGTAACCTGTCTTCGAGGTTACGCGAGTTTATTGATGCATAAACTTGATGGTAGAATATTCATTCTAGCCCTTGCTAGATTGTTCATTAATGTTCCATTGCATTGTTACAACATCATGGGTTGCTTGCGAGTACATTCAAAGTACTCATTGGCTTGCCACTGGTTATTTAATTGGCCAGGCATGGAAGAACAAGAATATGATAAAGAGTCCTTTGGAGACGAACATGCGAACTAGGACGCTATCCCAGTCAGAATGCCTGTAGGGTTAAGGCAGATGGCATGGGTTCTACTCGTTATCGAAGACTTCCGCTATTTGAGTTATTTGCTATTCAGCCCATGAGGCTCTATCTATGTAAGACTTGGCCATAATGGCCATTATTCGTGTAAGACTATTTGTATGGATGTAAGACTCTTGTTATTTCAGCTTCTGTGTGTTCAGTGAGCATTGATCTCTGGGATCACTGTACACATGCATTCGGTGATCTCGACTTCTAAGTCGGGGTCCCCACAGAGCTGGTATCAGAGCCATCCTGACTGTAGGAAGCCTTAGTTAGCATGGGCGTTAGTTAGATGAGACCCTTTTTCGAAAACCTTCTGAACCTCTCTTCTTTTCTAAACCTAAGATTTCATCAGTTTATTAACCCCTCCTATTCCACCTTTGTAGATGGCCGCTGTACCCGAAGAGCACCTGACCACTGGGTTTCCCTTACTTCTCGAGGATAGCCTCCAGGAGTGTCAGTTCCACCGAGCGCCCATCCTCACCTACCTTGAGCATTTGGTTAGCGACACTGAGGTGGAGTACCATGTGGAAGTGATCGTGAAGGCAAACGATCCTCCCACAAGTTGGTTCTTCGAGGGACCCCAGATGGCAACACTACCACTCGCTGTCGAGGCTGCTGCACTCAAGGCACTAACCCGTCTCCGCGAGCTTCTTCCGGAGATGGCAGCCAAGATGGCAACTCGCTTCTTACCTTACCGGAAGGAAGGTGAAGAAGAAAGCAGCGCTCCAGCTCCTCCACTGAAGGAAGGACTCTCGCTTCGGTTCCAGACCTACTTTAGTCTATGTGCTGACAGCTTGGCACAAGACTTGGCCTCGGAATCGATGAAGCTTCGAGAAGAACTTCACAAGACCAAGGCACTTCTTTGTCGAGCTCAAGAGAAGACAAATAGGATCAAGAAGGAAGGAGCACCTTCTGGACAGTCCGCTATCGCATATCGAGGCGGAAGGCCCTCCGAGGATGTATCTTCCAAGAATGAAGAACCACCTCGGCGACGCCGGATGACGGCAAGGGAATACCGCAAGCTTTTCCCTGTACCACCGACGAAGCACCGTCGTATCCAACTCCTTCACTCACCCACACCCTCAAGTAACAAGGGGGCCCAGACAGATGAAGACAAGGAGGAAGACCCAGAAGAGCCGGAATACGTGACCGAGCATTCCGCCGCTTAGGCATTATTCGCTACTCGGATATGCCAGTTGTGACCTCTACGGTAGGATAGGTCGTGTAACCCCTATGCGCAGTCGAGTCCTTGTATGGTTCATATGAAACCATCTAGTATTTGCTTTTGTTGTGTCTGGATGTATGTCGTATTCTTCCTTCGGGAATGTGTAAACGACTACATCACCCATTTGGATTTTAATGAATGCGTTTTGGCCTTTCGGCCCTTGCATGATTTGATTAGTGTCACACCCACCCCCTTACTAGGCACCCATCTATCTTGCTTTCCCTCTTCCGAGTCATGAGACCTTTTACCGCTCCAACAGGATGCCTGTTGTAACTCGTACTGATACCTCTACCGAGCAGCCCGAAGCCAGAGCATCCGCTCAGCCAGAGGCAGGCCACGACCAAACCAACGACCAAGCTCCACCACCACCTCCTCCGATCATGGACATGGCTCAGCTTCTCCAAGATTTCCGAGAGGAACGCCAAGCCAACACTGCAGCTCTTCAGCTGATTGCTCAAGCTGTCACCAACAACCGCCAGCTGGCGGGGAATGGCAATGGACGTTCCACGTTGGCAGAGTTCAAGAAGCATGCACCGCCAACTTTCATCGAGACTGCTGAACCCCTGGATGCAGACGACTGGGTCCGTTACATTGAGGAGATATTGGAACTAGTCAGATGCACCGAAGACCGCGAGAAGGTGGCTTATGCAGCCCACTGCCTCGGGGGGACTGCTAGAGCTTGGTGGGATGGATTCAAGGTCATGCATGCTGAACAAGACATCACTTGGGTTAACTTCAAGGCAGAATTCCGCAAGTCCCACATTCCTTCCGGAATCATGGCTATCAAAAAGCGTGAGTTCCGAGCCCTGAAGCAAGGAAGTGGCACTGTCAAGGAGTACATGCAGAAGTTCAGTATTCTGTCAAGGTATGCCCCCGAAGATGTCAGCACTGATGCTACAAAAAGGGAGCGCTTCATGGAAGGCCTCAATCAGACTCTGCAATACTCGCTTGTCGTGTGCGACTGCCCATCCTTCCCTGACCTGGTGAACAAGGCACTTATGCTTGAAGACAAGCGGCGTGCTTTGGAAGACACTCGCAAGCGCAAGTTGGTCAGCAAGGGAAGTTCCAGCGACCAGAAGCCTCGTCCGTGGCAGTCAGCCCCGGCCAAGCCAACCTATCAGCAACCAAGAGCTCCTGCACCTCGTGCCAACCCTCAGCCTCAGCAGTATGCCAACCCCAGGCCAGCTTTCAACCCCAATACAAGTGGTGGCAACAAGATCAATCCAAACCAAGTCACTTGCTTTGGATGTGGTCAGCCCGGACACATCTCAAGGGTATGCCCCAACAAGAAGCCTGATGCCCCGCGCCCCAATGCATAGAACCAGGGACAAGGCCGCGGGATGCCACCAAGGAACCCAGCTCCTCGCAATCCACCTAACCATGGGAAGGGGCGTGTGAATCACGTCACTGCTGAAGAAGCCCAGGAAGACCCCGGACGTCGTGCTGGGTACGTTCCTTGTCAACTCAGCACCTGCAACTGTCTTGTTTGATTCTGGAGCAACGCATTCATTTGTCACTCAAAGATTTGCATTAAAAAGTGGCATGACCCCTACACCCCTGAATAACCCTATGGTGGTACAAACCCCCGGAGCCGAGATGAGAGCCAAGATAGGATGTAAAGGAGTCAGTATTACCATTAACGGTGTAGACTTCCTAGCAGACCTTATCGTCCTGAGATCACAAGGTTTGGATGTGATCCTAGGCATGAATTGGCTCAGTAAGCACCAAGGCTTGTTAGACTGTGCCAATCGGACAGTCACTGTGACCAATGACCAAGGAGTCGAAGTCAAGTTTGCTTCCAACTCCTCTTCCGCTGAAGCCGCTAAAGTCAACTGTCTGTCTGAACTTGGGCTAGATCAAGTACCAGTGGTATGTGAGTATCCTGATGTCTTTCCGGATGAACTACCGGGAATGCCCCCTGACCGTGACATTGAGTTCATCATCGAGCTCGTGCCCGGAGCAGGACCCATCTATAAAAAGCCTTATAGAATGGGGACGGAAGAATTAGCTGAGTTGAAGAAGCAGCTGGAAGAGCAGCTAAGGAAGGGATTTATCCGCCCAAGTGCCTCCCCTTGGGGATCTCCTTTTCTGTTTGTGGCAAAGAGGGACGGTACCATCCGCTTATGCATTGACTATCGTTCCCTCAATGAAGTTACAATCAAGAACAAGTATCCACTTCCCAAGATCGAAGATCTGTTTGATCAGCTCAGCGGAGCGAAGGTGTTCTCCAAGATCGACCTCAGATCTGGGTACTACCAGCTGAAGATCAGATCCCAAGATATTCCGAAGACGGCATTCGTAACCAGATATGTCCTGTACGAGTGCACGTTCATGTCCTTTGGGTTAACCAATGCCCCAGCCTACTTCATGTATCTCATGAATAAAGTATTCATGGAATATTTGGACAAGTTTGTTGTCGTCTTCATTGATGACATTCTTGTGTTCTCGAAGTCGGAGGAAGAGCACGACCAGCATCTGAGGATGGTCCTAGACAAGCTTCGTGAGCACCAACTGTATGCCAAATTCAGCAAGTGTGAGTTCTGGCTGCATAAAGTTGGATTCTTAGGTCACGTCTTGACCGAAGAAGGTTTATCTGTTGATCCTGCAAAGATCAAAGCTGTGACCCAATGGCAATCTCCAACGACCGTCAAGGAAGTCAGAAGCTTCCTCGGACTGGCGGGCTATTACCGCAAGTTCGTGGAAGGATTCTCTAGCATTGCACGGCCAATGACTCAGCTCCTCAAGAAGGACAAGAAGTTCGAGTGGACGCCAAAATGCGAAGAGAGCTTCCAAGAGCTCAAGAAGAGATTGACCACCGCCCCAGTTCTGGCAACACCTGATATTCACAAGGAGTTCGTGATATATTGTGATGCCTCTCGAACCGGATTGGGAAGCGTTCTAATGCAAGAAGGCCACGTCATAGCATACCTCTCCAGGCAGCTACGACCTCATGAGGAGAACTACGCTACTCACGATCTTGAGCTAGCGGCAGTAGTTCATGCCTTGAAGACATGGCGGCATTACCTCCTAGGGAAACGGTGTGAGATTTACACAGACCATAAAAGTCTGAAGTACATTTTCACCCAAAAAGAATTGAACATGAGGCAGCGGAGATGGTTGGAACTCATCAAAGACTATGACCTCAGTGTTCAATATCACCCCGGGAAGGCTAACATGGTGGCCGATGCCTTAAGCAGGAAGGCTTGCTCTTTCAATGTCGTTATTCAAGAAAGGCAGCCAGCCTTGTTTAAGGAACTCGAACAATTCAGTTTGGAATTGGTCACCCCTGGATTTCTGGATCATTTGGAAGTCAGACCAACCCTGATGGACGAAGTCAAGAAGGCACAAGATGGACACGCAAGCATTGAAGGCATCAAGAAGAAGATGAAGCTGGGCAAGGCCCCAGGATTCTCCGAAGACGAGCACGAGATTGTTTGGTACAAAGGCCGCATCTGCGTACCAAACAACACAGAACTGAAGAACCTGATTCTGCAAGAAGCCCACGACACTCCGTATTCCATCCACCCCGGAGGAACCAAGATGTATCAAGACTTGAAGGCACGATTCTGGTGGCACAGGATGAAAAGAGAGATTGCAACCTATGTTGCAAAGTGTTATGTGTGCCAAAGGGTCAAGGCTGAATATCAGCGACCTGCTGGATTGCTTCAACCACTCAAAGTTCCTGAGTGGAAGTGGGATAAAGTCGGAATGGACTTCATCACTGGATTACGGAGGTCGAATAAAGGACATGACTCGATCTGGGTCATAGTCGATCATTTGACCAAGGTGGCCCATTTCATTCCTGTCAAGACCACTTATGATGGCAACCGGCTGGCAGCTCTCTACATCGACCGAATCGTAAGTCTTCACGGCGTTCCCAAGGAGATTGTGTCAGATCGAGGAACCCAGTTCACCTCGAGGTTCTGGAAGAAGTTCCAAGAAGCCTTGGGAACCAAGTTGTCTTTCAGCACGGCTTTTCACCCACAGACCGGAGGTCAGACAGAACGAGTCAATCAGATTCTCGAAGACATGCTCCGAGCCTGTGTCTTGGCATATGGGGCCAAGTGGGAAGATTGTCTCCCTTTTGCCGAGTTCTCCTACAATAACAGTTACCAGTCAAGCCTTCAGATGGCACCATTTGAGGTGTTGTACGGACGCAGATGCCGCACACCCCTCAACTGGTCAGAGACTGGAGAAGGACTCGTCTTTGGACCGGATATTCTCCGCGCAGCAGAAGAACAAGTCCAACTAGTTAGAGAACGTTTGAAGGTAGCCAAGTCAAGGCAGAAGAGTTATGCTGACACTCACCGTCGGGACATGAGTTTCCATGTCGGGGACCATGTGTACCTACGGGTAACTCCTCTGAAGGGAACCAAGCGTTTCCACGTCAAGGGGAAGCTCGCACCGAGGTTCATTGGACCCTTTGAGATTACTACACGACGAGGAGAAGTGGCTTACCAATTGGAACTACCACCTGAGCTATCCGATGTGCACAATGTATTCCATGTGTCGCAACTCCGAAAATGTCTCCAAGTTCCAGACAAGCCTAATCTCTACAAGGATGTTGATCACCAAGCCATTGATCTGCAGCCTGATTTGACCTACCGTGAGAAGCCCATTCGTATTCTGGGCGAAGCAGAGCGACGGACGCGAAGCCGTACCATCAAGTACTTCAAGGTCCAGTGGAGCAACCACACCGAAGCAGAAGCAACCTGGGAACGAGAAGACTATCTCAGATCCGAGTTTCCGCGACCTTTTTCAAGTCCTAGTTTCGGAATCTCGGGGACGAGATTCTTGTAAGGGGGGTAGGTCTGTCACACCCTGCATTTTGTAACATGTTATTTGCATCAATGAAGCATGAAAATTTGGACCAACAATTTTTTTTGGCATCATTTGGCTTTTATTTGGATTTGAGTTTTTCTTCATATGCTTTTCATGTGCTCATTAAAGTTAACTATGACCTCTTGTAGAATTCATCTCCATACCCAAAACTTCTGCCCAATGATCATGCCAAGTGTTATATAGCAGTATAGTATTTTCTTACAAAATTAATTTGGCCAAAAAGTATTTTATAAATTTAGTTTTCCAAAAACCCCTGAATTGAGATTTGCACTGCAAGTACTTGATTTAGGGTGAGAAAATTATTTCAAAAGGTTCATTTGAGACCTAGTAGTCATAGGACTCCTAGAAACCACAAAGGTATAATTTTAAAAGTTATTTTCCTATTTTATTTCAAAAGCTTTTTCTTAAGGCCAGAAATGGTCTTTAATAGGGGAAAATTATTTAACTATTTCAAAAATATTTGCCAAAATTCAGGGAGACTCAGAGGACATATATTGTCCATATATAAGAGTTTCAGCACTTGGTCATGTTCAAAATAATGGGCTAAACCCTCTATAACCCTTTCTGGATATTTCAAGCTTTTGAAATATTTACAAAGGGAATATTCTCCAAAAATTCCAGGGAAATTCTATCATGTCATATATGACATATTTGATGATCTTGCCAAGTCCCATGCCTTGGGAAGCAAGAAAACATCATCTAATCCCCTCAAAACCATTCTGTCCATATTTGAAGTTTGAGCAACTTTACATCGCCAAACTTGTCCAAATGCTCTCAAATTTGGTGCACATGCTAGAATGGCCTAATAAGGCATATAGACCAAATGGCACAAGATTTGAAATAGAGCAACTTGATCAGATCACCCCAAAACCCTTTCTGTTCAAATGCAAATTTGAAGAACTTTACATTACCAACTTTTTACCTGGAGCTTCAAACTTTGTGGGCATGATCATAACCCCAAATGATGATGCTACACCAAGTGGTGCATCAAGGGGAGATGATTAGCTTGACTCAAACAAGATGAAGCTATTTCTGTTGTTTTCAAGGGTTCACCAAAGTTACATTGGCTAGTTTCTTCAAATGAGCCCAAATTTGGTGAAGCACCGTATTCTCACATGTTATTCAATCCTGTTAAGTGTCATGGCAAGTAGAGATCATTTGCTTGACCAAACACTGATCAAACACCTTCTGGCTTTTTACTAAAACCCTCATCTTGATCACTTTTACATTTCTCCTTGGCCTCAACTTTCTACCACATGATCAACCAGTTACTAGCTACCCCCAGTAACTTCCCCAGCACCCCAGCTCCATGATTGAGGGGTAAGAACCCTAGTTTACCCTGCTGGACAGCAAATTTCCACCAAGTCACCAGCTTCCTCTCTCTCTCTCTCTCAGCATCTCCAGAGCATCCAAGGCCACAGGCCATTTCTTTACTCCTCCCTTGACCTTCTAGACACTCTTGGGCACATTGGACTTGACCAGAGCGGCGAGGGCACGAAGGTGCCAGCCATTCGGGAGCTCTGGAGCACGCTACAGTGCGCCCACGCACTGTAGCTCCAGCCAATCGCCGGCCCCCGACAGCCTCGGGCCTCTCCCTCGCGCCAGTCGATGCTCCTCGACGTCCGCAACCACCCCGGCGCTGTCCCCCCTCCTCCTGCGCCCTCCAGTGATCGTCGTCGCACGCGCACCGGCCGCCCGCATCACCCACTCCTCGGGCTCACACGTGCGCACGGTCTAGAAGCTCCCCCGCTCCTCCTCTCACCTCAACTGGACGTAGAGCTCGTCCAGCAACGCCGTGGACTCATTCCCATCGCCTCCCGTGCGCTGTAGCATCAAGACGGAGCTCGCCGGCGCACTGGACCACGGGGCTCCGCCGTCCCCCCATATATAGGACCCCCCGGGCCTCTCCAACAGCATCAGCAGCTCCACCACCCCTCCCTGAGTCCTCCAGCACCACCCGTTCCTCCCCAGGAAGTCCCAGTGCTCGGGATCGACCGGAGCTCCGCCGCGTCGGGCCGCCGGTGATCTCGCAGTACGGGCCTCCCCTGCCCTTCTTTTCACCCGATCTAGAACCGCCGTGCAACACTGACCATTTCCCCTCTGTTTCCCCCTCCTGTTGCAGTCGGAAACGACCAGAGCAACGACCTCCCGACGACCCTCCGCCGTCCCACCTCGCCGCCGGCGAACCCGACCTCCCCGGCGTGCCGCACCACCTCCACTGCATCCGCCACTCGACGCTGGACCCATCCCTGCCCTCCGGTGCCGTCGCCGTGGTCGGAAACCTCGCCGGTGAGCTCGCCGTGGCCGTGGCCGTGAGGTTGGAGATGACAGGCGGGCCCCGCCTGTCATCCCCACACCTCTCTCCCCCTCCTCTCAGCCACTGACCGCCGGGCCCCGCCCGTCAGGTTTAAAAACCTGACGTGCGCGCGCAGGCACCCGTGCGGCTGGGCTGGTCTGCCCTGGGCCGTCCACTGTGGCCCCTCTGGCCCAGTTGCACAGGGCATTTTTCCCTTTTTCTTTTCTGTAATTGTTTTAAACATATTTACAGAATTGAATATTGGTCCAAATGAAATAATTCCAACTACTAAATTCTTGTAATATTCCAACCTATTTAATGGTACCACTTTCACTCACATCTATGAACTTTTCTGTTCTATTCAAATTTAAATTCAAATTTGAGCAGTAAAACTCCTGTTCTAAAATCAATAGATTCCATTCTGTTACTCCAAAACTCCAACTAAGATTTTTCCCCATCTTAGAAATCCCTCTAGTATTTTATAAAAATAAGTTGACATTTTTCTGAGCACTTTGATTTTTTTGTTTTATTTGTGGTCTTATTTTTCCGTGGTTATTATGCGACGTATAGATCCCGTATTTGACGAAGTTGCTGAAGAAGGAGAAGGAGAAGGATTTGAAGACTTTGAAGACCAAGCCAATCCAGGCAAGCAGCCCTTTGACCATGATACACTTGTTTTGCGGAACCCGTTGTTTCTGATGCATGATGATAGATTCACGATGGTGACCTAGTTGAAACCACTACATGATGCATGCTTGCTCTTGATCTTGCTATGTGCTAGATGGCATGCAAATAGTTAGTCATGATGCTAAAATGATGCATGTGTGATTTGAACCTTCATAGTTGAAATCTTTGCATGAACCCATCGGATGCCCCTAATGCCCGAGGGTGACGTTGAGTTAGGTCATCACTTGAGGAAGAAGTGATGTGCCGGTAAATCTTGTGCATGGTGAAATGATGGATTAGATTTATGTGTGACTACCGTCCCAACCAAACATGTGCAACCACACTACCCCTTATGGGACGGGGCTTTATTGATTACTTAGGTCGATACTAGCATAGTGCCCGCATTGCTAGTGACGGGAAGACTTGAGGTCTTTCCTGGGACGGGGTCGTGCTTGGATAGACGGCCATGACTGTTTTTACAGGGCACCGGACACACCGTTGGTCCCTTCGGGTACGCTTGACATTGTAATTAGGGCAAGTCCCGTGATCTATTGATTGTACCCGAGGGCCGTGTACCAACGAGTGGACTCTATGTTAGTGTCGTCTAAGGAAAGGTAATGACCGGGTGCTTACCCCGGGTACTTGAGGTACCGCGGGTCGTGGATGACACGAAAGTTCCCCGGATCTTGCGGGTAAAGTGTACAACCTCTACAGAGTGTAGAACTATTCGAATAGCTGTGTCCACGGTCATGGATAGTTGGGTGGTGCTACTTAAACTATGTCTAGAATTTTACTTCATCAGTGATAGTATGTGTGTGGTGAGTCAAGGTGGTGACTTGACTCGATGAGTTGAAACATATCCCTGTTGATATCGGTAACCTGTCTTCGAGGTTACGCGAGTTTATTGATGCATAAACTTGATGGTAGAATATTCATTCTAGCCCTTGCTAGATTGTTCATTAATGTTCCATTGCATTGTTACCACATCATGGGTTGCTTGCGAGTACATTCAAAGTACTCATTGGCTTGCCACTGGTTATTTAATTGGCCAGGCATGGAAGAACAAGAATATGATGAGGAGTTCTTTGGAGATGAACATGCGAACTAGGACGCTATCCCAGTCAGAATGCCTGTAGGGTTAAGGCAGATGGCATGGGTTCTACTCGTTATCGAAGACTTCCGCTATTTGAGTTATTTGCTATTCAGCCCGTGAGGCTCTATCTAGGTAAGACTTGGCCATAATGGCCATTATTCGTGTAAGACTATTTGTATGGATGTAAGACTCTTGTTATTTCAGCTTTTGTGTGTTCAGTGAGCATTGATCTCTGGGATCACTATACACGTGCATTCGGTGATCTCGACTTCTAAGTCGGGGTCCCCCCACGCCCCACCCTCGTGGTGGCCTCGGGACTCCTCTGGTCCATCTCCGGTACTCCTTGGGCTTCTTCTGGTACTAAAACAACCTCCGTTGAGTTTCAGGTCAATTGGGCTCCGTTTGGTATTCCTTTTCCGCGATACTCAAAAAACAAGGAAAAACAGAAACTGGCACTGGTCTCTGGGTTAATATGTTTGTCCCAAAAATCATATAAAAGTGTATATTAAAGCCCATTAAACATCCAAAATAGATAATATAATAGCATGGAACAATCAAAAATTATAGATACGTTGGAGACGTATCAAGCATCCCGAAGCTTAATTCCTACTCGTCCTCGAGTAAGTAAATGATAAAACAGAATTTTTGATGTGGAATGCTACTTAACATAATTCTCAATTTACATTTCCTTATTGTGGCATGAATGTTCATTTCCGAAAGATTCAAAACAAAAGTTTAATATTGACATCAGAATAATAAGACTTCAAGCATACCAACAAAGCAATCATGTCTTCTCAAAATAGCATGGCCAAAGAGAGTTCATCCCTACAAAATTATATAGTCTTGCTATGCTCTATCTTCATCACACAAAATATTTAAATCATGCACAACCCCGGTTTCACCCAAGAAATTGTTTCATACTTTATTATTTTTAATCTTTTTCAACTTTCACGCAATACATGAGCGTGAGCCATGGACATAGCACTATAGGTGGAATAGAGTGGTGGTTGTGGAGAAGACAAAAAGGAGGAAGATAGTCTCACATCATCTAGGCATATCAATGGGCTATGGAGATGCCCATCAATAGATATCAATGTGAATGAGTAGGGATTGCCATGCAACGGATGCACTAGAGCTATAAGTGTATGAAAGCCCAACTAAAGAAACTAAGTGGGTGTGCATCCAACTTGCTTGCTCACGAAGACCTAGGGCACTTTGAGGAAGCCCACCATTGGAATATACAATCCAAGTTCTATAACGAAAATTCCCACTAGTATATGAAGGTGAAAACATAGGAGACTCTCTATCATGAAGATCATGGTGCTACTTTGAAGCACAAGTGTGGTAAAAGGATAGTAGCATTGCCCCTTCTCTCTTTTTCTCCCTTTTTTATTTTGGGCCTTTTCTTTCTTTTTCTCCCTTTTATGGCCTTTTTTTCTCTATTTATTTATATTTTTTTCGTCCGGAGTCTCATCCCGTCTTGTGGGGGAATCATAGTCTCCATCATCCTTTCCTCACTGGGACTATGCTCTAATAATGAAGATCATCACACTTTTATTTACTTACAACTCGATGCTAGAACAAAATATGACTCTATGTGAATGCCTCCGGCGGTGTATCGGGATGAGCAATGAATCAAGAGTGACATGTATGAAAAAATTATGAAGGGTGGCTTTGCCACAAATACAATGTCAACTACAGGATCATGCAAGACAATATGACAATGATGGAGCGTGTCATAATAAATGGAACGGTGGAAAGTTGCATGACAATATATCTCGGAATGGCTATGGAAATGCAATAATATGTAGGTATGGTGGCCGTTTTGAGGAAGGTATATGGTGGGCGCATGGTATCGATGAAAGTTGCGCGATACTAGAGAGGCTAGCAATGGTGGAAATGTGAGAGTGCGTATAATCCATGGACTCAACATTAGTCATAAAGAACTCATATACTTATTGCAAAAATCTAGAAGTTATCAAAACCAAGCACTACACGCATGCTCCTAGGGGAAGGGTTGGTAGGAGTTAACCATCGCGCCATCCCAACCTCCACACAAAGGAAGACAATTGATACGTCCCCAACGTATCTATCATTTTTGATTGTTCCATGCTATTATTTATGATGTCTTGGATGTTTAATGGGCTTTGTCATACACTTTTATATCATTTTTGGGACTAACCTACTAACCCAAAGGCCCAGTCCAGATTGCTGTTTTTTGCTTGTTTCAGGGTTTTGCTGAAAAGGAATATGAAACGGAGTCCAAACGGAATGAAACCTTTGGGAGAGATATTCTTGGAGAAAATCACGCACGGGAGACTTGAGAACCACAGAGTAGGGGCCACGAGGTGCCCACGAGGGTGGGGGTGCGCCCCCCTTCCCAGGGCGCGCCCCCTGCCTCGTGGGTCCCTCGTGAGTCCCCCGGTGTCCTCCTTCCTCCTATATAAGCCTACGTACCCCAAAACCATCAGCAACAAAGAGAAAACCGTAATTCCACCGCCGTAACCTTCTGTTCCCATGAGATCCCATCTTGGAGCCTGTTTTGGAGCTACACCAGAGGGGGGATCCATCACGGAGTGCTTCTACATCATCATCATCGCCCTCACCACGAGTTGTGAGTAGTTTACCATAGACCTTCGGGTCCATAGCTAGTATCTAGATGGCTTCTTCTCTCTCTGGATCTCAATATAAAGTTCTCATCGGTCTTAGAGGACATCTATTCGATGTAATCTCTTTTTGCGGTGTGTTTGTCGAGATCCGATGAATTGTGAGTTTATGATCAAGATTATCTATGAGAAATATTTGGTTCTTTTCTGAACTCTTTATGTGTGCTCATAATATCCTTGCAAGTCTCTTCGAATTATTGGTTTGGTTTAACCTACTAGATCTATAGTTCTTGCAATGGGAGAAGTGCTTGGCTTTCGGTTCAATCTTGCGGTGTCCTTTCCCAGTGACAGTAGGGGCAGCAAGGCACGTATTGTATTGTAGCCATCGAGGATAAAAAGATGGGGTTTATATCATATTGCTTGAGTTTATCCCTCTACATCATGTCATATTGCTTAAGGCGTTACTCTGTTCTTATGAACTCAATACACCAGATGCATGCTGGATAGCGGTCGATGTATGGAGTAATAGTAGTAGATGCAGGCAGGAGTCGGTCTACTTGTCTCGGACGTGATGCCTATATACAATGATCATGCCTAGATAGTCTCATAATTATTTGCTTTTCTATCAATTGCTCGACAGTAATTTGTTTACCCGCCATAGAATATCGCTATCATGAGAGAAGCCACTAGAGAACAGTATGGCCCTCGGGTCTATTCTCAACATATCAATCTACATCTACTTTACTTTTTCCACTTTTACTTTTTGTTCTTATAAACAAAAATACCAAAAATATAAACTATCATCTCTATCAGATCTCACTTTCATAAGTGACCGTAAAGGGAATGACAACCCCTTATCGCGTTGGCTGCGAAGTTCTTATTTGTTTGTGTAGGTGCGAGGGACTCACGTGTGGTCTCCTACTGGATTGATACCTTGGTTCTCAAAAACTGAGGGAAATACTTACACTACTATGCTGCATCTCCCTTTCCTCTTCGAGGGAATACAACGCAAGCTCAAGAAGTAGCAAGAAGAATTTCTTGCGTCGTTATATGAAAGTTTTTATTATATCCCTCTTAGATGACCATCATATTCGGACTACATTCATAACCAAAGAAAATTACCATGCTATTTAAGACTCCCAATATAATATAAGTGAAGCATGAGAGTTCACCTATTTCTTCAAAATGAAACCACCACCGTTCTCTAAAAAAATATGAGTGAAGCACTAGAGCAAATGAAAAACTACTCTGAAAGATATAAGTGAAGATCAATGAGTAGTTGAATAATTATGTAACTATGTGAAGACTCTCTAACATTTAAGAATTTCAGATCTTGGGATATTATTCAAACAGCAAGCAAAATAAAATAAAATAAATTGACGCTCCAAGCAAAACACATATCATGTGGTGAATAAAAATATAGCCTCATGTAAAGTTACTGATATACGAAGACCAAAGAGGGGATGCTTTCCCGGGGCATCCCCAAGCTTAGGCTTTTGGTTGTCCTTGAATTTTACCTTCGGGTGCCTTGGGCATCCCCCAAGCTTAGGCTCTTGCCACTACTTATTCCATAGTCCATCGAATCTTTACCCAAAACTTGAAAACTTCACAACACAAAACTCAACAGAAAACTTGTAACCTTCGTAAGCATAGAAAATAAGACCACCACTTAGGTACTGTTATGAACTCATTCTAAATTCATTGGTGTAATATATACTATATTCGAACTTCTCTTTGGTTCATACCCTCCGATACTACTCATAGATCCATCAAAATAAGCAAACAACACAATAGAAACAGAATCTGTCAAAAACAGAACAGTCTATAGCAATCTTTAACTTTCGAATACTTCCGTAACTCAAACAAATCTGAAATAAATTGGTGTGCGTGAGTAATTTTTCTATTTATCATCTGCAAATAGAATCAACTCAAAATCACTCTTCTGTAAAAAATGGAAGCTAATCTCATGAGTGCAAAGTTTCAGTTATTTACGGCAAGATCGCAAAGACTTTCACCCAAGTCTTCCCAAAGGTTCTACTAGGCATTTTATTGAAACAGAAGCTATAAAACATGATTACTACAGTAGGTTAATCATGTGAACACATAAAAACAGTAGAGGTAAATATTGGGTTGTCTCCCAACAAGCGCTTTTCTTTAATGCCTTTTAGCTAGGCATGATGATTTCAATGATGCTCGCATGAAAGATAAGAATTGAAACATAAGGAGAGCATCATGAAGAATATAACTAGCACATTTAAGTGTAACCCACTTCCTATGCATAGGGATTTTTTGAGCAAACAACTTATGGGAACGATAATCAACTAGCATAGGAAGGGAAAACGAGCATAACTTCAAGATTTTAAGCACATAGAGAGGAAACTCGATATTATTGCAATATGTAGAAGCATATGATCCTCTCTCATAATAATTTTCAGTAGCATCATGATTGAATTCAACCATATAACCAGCACATAAAGCATTATTTTCATGATCTACTTGCATAGAAATTTTACTACTCTCCTCATAAGCAAATTTATTCTCATCAATAGTATTGGGATCAAACTCAACAAAATAACTATCATGTGAATCATAATCAAATTGAAAATTAAAATCATGATGGCAAGTTTCATGATTATATTTATTCTTTATAGCATACGTGTCATCACAATAATCATTATAAATAGGCGGCATGCTTTCATCATAATAAATTTTCTCATCAAAACTTGGGGGACTAAACATATCATCTTCATCAAACATAGCATCCCCAAGGTTGTGGCTTTGCATATCATTAGCATCATGGGTATTCAAAGAATTCATACTAACAACATTGCAATCATGCTCATCATTCACATATTTTATGCCAAGCATTGTATGCAATTCTTCTTCTAGTACTTGAGCACAATTTTCCTTCCCATCATTTTTACGAAAGATATTAAAAAGCTGAAGCATATGAGGCAACCTTAATTCCATTTTTTGTAGTTTTCTTTTATAAGCTAAACTAGTGATAAAACAAGAAACTAAAATATTCGATTGGAAGATCTAAAGATATACCTTCAAGCACTCACCTCCCTGGCAACGGCGCCAGAAATGAGCTTGATGTCTACTACACACAACCTTCTTCTTTTAGACGTTGTTGGGCCGCCAAGTGTAGAGGTTTGTAGGACAGTAGCAAATTTCCCTCAAGTGGATGACCTAAGGTTTATCAATCTGTGTGAGGCATAGGATGAATAAGGTCTCTCTCAATCAACCCTGCAACCAAATAACAAAGAGTCTCTTGTGTCCCCAACACACCCAATACAATAGAAAATTGTATAGGTGCACTAGTTCGGCGAAGAGATGGTGATACAAGTGCAATATGGATGGCAGATATAGGTTTTGGTAATATGAAAATATAAAAACAGCAAGGTAACTAATGATAAAAGTGAGCACAAACGGTATTGCAATGCTTTGAAACAAGGTCTAGGGTTCATACTTTCACTATTGCAAGTTTCTCAACAATAATAACATAATTAGATCATATAACAATCCCTCAACATGCAACAAAGAGTAACTCCAAAGTCACTATTGGCAGAGAACAAACGAAGAGATTACTGTAGGGTACGAAACCACCTCAAAGTTATTCTTTCTGATCGATCTATTCAAGAGTCCATAGTAAAATAACACGAAGCTATTCTTTCCATTCGATCTATCCTAGAGTTCGTACTAGTATAACACCTTAAGACACAAATAAACCAAAACCCTAATGTCACCTAGATACTCCATTCCCACCTCAAGTATCCGTGGGCATGATTATACGGTATGCATCACACTATCTCAGATTCATATATTCAACCAACACAAATAACTTCAAAGAGTGCCCAAAGTTTCAATCGGAGAGTCAAGATGAAAACGTGTGCCAACCCCTATGCATAAATTCACAAACTCACTGAACCCGCAAGTTGATCACCAAAACATACATCAAGTAGATCACGTGATATCCCATTGTCACCACAGATATGTACATGCAAGACATACATCAAGTGTTCTAAAATCTTTAAAGACTCAATCTGATAAGATAACTTCAAAGGGAAAACTTAATCCATTACAAGAAAGTAGAGGGGGAGAACATCATAAGATCCAACTATAATAGCAAAGCTCGTGATACATCAAGATCGTGCCACATCAAGAACACGAGATAGAGAGAGAGATCACACACATAGCTACTGGTACATACCCTCAGCCCCGAGGGTGAACAACTCCTTCCTTGTCATGGAGAGCGCCGGGATGATGAAGATGGCCACCAGAGAGGGATTCCCCCCTCCGGCAGGGTGCAAGAACGGGTCTTGATTGGTTTTTGGTGGCTACAGAGGCTTGCGACGGTGGAACTCCTGATCTAGGTCATGTTTTGGAAGTTTGGGTATATATAAGAGGTTTTGGAGTTGGGAACAAGTAGGGGGGGTCCCCGAGGCGGCCATGAGATAAGGGGGCACGCCCAGGGGGTAGGGCGTGCCCCCACCCTCGTGGTGGCCTTGGGACTCCTTTGGTCCATCTCCGGTACTCCTTGGGCTTCTTCTGGTCGAAAAACAACCTCCGTTGAGTTTCAAGTCAATTGGGCTCCGTTTGGTATTCCTTTTCTGCGATACTCAATAACAAGGAAAAAACAAAAACTGGCATCGGGCTTTGGGTTAATAGGTTAGTCCCAAAAATCATATAAAAGTGTCTATTAAAGCCCATTAAACATCCAAAACAGATAATATAATAGCATGGAACAATAAAAAATTATAGATACGTTGGAGACGTATCACCCACGCAGAGGGGAGTACGTGGGTTGACTGGTTCGGCTGCGGTATGAGGCTACCATCGTTGCAGCATAATAGAAGGTGTGGGTGACTACATGTATGACCTGGTGATACGTCACCAATGTATCTATAATTTTTGATTGTTCCATGCTATTATATATTCTGTTTTGGATGTTTAATGGGCTTTATTATACACTTTTATATTATTTTTGGGACTAACCTACTAACTCAAGGCCCAGTGCAAATTGCTGTTTTTTTGCCTATTTCAGTGTTTCTCAGAATTGGAATATCAAACGGAGTCCAAATGGAATGAAACCTTAGGGAGAGTTATTTTTGGAACGATATCTTCATGGGAGACTTGGAGTACAGGCCAGAGAAGAAACATGGTGCTCACGAGGGGGTAGGGCGCGCCCAGGGGGCAGGCGTGCCCCCACCCTCGTGGGCCCCATGTTGCTCCACCGACGTACTTTTTCCTCTTATATATATCCACTTACCCTGAAAACATCGAGGAGCACCACGAAACCTTAATTCCACCGCCATAACCTTCTGTACCCATGAGATCCTATCTTGGGGCCTTTTCCGGAGCTCCGCCGGAGGGGGCATCGATCACAGAGGGCTTCTACATCAACACCATAGCTCCTCCGATGAGTTGTGAGTAGTTTACCACAGACCTTCGGGTCCATAGTTATTAGCTAGATGGCTTCTTCTCTCTCTCTTTGGATCTCAATACAAAGTTCTCCTCGATCTTCGAGGAGATCTATTCGATGTAATCTTTTTGCGGTGTGTTTGTCGAGATCCGATGAATTGTGGGTTTGTGATCAAGATTATATTTGAACAATATTGGATTCTTTTCTGAAATCTTTTATGTATGATTATAATATCCTTGCAAGTCTCTTCGAATTATTGGTTTGGTTTGGCCTACTAGATCTATAGTTCTTGCAATGGGAGAAGTACTAGGCTTTGGGTTGAATCTCGCGGTGTCCATTCCCAGTGATAGCAGGGGCAGCAAGGCACGTATAGTATTGTTTCCATCGAGGATAAAAAGATGGGGTTTATATCATATTCCTTGAGTTTATCCCTCTACATCATGTCATTTTGCTTAAGGCGTTACTCTGTTCTTATGAAATTAATACTCTAGATGCATGCAGGATAGCGGTCGATGTGTGGAGTAATAGTAGTAGATGTAGAATTGTTTCCGTCTACTTGTCACGGACATGATGCCTATATATAATGATCATGCCTAGATATTCTCATAACTATGCGCTTTTCTATCAATTGCTCGACAGTAACTTGTTCACCCACCGTAGAATTCTGCTATCATGAGAGAAGCCCCTAGTGAAACCTATGGCCCTCGAGTATACTCTCATCATATTAATCTTCCATCTACTTTACTTTGCATTATTACTTTCTGTTTCTATACCAAAAATACCAAAAATATTATCTTATCATATCTATCAGATCTCACTCTCGTAAGAGACCGTGAAGGGATTGACAACCCCTTATCGCGTTGGCTGCGAGGTTCTTATTTGTTTGTGTAGGTGCGAGGGACTCGCGCGAGGTCTTCTACTGGATTGATACCTTGGTTCGCAAAAACCGAGGGAAATACTTATTCTACTGTGCTACATCACCCTTTCCTCTTCGAGGGAATACAACGCAAGATCGAGAAGTAGCACCTGGCCGCTGTTGGGAGTAGGGTTGGGCGGCGAAGCCTGCACGACAGCACAACCGGCCACGAGAGGCTGATGCAGGTGCTCTAGTCGGCGATGGTTTTGGTGGTTGTATCAAGAGCAACTATATTAGAGATGGAAGAAGCAAGATCACCATTGTATGTCAATCCAACGGCTACACGGTTGTCAAAATAGTTTGTTGACTTTTTGGTTTTTGACCATTAAATCTTTTTGTTCATTAAATGGACAACAATTGGCGCAAGCTTTGTCTTATTGGGCAAACAAAGTCAGCTTCGAAAGTTGTGGCAGATATGCAACCCATTTATTTAGGTTTTACAACCTATTTTGTTTTGTTTGCCAATACATCTATTTCCTTTTCTTTGACTCAAAGAATAATTTATTTCCTAGGATGGATAAAAAGAATAATAGCAGATTTACTATTTATGAGAATTGATAGTGCATTTGATTATTTATTCGAATACACCTATTTACTGGGCTGGTGAAAATTAGTATCATGGACATGCAACCCATTTATTATTTCTGATAATTGACAACCCATTTGATTTTAGTAGAAATGGACCCATTTTCTGGGATGGGTGAAAAAACAATGTTGGTCTGGATTGACCATTTTGTATAAAAAATTAACATTGAGCTAGGAATTTTATTAAATAACCTTAAGTTGGGCTTGGTAATCTTATTATATAATAATTGAACTGAGTTGTGGATTTTATTAAAAGAAACATAGGATAGGTTTAGCTTATTTTAGGATCTTGTATACAACTTTCGGCATAGTTGCATTGCTAATGTTCAATGAAAAAGGAATCTGTAGTACATTACAACTTTACATAGCTACTCACCCCACATTCAACGATGCCTAAAATGGCCCAAACAAGGCTTGTGTACAACGTTTGAAGTCAGTGAGATCAATTATAACTTAAGAAAAAGGTTAGAGTACATTGGAACCTAATTAAAAGCTGTCACGAGCGAATAAACAATTCAACGGGTCGCACTTGTTAGAGAGAAGGAGAAACTGATCATCCGATGCTATTGAATACATCTTTCAGCCATATGCATTGTTGATGCTCAGTAAAAACTTATATAGTTGACACAATCATATACAACATCATGGCACACTGAGCTTGCATACAAAAATTTCATGCGGGCGACACAATCGGGGTCGAAGCAATTGATCGCTACGTGTAGGGCTAGCTTGAAACCAACAAACTCGTACATAACCGTTCATTATCTTTATGAATGACATGGAAATATCTTGAATGATGTGCAAAGAAAACAGACAGACAACACAATACGTTCTGCTAGCACATTAAGTTGACGTACACCCCTTCTAAAAAAGTTCAAGTACAAAAATAGAACAATTCACAATCAAATGTATTGGCACATCATTGCTTCACACCGGTAGCTCGAATTTAACTAGTAACTGAGAAGATTCAGTAGTTACCTCAAATGAGAGCACATCCAGGTAGCCAGTTTGGCCTTTCATCTCAAAGAAACAATGACCATCGCTGCGCGATGGTGTAGGCCCTGTGCCATCCATCATTCTGAGCTACACGGGGAAAGACTGACGTTGACTCCTGTAATGGACGTCGTCGATAGACCCTGGAAACAGTGGCATGACTTTGATTGATGGATTGACCACATCTTCGACATGCACGAAGACTCGATACAGGTACATCCCTAACGTGGTCCACCACAGTCTTGGTGGAGACAAATAGTGCAACCCCGATTCTTGCACCGGTATCTCAAAACCAATCATCTTCAGTGTGGTGGACGACTTCTTCATCCATGCCATAACCGTCAAAGCCCAACTATCTGGAGGAACAAACATACTTACGAGCTCACCTCTAGGTCATTGATAAACTCATTCATGGCCTCGCTGCTCCAAGCCCGTTGTCGGTGTCAAAACCGGCGGATCTCGGGTAGCGGGTCCCGAACTATGCGTCTGAGGATCGATGGTAACAGGAGGCTGGGGACACGATGTTTACGTTGGTTCAGGCCCTCTCGATCGAGGTAATACCCTACTTCCTGCTATATTAATATGGATGAATAAGATTACAAGAGTTGATCTACCTTGAGATCGTAATCGCTAAACCCTAAAGTCTATCCTATGAGGATGTTATGATTCTCTGTCAGCCTCTATGGACTAAACCCTCCAGTTTATATATGAACTAGAGGGGCCTAGGATTTGTACATAACCATCTTGCAGAGGAAAGAAATATTACACCTGAACCTAAAACCTGCCATTAGCGAATACAGGAGTCCTATCCGGATACGAGAAACTGTCTTAAAAATGATCTTTATGGCCCACCAGTCCTGCCCACCAAGAGTTATCCGGCCACCCGAGGACCCCTCAATCCAGGACTCCCTCAGTAGCCCGTGAACCTGTCTTCGATGACAATGAGTTTGGCTTCCGTATTGTCTTCGGCATTGCAAGGCGGGTTCCTTCTTCTGAATATATCTTCTGCAAAAAGTGTACTTTGTTCGGTTCTACATGGTTAGTACAACCCTTAGCCTCGAAGGCAAGGCATTGAAGGAAAACAAATATTGTGTCTTTACTAACTACTTTTTGGTGAAGCGTCGCGTCCATCCCATTAACATACTGTCGGGGAAACTGATCCACCCACGAACACCTATGGGGATGGAGCCCCTTTCGGTACGGCAGGGGGCGGAGATCGCGCGAAGAGCAGATCGAGGCGAGGCACACGAGCAGTTTACCCAGGTTCGGGCCGCACGGATGCGTAAAACCCTACTCCTGCTTTGGGTTGTATTGAGTTCTTGGCTCGGGAGCACTGGAAGCTACAGTACACTTCAGCAGCTAACGAGACCGAGCGTGAGAGTGTTCGAAACCCCTTCTACGTTGCGCACAGGCCTCCTTTTATATACTCAAGGGGTCACCGACAGGTGGCAACGCAGTTGAGGGTAACAATGGAAAAAGTGTGGTAGTTGGTACAGTGTTTTGTACCTAACCCTGACGGCAGGGGACAAGGGCATTAAATGCCCATCGACGTCGCCCAAACAGTGCAAAAAGGGGCCGTCAGGGGCGCCACCATTCGCCACGATGGCAACCTTGTCAGCGCCGCTTGCCACCGTGTACCCCAGGCTGCACAGCCTCCTGCCACGTACGCCTGGAAGGGTCCCAGAGCGACACGTTGGTGGGTGCGCTAGAGCGCAGGTACATAGTGGAAGCTTGCCACGGCAAGTGCCTTGCCGTGGTCGATGTCTTGTCGTGTCCGGGAGCTTGTCGCTCACCGGGCCTTGCTGGGACACGTGGTGTGTCACGACAAATTCCTTGAGGTGCCTTGGTTGGCCTTCCCGGCAAGCTCCTCTCGCCGGGGTCTTGTGCCTTGAGTGGCCTTCCCGACAAGCTTCTCTTGCCGGGGCCTTGTCTCCTTAGCTTGAATACTTTGTTCTTGAATGGCTCCAAAGGAACCACGGAGGACCTTGGCGGTCTCCTGGCAAGCCCTGCCGTGGGACGCTGCAACTGCCCGTGCACAAGTTCGGGATACTAAGGGTACCCCTACTTTAGTACACCGACACATACCGAACCATTTTACCTGGTTCTAGTTTCGCGTTTCAAGGAACAACCCCATTGACACGTCTTATCAGAGTAGACATCGTGCCCTCTTATGCCGAGATCCTTATCAATGTGACGTGCGCATCCAGACCGCGCATTACACATGACCGCTTTGGGAACCGACGAGGTTTATGGCTAAAATGGGGGGACGTTATGTATTCACAGCATTATAAAAGGATACCAATCCCTTTCATCAGCCCCACGCTTTTCGCAAGCTCCTGTTCTCCATTTTTCCTAGCCCCAACACCCTCATCTCCTGCGTCCGCCGTTCTTCGTCCCTCAACCAGTACTTCCTTTCCCAGCAATGGCTGGATCCAGCGCCAGGGGGAAGTGGGAGGCTTCGATGGTCATTGAGAAAACCATGGGGGATCTTCAGAGCGCGGGCTATACCTCGCTGCCAATGTTGCACACCGAGTCCCCGCCAAGGGCCAGGTGATTCCCGTCCCAGAGGCGGGTGAGACAGTCGTGTTTCTCTCGCACTTTGTTAGGGGGCTAGGACTCTCGCTCCACCCCTTTGCTCAGGGTTTGCTGTTTTTCTACGAGCTAGATTTCCACGATCTAGCCCCGAACTCAATCCTCCACATCTCCGCTTTTATAGTGGTGTGTGAAGCTTTCCTCCGCATCCCTCCACACTTCGTCCTATGGCTCAAAACCTTCAACGTGAAGCCGAAGGTGGTGGACGGGCAGCAAACAGAGTGTGGGGGCGCTATGGTAAGCAAGCTCCTGAATGCGATTTGGCCAAAAGGGTCGTTCGTGGAGACGAACAAGGTCTGGCAGCGGGAGTGGTTTTATATCACTGAACCCCGCAACACTAAATGGGTGGCGGAACCTGCTTTCAGATCTGGACCCCCAGAGAGGTTGACCTCCTGGATTGATAAGAGTCCGAACTGGGGGTCTCAATTTGAGGTGACAGCACTCCAGAGCCGTGTGCCCGGCATGATTTCCATGGGCTATCAGCTCTCGACCGTGGTCCAGGTAATGCTGGCCCGGCTTGTCCTTCCTTGCCAAAGCAGGGACTCCTCCCTATGGGAGTTCGATCCGGCAGGAGATCGGCCTTTGAAGCATCTCTTTGGCTTCACGCACAAAGAGATTTGGAAGCATCTCCTCAAGAGCCAGAAGGAGTGGCCGAAAGAAACTGAGGATGCAGGCTATAGTGTCGCGTTCTCCGCCCCAGAGGTAATAGAAAAATCTGCCGAACATATATCCCCTTACTTATTTAATGATAATAGGAATTGGAGTTTTTGTGTGATATACATGGCTGGACGAAGAAGGCAATTCGGATGAAGTGTCCGGTGCCTTTGCGTGAAGACCGAGAATTGCCTCGACTGACGGCGATGCTAATCCTGGCGCCGTACAAGACACCGGTCAAGAAGCCCAAGAAGAAGAGCAAGGAGGCCGAAGACAACCCCGTCCCGCGGACGAGAAGTCCGAGAAGATCAACATCCTCTCCTCCGAAGAGGAGGAGGATGACGAAGAAGAAGAAGAAGAAGAAGAGCCCCCCACGCAAGGCAGGGGGACGAAGAGGGCGGCCGCCGTTGATGTGGGCTGATACGTCTCCAACGTATCAATAATTTTTGATTGTTCCATGCTATTATATTATCCTTCTAGGATGTTTTATGGGCTTTTATATACACTTTTATATGATTTTTGGGACTAACCTATTAACCCAGAGCCCAGTGCCAGTTTCTGTTTTTCTCCTGTTTTAGAGTATCGCAGAAAAGGAATATCAAACGGAGCCCAATTGACCTAAAACTTAACGGAGGTGATTTTTGGACCAGAAAAAGCCCAGGAAGTGCAGGAGGGGGACCATAAGGTCCACGGGCTGCCCATGTGGGTAGGGGGCGCCCCCTGGGCGCGCCCCTGCCTCGTGGATAGCCCGGAGACCCCCTTTACTTGTCCCCGACTCCAACAACTTCTATATATACTGAAACCTCCAGAAAAAAACCTAGATCGGGAGTTCCGCCGCTGAAAGCCTCTGTTGCCACCGAAAACCAATCTAGACCCGTTCTGGCACCCTGCCGGAGGGGGATCCCTCTCCGGTGGCCATCTTCATCATGCCGGCACTCTCCATGACAAGGGGGGAGTAGTTCACCCTCGGGGCTGAGGGTATGTATCAATAGCTATGTGTTTGATCTCTCTCTCGTGTTCTTGAGATGGCACGATATTGATGTATCGCGAGCTTTGCTACTATAGTTGGATCTTATGATGTTTCTGCCCCTCTACTCTCTTGTAATGGATTAAGTTTTCCCTTTGAATTTATCTTATTGGATTGAGTCTTTAAGGATTTGAGAACACTTGATGTATGCCTTGCATGTGCTTATCTGTGGTGACAATGGGATACCACGTGATCTACTTGATGTATGTTTTGGTGATCAACTTGCGGGTTCTGTGACCTTGGGAATCTATGCCTAGGGGTTGGCACATGTTTTCGTCTTGACTCTTCGGTAGAAACTTTGGGGCACTCTTGGAAGTTCTTTGTGTTGGTTGAATAGATGAATCTGAGATTTTGTGATGCATATCGTATAATCATGCCCACGGATACTTGAGGTGTCAATGGAGTATCTAGGTGACATTAGGGTTTTGGTTGATTTGTATTTTAAAGTGTTATTCTAGTACGAACTCTATGATAGATCGAACAGAAAGAAAAGCTTCATGCTATTTTACTACGGACTCTTGAATAGATCGATCAGAAAGAATAACTTTGAGGTGGTTCCGTACCCTACCATAATCTCTTCGTTTGTTCTCAGTTATGTTATTATTGTTGAGAGAACTTGCACTAGTGAAAGTATGAACCCTAGGCCTTGTTTCCACACATTGCCATACCGTTTGTGCTCACATTTATATTTAGTTACCTTGCTGTTTTTATATTTTTAGATTACAAAAACCTATATCTACCATCTATATTGCACTTGTATCACCATCTCTTCGCCGAACTAGTGCACCTATACAATTTACCATTGTCTTGGGTGTGTTGGGGACACAAGAGACTATTTTTTATTTGGTTGCAGGGTTGTTTGAGAGAGACCATCTTCATCCTACGCCTCCCATAGATTGATAAACCTTAGGTCATCCACTTGAGGGAAATTTGCTACTGTCCTACAAACGTCTGCACTTGGAGGCCCAACAACGTCTACAAGAAGAAGTTTGCGTAGTAGACATCAAGCTCTTTTCTGGCGCCGTTGCCGGGGAGGTGAGTGCTTGAAGGTATATCTTTAGATCTTGCAATCAAATCTTTTATTTTCGTGTTTTATCACTAGTTTAGTTTACAAAAGAAAACTACAAAAATGGAATTAAGGTTACCTCGTATGCTTCATCTTTTTAATGTCTTTCGTGAAAATGATGGGAAGGAAAATTGTGCTCAAGTACTAGAAGAAGAATTACATAGAATGCTTGGCATAAAATATGTGAATGATGAGCATGATTGCAATGTTGTTAGTATGAATTCTTTGAATACCCATGATGCTAATGATATGCAAAGCCTCAAGCTTGGGGAAGCTATGTTTGATGAAGATGATATTTTTAGTCCCCCAAGTTTTGATGTGCAAATTTATTATCATGAAAGCATGCATCCTATTTATGATGATTATATTGATGAAAGTGGATTTTGAGAGGTCATGACTTTATTTAGTGATGAATCCACTATTTCGGAAGAGGTTCCAATTGATTATGAGAACAAAGTTGCTGCCTATGATGATTATTGTGATGACTTGTATGCTATTAATAATAATGATAACCATGAAACTTGTCATCATGATTTTAGTTTTCAATTGGATTATGCTTCACATGATAGTTATTTTGTTGAGTTTGCTCCCACTACTATGAATGTGAAGAATTTTGCTTATGTGGAGAGTTGTAAAATTTCTATGCATGTAGATCATGAAAAGAATGCTCTATGTGTTGGTTATATTGTTGAATTCATTCATGATGCTACTGAAAATTATTTTGAGGTAGGAACATATGCTTGTAGGAATTTCAATAATATCAAGTTTCCTCTCTATGTGTTGAAAATCTTAAAGTTATGCTCGTTTTCCCTTCCTATGCTAGTTGATTCTCGTTCCCATAAGTTGTTTCCTCAAAAAATCCCTATGCATAGGAAGTTGGTTAGACTTAAATGTGCTAGTAATATTCTTCATGATGCTCTCTTCATGTTTCAGTTCTTATCTTTTATGTGAGCATCATTGAAATCATCATGCCTAGCTAGGGGCGTTAAACGATAGCGCTTGTTGGGAGGCATCCCAACTTTATTTTTGTTCTTTGCTTTTTACTTCTGTTTAGGGATGAATATTGCATCTAGCTTTTGTTTAGATGTGGTTTTGTGTTTTAATTAGTGTTTGTGCCAAGTAGAACATTTGGGAAGACTTTTTGAAGTTTATGCGATCATGCTGCAAAAAACAGAAAATTTAGCGCTCACGAGATTAGCTACCATTTTTTAATGGAGAGTGATTTTTAGTTAATTCTTTTTGAAGAAGATTAATAAACAAATTCCTAAGGTCTACCAATTTATTTCAGAATTTTTAGATATACATAAGTATTCCAAATTTACAGATTGCTACAGGCTATTCTGTTTTTGACAGATTCTGTTTTTGACAGATTCTATATTTGATGAATCTATGAGTAGTATCGGAGGGTATGAACCATAGAGAAGTTGTAATAGAGTAGATATTACACCAATATGAATTTAGAATGAGTTCACAACAGTAACTAAGTGGTGGTTTTAGTTTCTTATACTAACGTAGCTTACGAGTTTTCTGTTGAGTTTTGTGTTGTGAAGTTTTCATGTTTTCGGTAAAGATTCGATGGACTATGGAATAAGGAGTGGCAAGAGCCTAAGCTTGGGGATACCCAAGGCACCCCAAGGTATAATTCAAGGACAACCAAAAGCCTAAGCTTGGGGAGCCCCGGGAAGGCATCCCGTCTTTCGTCTTCGTCTATCGGGAACTTTAATCAATGCTATATTTTTATTCACCACATGATATGCGTTTTGCTTGGAGCATAAAGTTATTTTATTTTGTTTTGCTTGATGTTTCAATAATATTCCAAGATCTGAAAGTCTCAAATGTTAGAGAGTCTTCACATAGTTACATAATTATTCAACTACTCATTGATCTTCACTTATATCTTTCGGAGTAGTTTGTCATTTGCTCTAGTGCTTCACTTATATCTTTTTAGAGCACGACGGTGGTTTTATTTTATATAAATTATTGATCTCTCATGCTTCACTTATATTATTTTGAGAGTCTTTTAGAACTGCATGGTAATGATATTTGGTTATCAAACTAGTCCTAATATGATGGGCATCTAAGAGGGATATAATAAAAACTTTCATATAAAGTGCATTGAATACTATGAGAAGTTTGATACTTGATGATTGCTTTGAGATATGAGGATGGTGATATTAGAGTCGTGCTAGTAGAGTAGTTGTGAATTTGAGAAATACCTGTGTTGAGGTTTGCAAGTCCCGTAGCATGCACGTATGGTAACCGTTGTGTTACAAATTTCAAGCATGAGGTATTTCATTGAGTGCCATCCTTTGTGTGGAGGTCGGGATCGCGCGATGGTTAACTCCTACCAACCCTTCCCCTAGGAGCATGCATGTAGTACTTTGTTTTGATGACTTGTAGATTTTTGCAATAAGTATGTGAATTCTTTATGAATAATGTTGAGTCCATGGATTATACGCACTCTCACCCTCCCACCATTGCTAGCCTCTCTTGTACCGCACAACTTTCATCGGTACCATACACCCACCACATACCTTCCTCAAAACAGACACCATACCTACCTATCATGGCATTTACATAGCCATTCCGAGATATATTGCCATGCAACTTTCCACTGTTTCGTTCATATGACATGCTTCATATTGTCATATTGCCATGCATGATCATGTAGTTGACATCGTATTTGTGTCTAGGCCACCATGCATAATTTTTCATACATGTCACTCTTGATTCATTGCACATCCCGGTACACCGCCAGAGGCATTCATATAGAGTCATACTTTGTTCTAGTATCGAGTTGGAATTTCGAGTTGTAAATCAATATAAGTGTGATGATCATCATTATTAGAGCATTGTCCCAAAGAAAAAAGAAAGGCCAAAAAAAGAAATGAAAAAAGAAAAAAAAAGAAAAAAAGAAAAGAATAGGGACAATGCTACTATCCTTTTCCACACTTGTGCTTCAAAGTAGCACCATGATCTTCATGATGGAGAGTCTCTGGTTTTGTCACTTACATATACTAGTGGGAACTTTCATTATAGAACTTGGCTTGTATATTCCAACGACGGGCTTCCTCAAATGCCCTATGTCTGCGTGAGCAACCAAGTTGGATGGACACCCACTTAGTTTCTTTTGTTGAGCTTTCATACATTTATAGCTCTAGTGCATCCGTTGCATGGCAATCCCTACTCACTCACATTGATAATATTGATGGGCATCTCCATAGCCCATTGATACGCCTAGTTGATGTGAGACCATATTCCTCTTTTTGTCTTCCCCACAACCACCACTCTATTCCACATAGTTCTATGTCCATGGCTCATGCTCATGTATTGCATGAAAGTTGAAAGAGTTTGAAAATATTTAAGTATGAAACAAGTGCTTGGCTCAAACCGGGGTTGTGAATGATTGGAATATTTTGTGTGACGAAGATGGAGCATAGCCTAACTATATGACTTTGTAGGGATGAACTTTCTTTGGCCATGTTATTTTGAGAAGACATGAGTGCTTTGTTAGTATGCTTGAAGTATTATTACTCTTATGTCAATATAGACTTTTATCTTGAATCTTTTGGATTTGAACATTCATGCCACAATAAAGAAAATTACATTGAGAATTATGTTAGGTAGCATTCCACATCAAAAATTATGTTTTTATCATTTACCTACTCGAGGACGAGCAGGAATTAAGCTTGGGGATGCTTGATACGTCTCCAACGTATCTATAATTTTCGATTGTTCCATGCTATTATATCATCCTTCTAGGATGTTTTATTGGATTTTATATACACTTTTATATGATTTTTGGGACTAACCTATTAAACCAGAGCCCAGTGCCAAATTCTGTTTTCTCCTATTTTAGAGTATCGCAGAAAAGGAATATCAAAAGGAGCCCAATTGACCTGAAACTCAACGGCGATGATTTTTGGACCAGAAGAAACCCCGGAAGTGCCAGAGGGGGACCAGAAGGTCAACGGGCTGCCCACGAGGGTAGGGGGCGCCCCCTGGGCGCGCCCCCTGCCTCCTGGACAGCCCGGATACCCCCTTTACTTGTCCCCAACTCCAACACCTCCTATATATACTGAAACGCCCGGAAAATAACCTAGTTCGGGAGTTTCGCCGCCGGGAGCCTCTGTTGCCACCGAAAACCAATATAGACCCATTCTAGCACCCTACCGGAGGGGGGGGATCCCTCTCCGGTGGCCATCTTCATCATCCCGATGCTCTCCATGACGAGGGGGGAGTAGTTCACCCTCGGAGCTGAGGGTATTTATCAGTAGCTATGTGTTTGATCTCTCTCTCTCTCTCTCGTGTTCTTGAGATGGCACGATCTTGATGTATCTCGAGCTTTGCTACTATAGTTGGATCTTATGATGTTTCTCCCCCTCTACTCTCTTGTAATGGATTGAGTTTTCCCTTTGAAGTTATCTTATTGGATTGAGTCTTTAAGGATTTGAGAACACTTGATGTATGTCTTGCATGTGCTTATCTGTGGTGACAATGGGATATCACGTGATCTACTTGATGTATGTTCTGGTGATCAACTTGCGGGTTCCGTGGCCTTGGGAATATATGCATAGGGGTTGGCACACGTTTTCGTCTTGACTCTCCGGTAGAAACTTTGGGGCACTCTTTGAAGTTCTTGGTGTTGGTTGAATAGATGAATCTGAGATTGTGTGATGCATATCGTATAATCATGCCCACGGATACTTGAGGTGATAATGTAGTATCTAGGTGACATTCGGGTTTTGGTTGATTTGTATAATAAGGTCTTATTATTATACAAACTCTATGATAGATCGAATGGAAAGAATAGCTTCGTGTTATTTTACTACGGACTCTTGAATATATCGTTCAGAAAGAATAACTTTGAGGTGGTTTCGTACCCTACAATAATCTCTTCGTTTGTTCTCCGCAATTAGTGACTTTGGAGTGACTCTTTGTTGCATGTTGATGGATAGTTATATGATCCAGTTAGGTTATTATTGTTGACAGAAGTTACACTAGTGAATGTATGAACGCCAGGCCTTGTTTCGACGCATTGCCATACTGTTTGTGATGACTTTTATCTTTAGTTACCTTGCTGTTTTTATATTTTCAGATTACAAAAACCTATATCTACCATCCATATTACACTTGTATCACCATCTCTTCGCCGAACTAGTGCACCTATACAATTTACCATTGTATTGGGTGTGTTGGGGACACAAGAGACTCTTTGTTATTTGGTTGCAGGGTTGTTTGAGAGAGACTATCTTCATTCTATGCCTCCCACGGATTGATAAACCTTAGGTCATCCACTTGAGGGAAATTTGCTACTGTCCTACAAACCTCTGCACTTGGAGGCCCAACAACGTCTACAAGAAGAAGGTTGCGTAGTGGACATCACGGGCACGACCGCACCCCGGAGGAGGCTGAACCTCTCTACTCGTTCGGACTCATCATATGAACAGAGCTTTATGGTGAAGCCTTGACCGAGATATAAGTTTGTCCGGATATATTAATTGCTCCACCTTGTTTGTTTAGCATTTTGATACCTATTTAGTATTTCTCACCTGCTGACCTACAGCCCTCTCCGTGGACACCTCGACGCCTCCTTATCGGAGGGGAACTCTCTAGCGCCTGAAGAGACGGAGAGTGTCCCGTTGGTCCGAGCTCCATCGCTGATACGTCTCAAACGTATCTACTTTTCCAAACACTTTTGATATTGTTTTGACCTCATTCTTGCATGATTTGGACTAAACTAACCCGGACTGACGCTGTTTTCAGCAGAGCTGCCTGTATGGTTTATTTGTGTGCAGGAAAACGGATTTTTAAGCATCTCAGAAAAATCCACGCACCCGAAGAAACAAAATGCCAGAAGTGGGGCCAGGGGGTGCCCAGGCGCCCTGTGGGCGCCCCCCTGGGCCGCGCCGGGGGGGCGCCTGGGTGGGCCCCACACCCCCTGGTGCCCTACTTTAGCCCGTATTTTTCCTCCCGACGCAGAAACCCCAGATCGGAAGTCCTTTCGCTGTTTTTCGTCGCGGAGCCGCCGCCACCCTCTGTTCTTCTTCGGGAGGGCTAATCTGGAGGCTGATTTGGCCTCCGGAGAGGGGAGATCGTCGCCATCGTCATCATCATCACCACTCCATCATCCCTCCATGACTTCCCCCTTCATGTGTGAGTAATTCCCTTGCTGTAGGCGAAGGGGATGGTAGGGATTGGATGAGTTAGATCATGTAATAGTTCGTCAGATTGTTGGGGGCATGTTGCCTATCATCTAGTATGGTATTTATCATCTTTGCTACAACCTGTTATTCTTAATGCTTGACACTTAGGCCCCGAGTGCCATGATTTCAGATCTGAACCATATGTGTTTGCATGAATATATTTGTGTTCTTGATCCTATCTATGAGTTGTATGCACCTGTTACGGTTCGGAACCGGCGATCCCAAAAGTGACAGCTTGGGACACCAAAGGGGATGGTCCGTAGTTTGAGGATTACATGTATCCATTGAGTTCATTGCTTTGTTCCGGTGCTCTTTGACAGGAGCACCTTAATATCCATTAGTTCCTTTTGGCCCCGTTCGTAGCGGGATGGTAGGACAAAAGATGTTGTGCAAGTTCTTATTGCAAGCACGTACAACTACATAAGGGATACATGCCTAATGTTTGATATTTGCCTAGATGATCATTACTTTTCCGTGTGCCGTGCCCCAAGTTAGAATCTATCTCATCCATGCAGCGCCCAACCATCCATCTCCCTAGCCTACAGTATTTTAAAACTTGCTTGTCACTAGTTGCTACTTTTGCCATTTACTACTACTATTTACTTTTGCTGTTCACTTTTAGTATTACTATCATCACTATCATATCACTGTTACCACTTATCTTTTGTTGCAAGCTAGTATATTTCAGGTGAGGTTGAATTGACAACTCAACTGTTAAAGCTTATAAATACTCTTTGGCTCCCCGTGTGTCGAATCAATAAATTGGGTTATTCTTACCCGCGAAGACTATCTCGATCCCTTACGGTTGAGGGTTATCAAATACCGTTTTCTGGCGCTGTTACCGGGGAGCATAGCAATATTTACAAGTCTACTTGAGGTATCCTACCTGCTGCACTTTATTCACTATGGGTAAGAAAGGATACCCCAAGGTTCCGATCTTACGATCCACTACAAGAAGAGGTACTGCTCTGAGCACTAGTGCTACGCTTGATTCACCTTCTGTTATGAGTAAGTTTGCCTCACCACCACCACACGATGCTCCTACTGAATCTGTTACTATGTCTGATACTCTTGATGATGCCTCTACTACTTTTGATGAAGATATTAGTTCGCTTGGTTATGCTCTTGAGAAACAAATTACTGCTGCTGCTGAAAAATATGGAATTGAACTTCCTGTTACTCGCTACCCTATTGGTGAAACTTATGATTTTCCTGAATTGAGTAAACTCCAGGAGAGGCTCCTTGATGATGATTACTATATACTTGATGAAGATTTATGCAGGGAACTGACAGAGTTTGCCGGCTCTGACCCTGAAACTATTAAGAAAATATTTGAAAAACACTCTTTGAAAAACAAAACCGTTCCTAATCCTGAGTTTGCTACATCTCCTATATGCATTGATGATCCTAATTTTGATTTCTCTGTTGATCTTTCACTTATACCTATGGTTGAAGCTGACCCCTTTTATGGCAGAGAAAATGATGATGCTATTGCACACCTAACTAAACTTGGTGAACTAGGTAGCCTGTTTACCACAGATGAGAAGATACGCTACTTTTATGTGACCAAGCTTCTTCCTTTCTCCTTGAAGGAAGGTGCTAAAGCATGGTATGATTCACTCCCATGCGGTTCTATTAAGAGTCCTCAGGACTTATCTCACTCTTTTGTTGATAAGTACTTTCCTGCTCATATGCAACATGCTGCTTTACAAGGAATTTATAATTTTAAACAGTTGCAGGATGAGTCCCTCCCTAAAGCTTGGGGGAGGTACTGCGGGTTGATTCAGGCTAGACCAGGACATGGAGTTCCTAAGAATGAATTAATTGATATATTCTATGCTGGTCTAACTTATGAATCTAGGTCCTATTTGGACAGTTGTGCTGGTTGTGTTTTCAGGAAAAGAACACCGGACGACGCGGAAGATTTAATGGGCAGGATTGCCAAAAACCATGAAGATTGGTCCGTCCCTGAACCACCTCCACCAACAAAGAAGAGGGGCATGTTTGTTCTAAGCCCCGAGGATATGCGAGAAGCAAAGAAGTCTATTAAAGAGAAAGGTATTAAAGCTGAAGACGTGAAGAATCTACCCCCTATTGAGAAGCTGTGTGAGCCTACCACTCACCCTCCTATGGTAGAGGTACACTCTCTTTTAGATTTCAACACAAGTGACATCCCTCATGGTAAGCCTCCTGATCAATGTTTAGATGAGCTTGATAATTTTATTATGAAACAGAATCATTTTAATGAGAGGATAGAAAGTCAGTTGCATGATAATTCCCTTCTATCAAAAAATTGCTTGGTGTTTTAGATAGAACAGTTAATGATGTCCAATGTCTTGTGAAGCATTTTCATATGGTTCTAACTTAGCTTGATCAAATTTCTAATGTGCAAAGAGATTTGCTTGCTAACAATGCCAAACAAGATAAATTGCAGGCTTTTGGGATTAAGACCCGAGGAGGAACTAGTACTCAAGATCCTCTTTATCCAGAGGGACATCCGAAGAGAATCGAGCAAGATTCTCAAATGCAGGAAGAAGAAATTGTTGTCTCTACAAATAAGAAGAAGAAACATAAAGAGACTGACAATTCTAATGATCCTATTGCAGATGAAGAGCCAGCTATTGATCCCAACAGTGTATCTATCTCCGATGCTGAGACTAAAGACGGTGCTGAACCTGAAGGTAATAATAATGAGAAGAATGATCCGCCTGAAGTTCGAGAAGAAGAAGCACCTGACAAACGTAAGAGGTACACTAAAGAAGACTTCATCGCAAGAAAACAAGGGAAGGAGAAAGAACCATGGGTACAGAAACCCATGCCCTTTCCAGGTAAGTCCATCAAATCTAAAGAAGAAGAGCATTACAATAAGTTTTGTGAATGGATTAAACCTCTTTTTCTTCAAATTCCTTTGACTGATGCTATTAAGTTACTTCCTTATTCAAAATATATGAAAGATATTATCACTAACAAAAGAAAAATTCCTAATGATGCAATATCTACTATGCTTGCTAACTATTCTTTCAGTAGAAAGATTCCTGAGAAGCTCGGTGATCCAGGTATACCCACCATTCCTTGCTCCATAAAGAATAATTATGTCAAAACTGCTTTATGTGATCTTGGAGCGGGAGTGAGTGTTATGCCTCTCTCTCTTTACGAGAGGCTCTGTTTAGAAAAACTAATTCCTACAGATATCTCCCTTCAGATGGCTGACAAGTCAACCGCTGTTCCTATAGGTATTTGTGAGGATGTCCCAGTTGAGGTTGCTAATTGTTTAATTCTTACTGATTTTGTTGTGCTTGACATGCCTGAGGATGGGAGCATGTCCATTATTCTTGGTAGACCTTTTCTTAACACCGCAGGTGCTGTTATTGATTGCAACAAAGGGAAGGTTACCTTTCATGTGAATGATAAAGAACACACGGTATATTTTCCGAAGAAGACCGACAGGAGGCATGCCCTCAACTCTATAGAGAATATCGAGACCGTGAAAATTGGAGAATGGGACTGTCCACTACATGTGCCTCACAAATACAAAACTATCATGGTAGGGACAATGTCCATCAAGGTAAAAGTTCAGTGATTACTTCGTAGGAGGTGAGACTTTTCGTTCTATATACCGCTTGTTTGTTGGTAAGACTTGATCAACCTTACTAGTGAACGTGTTTTATATGGATAAAAAGTTGATCTTTCTATGTTTTTAATTGTTGTTAGTGTTTTCATACTTGCTCAAGTATCTATGTTTTTGAAGCTTCACAATTCTACTAACTGCTTCAAGTTTTCAGAGAGTTTCGCAGCTTTTTGAACTTCGAAAAAAATTCAACAGTGAAGTTTTCAGAAAAATTCCAGAAAAATTATATTAAAAATTTCCACAACGGGAGAGACCCGGAAAGTCCTGGGGCCAGCCAGGGGGGGCCACCAGTGGCCCAGGCGGCCAGCTGGCGCGGCCCAGCCCCTGGCCGCGCCCACAGGGCGCCTAGGGCCCACGGGACCCCCCTCCAGGTACTTCTTCTTCCCCTCTCTCTCTTTTTTTCCAGAAACCCGAGTTCTGGTCTTGTTCTTGCTATTCTTGGGGGCGATTCTTCGATCTCTCTCTACAGCCCATCATCTGAGCTGAAATTTTGAGCAAATACTCCCTGGTATGTGACTCCTCCACCCCTCCAATTAGATTTTTGATTGGTGGACTCATTTGTGAGTATTTAGTAGTTCTTGGTGCTGTAGAGATGAGCTTGCATGCATGTGTAGAAAGTTGTTTTCCAAGTTTTCATGCAAGTTTATGCCTTGGGCAAGTGAGTTGAGTAGTTTGCCTTAGCTCACTTTGTTTTAATCCTCGTTTTTGTAACTTAATTTTTTTTTAGAAATGAGTTTGTTAGGAAGGGCAAAAGGATGGCTTGAGAAGAGGAGGCCCGCACACTCCGATCGAGTCACTAGAGCCGCAGCTTCACCATCGACTGTTAGTGTGAGCTATAATGAAGATCATGTGCCCCTGGAGTTGTTGGAAGACACAAGTCCAGCACATGAGATGACATTTCAATGTGATGAATTCATGGAAGCTGCAGGAATCAAGGATGAGTTTTATAATCTTTGTGCTAATGCAGGTTTGACACGACTCGTCACGAGCCGTGTTACTCGGTATCAGAAACTCACCTCCGGTTTCATTAACAGTTTTAGATATAATCCTGATTCAGGTGCTATTGAGTTTAAAATTTATAATGATCTTATCACCATGACTCTGGGAAATTTTTGTGAAGTAATAGGTGTGCCGAACGTTGGGAGGACGGCAAGGATGGCCACGCAGCCCTCCGAGCTGAAAACCATCATCAACTCTCTCTGCAGCATGGGTACGAGGGATATTCATCGGTCGAAGATCTCCAGCATCTTGTTTCCTCACCTCAGGTATTTTGCATATTATATTGCTAGAGGGGTGTTAGCTCGCGACAACACGAGCAACATTTCTGCTCCGGATATTGCTATCCTGGCAGCAGCCCTGTAACGCTCCGGACACACCCGCCGGTGGTCGTTACTCCTGGCGGGATCTAGACTGGCCTCACATATCAATACTAGTCTTTTCTGCGCACTTTGTCCTCACTCGTGCGCACCCGGGAGCAACTTCCCGGTCGGTCACCCATCCTGAAACTACTCCAAGCTGAGCACGCTTAACTTTGGAGTTCTATCCGAATGGTCTCCCGGAAAAGAAGGAATTCCTTATTGATATGAGTAGTCTATCATCCCTAATAAGCCAGGCCATCACATGCACCCTCACTCAGAGGAACCGACGTCCTCGTCGGGCCACAGGAACGTTCCCTCTTGGCACAACCGTCTGTGCTTCCAGGACAGCACATGTGCCATGCCGTGTGCCACGACGGGTCACAAACGTCATGCACAACATGACTGCAAACTGTCCGCAAACATTCGTGTAACCGCGAGGGTCGGCTCTGGTACCAACTTGTAATGTCCCGGAAACACCCCTACTGCAGTCTCTTTTCTCCGTCTAGGCCTTTTAAATCAACCCCCGCGATCGGATCCGTCGGATCGCGATCGGAGGGCTCCTAGGGCCCCTAAATCCCCTCCTAACCCTAAAAACTGCTACATATAGACCCCCTAGTCTATTTGGACATCCCCTTCTTCTTCCCCCTTCCTCTCTTTTTTTCCCTTTTTCTTTCAGTTCAATCAGATCTCCAGCCGATTTTCCTTCGATCTAGATCCCGAGGGGATCCTTCGATCCAGCCGCAGCAGACCAGATCTCCTAGATCGGGGCGAGGTCAACGCCAGGAGGCGCCCCGCCGGATCCCCGCGATCGCCTCGCGCGCTCCTCCCGCGCGTCGACCGCGCCGATCGATCGACCGACCGGGCCGTCTCCACTTGGCGCCAGGCACCGACCGCATCGGACCGCGCCGAGCCAGGCTTCGCCGTCCCGCGGCCCGTACGTCGCCCCTGGGGACCAGTTCGCCGCAAGCCACCTGGGCTGGGCCCGTACCGCCCCGCTCCCTCCAGCCGCGGGCGCGGCCCGCTTCTCCCGCCGCCCCGCCGGGCCAGGCCTCCCCCCAGGCCTCTGCACCGAGCCGCCAGCCGCGCCCGCCCCGCTGGGCCTCTGCCGCCACCGGATCGGGCCCGCCAGGCCACCAGCTCCACTGGGCCGCCGCCGCTACAGTTCCTCCGGTCCGGGCCGTTTTCATTTTTTTTCCAGATCTGCTAAGGTTGACTCTAATTCCTCTAAGTCTCTATTTTCTGTTCTGAAATGCTATGTTTGAACTGCTGTAACTTTGTGCCTGTTGCTCCGTTTTGCGCGTGTAGCATGTCCAGACGTTCGTGGAGATGTGCTCTACGTTTTACCTGTTGTTGTCATGCATGTTAGAGATCATCTAGGTGCTTGTTTTGCTATTGCAAGAGAGCATAATGATTTAAACTGCTGTTATGTGTTATTTTTCATGCCACCTTTGACATGTGATATCTTTTAGCTCGTTTGTCCAAACGATGCAAATGACATGTCCACGTGTTCGTCTCGCCACGAACTACGTGTTGCTTGTGATAGGTTGCATGGTAGATTTATTATTTCCTTGTTATCATCGTTGCAAAGTGCCATGTTCATATGTTGTGTTTTCACTTGTTATGAAATGCCATCTTGTTGAGCTCGTTCCAATAGTTGTGTTCACCTCTATGAAGCATGCTTGTGTGTTTCGGGATCACCTTCATGTGCACTTTGATGAAGTGCTTACCCTTTGCCATGTTTAGTTTCGAGGTGACTTAAACATGCTCTTTTGTGTGCTATGATGATATTGCTGTTTTGGGACTTGGTGATTTTTCACTAAGTCTGAAATCTGTAACGTTCCGATGCCATGTTCGTGTGATGTTCTAGGACAAAGCATGTTAGTTTTGGGGTGGATTTTGATTGTTCCTTGTAGTATATATTGTTGTCTTTCCATCCATGTCCTCACATGTCCATTTGAGTGGCTGTAGCATGTTTATCTTTTGCTCTAAACTTTCAATAAAATTCTGCTGCCAGAATTTTATTGCAAAGTTCAATATGTCCAAGATCATTGCTATTGATCCGTGACTCCGTTGGGGGTGCACTTTGGACCTAGTTGCTGTACTATATGTCTAGTTTGTGCTCATGTCCTTTGCTATGCTTTTTGGGTGTTGTAGCTTAATTATTTTGAGCTCCCAAGTTGCTATGTTGCTGTAATTTTCAGCTTTCGCTCAAATCTTGTTTCGGGCATAACTTTTAGCCCGTAACTCCGATTTCAGCGAATCTTATATCAAACTTGGGTGATTTTCTGTGTAGATTAATAATATCAGATTGTTATCTTGTTTTGATGTGTTTTGCTTGAGTGGTGTTTTACGTGCTTCATGTGCATCCTTAGTGCATCCATCATGTATTCATGTTTTTCGAGTGCGCATTGCATCTTGTTGATTGGTGCTTGGTGTGATTGTTTTGTTTAGAGCCGGAAGCTGAGACCGGGTACGAAGTTGAGCATGAGGTTTCCAACGAGGTTGAGCACGAGGACCCTTCTTACGATCCGAACGACTTCTCTTCAGGCAAGATGACCGAACCCCGATAACATTACTATCTTTGCCTATTGCTAGTAGTCTCGATCTATAGTTTTGCCTAGATGCCCATGTTCTTCTTGTCAGCCTCCTACTTGTAACCAATTGCCATGTTTAACCAACCTACCTATGCAAACTGTTGCTTGGCTAAGTACGCTTCGCTCAGCCCTTCTTATAGCGTTGCTAGTTGCAGGTGAAGTGAAGATGCTTGCTCCATGTTGAAGTTTGGTTGGGTTATATCACACTATATAAATGCTTTAAATGAAATCATCTATATATTGGCAAGGGTGGAAGGCTAAGCCTTTTGCTTGGTGTTTTGTTCCACTCATGCCGTTAGGATCCGTATAAGCCGGTATTATGTTCCTTGATTATGCGTTCCTAACACAGTTGGGGTGTATGGGACCCCCTCGATAAACCGCTAAGTGCTAAGACTTTTCCAGCAAATCCCAACATTGGTACTATTTTCCTAATAACAAACTAAACATGCATAGGGAGTAATTAACCCTCTTTCTTAATCAACAACCCCGGGCCAGTGCTCCACATGAGTGTTGGTCCGAAACGGGGGTCCTGCAGGGCCACCTCGAGGAAACTCAAGGTCTGGTAAAAACCTGTAGCATCGCCCATCCGGTCGTGTCCTGAGACCTAGATACGCGCGGCTACGATCAGGGTGTCGACACGCCGGGAGGATTTGCTGGATTAGCCTTACCTTAGCTCGGTATATCTTGAGCACGGGATTCCGAGGATACTCGGGTCTTCCCACTTTGGAGTTGCGACTCCGCGGATCGTGGGCTTGTAATGGGTCAAGTTGGAACACCCCTGCAGGGTTTGAACTTTCGAAAGCCGTGCCCGCGGTTATGTGGCAGATGGGAGCTTGTTAATTCCGGTTGTAGATAACTTGACACAATGTTACTAATACACTACCAGCGTGTGTTTCGTGACTGTCAATTTCCGAATCGGGATTCGGGAGTTGAACACGGAGGGGTTATGATTGTGAGCTTGTAGCTAGGATCACTTCGTGATCACTTCTCGCCGATGCCTTCTCTTCTCGCTCTCACTTGCGTAAGCTAGATGCTAGTTGCTGCTGCAGACTTGTTCTTTCTTCAGCCTTTTCCTCACCCAAAGGCTTTGATAGTTCTGTTACCCGGGAACGGGATTGCTGAGTCCTCTGTGGCTCACAGTTACTTCACACACCGGATGCAGGTCCAGCTGTGAGCTATCCAGGCGATGGCACCGAGCTGGATTGGGAGTATGACGAGGAGCGTAGTCGGTACTACGTGCGCTACCCAGACGATCAGTAGTGGAGTCTCTTACTAGGATTCGATCCGCCTGTGGTTTATTTATCTGAGTTTGGTACTTTGACTTTTGGCTTTTGCCCTTAGAGGGTTGTAGTGCTCTTAATGTTTGATGTTTGAGACTTGTACTGTAATTCTGTGACGTGGCGAGTGTAAGCCAACTATTTTCAGTTTACTATCCCTCTTTTACATGAGTTGTGCAAAGATTACCAAACTTGAGATCATTCTAGGATGGAATTATGCCTTTAAGTCGTGCCTCGACACGTAGGAGGTATAACTCCATCCTGGGCATTACACCCTCTCAGGGAGGTCTGATTATAATCTGGGTACCTTAATTGCTCGACGCCTTGCTATGAATGGTAACAAGGGGGACTTATATGGTGGCATTTATGCCACGCTTATCTTAGAGCATCTTGGAGGCACCCCACACCCTGATGATACTCCTTTTACTTATTTAAGCTTTGATCTTGCTGCTATGAAGAGGCATAAGTTTGTTACCATGGGTTCTGAACTTGATAACCTTGTTTATATCTTGCGTTTCGGAACTACCGCGGAACGCGAGAACCGTCTACCTGCACCTCTTTTGTTTGATTTTTCTCGTAGGAACGGATGGTCCTTTGATGTTGCCCAGTTCGATGAGTTCATGGTCCAGCATCAGTTCCATAACCCCATGGAGGGGGTTGTGCCCGACGAGGAGAGGCACGGTGAGATACCACATTTTCAGGATGAGACCGCCACCGAGTTTGGTGAAGGGTCTTCCTCTGTTTGGCGCTCAGAACCTTCCTCGTGGGAGACTCCGAGGAGTTCAGTGTACGCGCCATCATCCTTCTACGACCCCTGGTCTCACAACCATACCCCCGGAGCAGGAGGCTCCTGGGGGCAGTAGCTGCTACCAACTTAGGCCAAAAGCCTAAGCTTGGGGGAGTACGTGCCCTTCTCACTTTTTCATTGTATTATCCGTTTGATTCACTTTGATCTTTTCGAAGTTTTTGCCCGTTCTTCTTTATTTCTCTCTTTGCAAAAACAACAAAAAGATTTTCTCTTTCTTTTGCTTTTTATTCAACTTTTGAAAAACCCAAAAAGATTTCCTTTCTCTCTTTAGTTTGCTTTGTTTTCAGAGATCAGCTAGCGTCCGTGGTGGCATTTGATTATATTTCCTACGTTCAATCGTGCAAGTGACAAGCAGTAATGACGAAGATCGACTGAAAGGAAGCAACAAGGAAGACCGGTATGAACTCTTATTGTTTCTACTTTTGTACATATGCCTGTACTTATGATCTAGAGACCAGCTTGTAGCGACATAGTGCTATGTTTACAATGCTCTTCCAGTGGTTCATGCTTTCCTTGTGGCTAGTCTCCAATAACTAGAGTATATAATGTGTTATTGAAATGATCTACATGCATCGCACTGTTCATAGTCTGGCATACTAAGGTGGCATTTCCCTTTAGAGAAATTTTGGATTGACTTGGCACATGCTTACACATGTTTAAGACTAAAAGTCTACTTTGCCTTGATGATCTTTGAGTTTTAGAATAGTTATATCACTTTCATGCCCGATTCAATGTTGCTTTGTCGCTCTGCATGATTATGACCGTTATTGCTCTCTAGTTGGTCGCTTCCCAGTCTTTTGCTAAACCTCCACCCGTACTAAGAGGAATGACTGCTTGTGCATCCAAAACCTTTAAACCTGTTATGCCATATGAGTCCACTATACCTTCCTATACATGGTATTTACCTGCCATTCCTAACGAAGACTTTCATGTACCATCTCAAAATTAATCAAAAGCATTTCCCTTTTTGTGCCTATGTTTTAGCTCATGAGGAAGTAGTAGTTAATTCATGATCTCTTTAAGTTGGACAAGTTTCACCCCTGGACTGCATGTATAATGTGCAAACCCCTAATATGAAAAGGAACTGGCATTGAGTGCGCCCGACTCAAAAAGATAATATAACAAACAAACCCTCCTTCACGATTTGTTCATGAGAAATCAGAAAACTTTGACAGTGATAAACAAAGGAGATTAAGAGGATGTGATCGTCCTCATGTGGGAGCCGTTCCTCGAGACTTGTCTAGCTTAAAAAGTGATTGAGTTATCTGCTAGCATTCATTGACGAAATATGCACCTCTCAAAAACATATTTACTTCTGTTTTTAAAACCAAGAGCTCTGGTACATGTTTAGTTTTTGTTTCCGATCACGGGTTTTCAACCTTGCCAATAAAAGCCACGGTTCGAGAGTCTCATCTTCTTTCTTCAAAGCACTGACTAGGAGAGCATAATTGTCATTCTGAGTGTAATGTGCATTGTCCCAAAGTATTACATTGTCTTCTGCATACTTGTGATATGGTTTATTCTGAAATTCTTAGTTCTAGTCTCCTTTAAAACTCTGGAGGAGTCTCTGCATTTATGTTTTGCTTCACTCATGGAGGCTAGCGAGATACCACCTTAATATGCTCAAGCTATGTGCAATGTGATCTTGTCTTGATTTTTGGTAATATATTGTTTACTCTTAATTATTTGTGACTGGTCACTTGAAAGAAGGATTGCTCCTTGCATTGTTCTCATAAGTACTGTTTTAATACTTGCTGAACTCTTTTCGTAGTACATGCTTATATACATCTAATGAAGCAAAAGAGTTTGTCAAAGTTTTCTTTGTCGCGTCCAGTTCGTTGAACTGAATTGCTTGAGGACAAGCAATATGCTAAGCTTGGGGGAGTTGATACGTCTCAAACGTATCTACTTTTCCAAACACTTTTGATATTTTTTTGACCTCATTCTTGCATGATTTGGACTAAACTAACCCGGACTGACGCTGTTTTCAGCAGAGCTGCCTGTATGGTTTATTTGTGTGCAGGAAAACAGATTTTTAAGCATCTCAGAAAAATCCACGAAAAATCACGAAAAGTCCACGCACCCGAAGAAACAAAATGCGAGAAGTGGGGCCAGAGGGGGGCCAGGGGGTGCCCAGGCGCCATGTGGGCGCCCCCCCTGGGCCGCGTCGGGGGGGCGCCTGGGTGGGCCCCACACCCCCTGGTGCCCTACTTTAGCCCGTATTTTTCCTCCCGATGCAGAAACCCCAGATCGGAAGTCCTTTCACTGTTTTTTGTCGCGGAGCCGCCGCCACCCTCTGTTCTTCTTCGGGAGGGCTAATCTGGAGGCTGATTTGGCCTCCGGAGAGGGGAGATCGTCGCCATCGTCATCATCATCACCACTCCATCATCCCTCCATGACTTCCCCCTTCATGTGTGAGTAATTCCCTTGCTGTAGGCGAAGGGGATGGTAGGGATTGGATGAGTTAGATCATGTAATAATTCGTCAGATTGTTGGGGGCATGTTGCCTATCATCTAGTATGGTGTTTATCATCTTTGCTACAACTTGTTATTCTTAATGCTTGACACTTAGGGCCCGAGTGCCATGATTTCAGATCTGAACCATATGTGTTTGCATGAATATATTTGTGTTCTTGATCCTATCTATGAGTTGTATGCACCTGTTACGGTTCGGAACCGGCGATCCCAAAAGTGACAGCTTGGGACACCAAAGGGGATGGTCTGTAGTTTGAGGATTACATGTATCCATTGAGTTCATTGCTTTGTTCCGGTGCTCTTTGACAGGAGCACCTTAATATCCATTAGTTCCTTTTGGCCCCGTTCGTAGCGGGATGGTAGGACAAAAGATGTTGTGCAAGTTCTTATTGCAAGCACGTACAACTACATAAGGGATACATGCCTAATGTTTGATATTTGCCTAGATGATCATTGCTTTTCCGTGTGTCGTGCCCCAAGTTAGAATCTATCTCATCCATGCAGTGCCCAACCATCCATCTCCCTAGCCTACAGTATTTTAAACCTTGCTTGTCACTAGTTGCTACTTTTGCCATTTACTACTGCTATTTACTTTTGCTGTTCACTTTTACTATTACTATCATCACTATCATATCACTGTTACCACTTATCTTTTGTTGCAAGTTAGTATATTTCAGGTGCGGTTGAATTGACAACTCAACTGTTAAAGCTTATAAATACTCTTTGGCTCCCCGTGCGTCGAATCAATAAATTGGGTTATTCTTACCCGCGAAGACTATCTCCATCCCTTATGGTTGAGGGTTATCAATCGCCCGTGAACGGCGGGGACACAAAAGTGTCCCCCCAGCGGGTGTCTTCCCTCTCAAGGAGATGGGGGTGGGGCAAGTGACCGGGCGACCGAAGGTAACACCTCAGCTGCCGCTGACCATGGGGAAACCATCCCCATGGAGACCGAAGACGGGGGGCCCAAACAATCTGAGGCCCCACCGAATACTGACCAGGAGCCTAGCGCGACTCCGGGGTCTGAAGACTAGACCCCCCAAGGCGGGGGAGGATACGACGGCGCCCAGGGTAAATCCGGAGGCACCGAACCCTCCGAAGGGAGCACTTCAGAGTGTTTCCGTCATGGAGGAGCACCGCACCATGATGGGTGCGGTGATGAAGAAGATTCAGTCCGTCAAAGGCGGACTGAATGAAGCCTTCAACAGCCTGTTAACAGGCTTTGAGGTAAGCAATGTAATGTTCTTTATGGAACTTTCATTTGCCTTATATGCATATATATATAGCCAGTAGCCCCTGATGCTTTGTGTGATTCTGAACAGAATCATACGAAGTATCCATAGTATAGCATGCTTATAGAGATGAACTATTATGCTTCTGTTATGTGAACAAGCTTCACTAGTTACGGCAACTGCACGAGATGCAGAGGTTGCTGAACTAAATCGGAAGCTCTTATTGGCCAACGCGGATCTCGACCACGTCAACCAGCGTTTAGATGAAACGCAAGGTATGCGGATTTAAAAAATTTAAATATCAAGAAGACTAATAATGTTAATTGAGTATGGGTATAAACTCTTTTATGATATTCTGTATTACATAGTTGGCGCCACTGAGCTCGAGGCCCTCAAGGGCGAGCTCGTGAAGGCCAAGGAGGAGGCCGAAGCGAGAAAGGTTGTCGCTGATAAGGCAGTTGCCGAACTAGAGGCCGAAAAGGACGTGTGCGAGAAGCACCAGGCTCGGGTGTCCAAAGTCGAGGTTGAGCTCAAAGATGCCATTCACAAATGCGAGTCATTGGAAGAGAAGACTTCGAAACAAGCATCCGAGCTTACTGCGGCAGTTAAGGCTGCCCAGGATGCGCGAAGCGAGGCGCGTAGCGCCTGTGAAGAAATCAAGCAGGCATGACAGATATCATCTGGTAAGACATTTCTCTTACAGAGCATCTTCGGAGGGTAGAAGTATCTTGGGCTGACATGGTTATGGAGTTCTCCAGGCATGTTTGCTGATCTTCCGAGGAGCAGTGCTGACGCCGCTCAATACTTCCGAGCCCAGGAGGGGAATGACATGGAGAAGATGTTTTGGTCATAGTTCTATGCGCCAAAACATCCGGTGCCCCTCAATGACCAGATGAAGCAGCTAGTCGAGCTGCACAATATGGCGGGTTCGGCCATGAAGGACTTGATAGTCCCGCTGATCGAATCCCAAGTAGCTACTTTGGATTGGTGAAGCGGCTCGTTGAGGCGAGTCCGTGGGTCGACGCATTGAAGCACTCGGCTTGAATAGAAGGTGCTCGGATGGCCTTCGCTCTTGTAAAAGTGCACTGGGCAAAGATAAAGGTGCAGGATATAGCTACTGCTGGCTCGCCCGCAGGCAAGGAACACCGCAAGCCAGAGAAATACTTCGAGGACGTCATAGAAGGAGCCCGCCTTGTAGAAGGCCAGTGCTCAAAAGATATTATATTTGAGTAATTGTATCCAGCTGTAAAGACTTAAGCTTATGAACCGATGTATATAACTTTCTGCGCTATTATAATGTGAGCGAATTTTACATCCTGGGTGTCTATTTATATAAATCTGAAAGTTTCCAGTCATCGGCTTCATCCCCCATGTATATAGTACTAGGGTGTTTGGTGATATGCATATACACTCTTTATCCAACGTCTTGGTCCATGTAGGAGGTGTATGCAGAGCGAACCAGGCAATCGGACTATGCGGCGTTATTGCTTTCACTTAGCCATAGGAGTTTGATGAATGGGGCTAGGTACTAGCCCGTGGTGCGGATATGATATTTCCGAATTAAGGTATCCAATTGTACCTGGCTGGGGGGAAAAACCAACCCTTCGTATAACACGTGGTAGATCTCTATCGATCGTAGTATAGAACTAAGTCACCGGATTCCGGACCAGGTTCTTACATATCATGACAGTCAGTTTTCGGCTTTCTCTACTGAGGTACTTGACCGGACGAGCCAGAAGTACGATCGCAGTAGTTCTCCCTTTACACCCTAGCCGAACAATTGGGAATGTAGGGGTAAGCGCAGGAGCCGGGCAACCCAACTATTGACCCAAGACATGATTCAGAACTGATGCATATAGGGCAAACATCCAGGACACTGAACACTCCTGATAGGTGTTCGGACTTTTCGACATATACGAGGCCGGATACAACCCCTGGTAATAGACCCTGTTAAGAAGGCACATGTGGCAATCTGACGTGGGGAGAGAACATTTATGGTGAGTGAATAAAACTCCGAACATAGTGTGAATCAAGCCACTCTATTAATATCCCGATATAGTACGGCGAGCCGTAAGCTTACAGATAACACCGATGACTTTCTTGGACATTTTACATGCCAGAAAAGTATAAAACAAAAAGAGAAAAAAGGTTTACACAGGGTCTTAATCTAAAAAGAAACCTTAGCGCGGGTCCCTGCTGCACGTCTGCGCCGTTTCCTCCTCTGTTATGTGTCCTTGAAGGGGGTAGTGTGATGGCCATCTGTAAAAAAGAAAAAAATAAGAAACCTGGAAAATAAAAGAGATCCAGTGTGGCCATAAACATAACTGGTTCGCTTAGTGAACCTTGAAAGATAATTTCTAAAGTTTGAATAGGGTTGAGCCGAACTATGGACTATTTGTATGCAGTGTGCCCCCAGCGCCGCCCAAGGGATTTTGAGGGCATAATTATGTGCACGAGGCACATATGCTATCACCTTATGGGCCAGTCAATGGGGGCGTAGCTGCTAATCTAGCTCAGGTTCATCTGAGCTTCCGCACTGAGGCGTATGCCGGACACCTTTAGCTATGTCCGCGACCGATAGGTTGTCCGGCTTGAATAGGACGTTTTGGACTTCGGCTGCTAAGGCCGAAGTGTCCTCCTCCGTACGGAGGGAGCACTCTATATTTCCATTGACCGTGATGACGCCACGTGGTCCAGGCATTTTACGCTTTAGATAAGCATAATGCGGGACTACATTAAACCGGGCGAAGGCCGTTCTTGCGAGTAGTGCATGATAGCCACTTCGGAATGGAGCTATGTCGAAGATTAACTCTTCGCTTCGAAATTATTCAGGAGAGCCGAATATGACCTCCAATGTTAAAGAGCCCGTGCAGCGGGCTTCTATGCCCGGTATCACTACTTTAAAGGGCGTGCTTCTTGGCTTTATTCTTGACGGGTCGATCCCCATCTTGCAGACAGTGCCCTGATATATCAGATTGAGACTGCTTCCGCCATCCATAAAGACTCGGGTGAGATGGTATCCATCGATTATTGGATTGAGCACTAGGGCAGCCGAATCCCCATGACGAATACTAGTTGGATGATCCCTGCGATCGAAGGTGATCGGACAGGCCGACCATGGGTTGAATTTGGGGGCAACTGGCTCGATGGCGTAGTAATCTCGGAGTGCGCGTTTGCGCTCCCTCTTTGGGATATGAGTGGCATATATCATGTTCACTGTTCTGATCTCCGGTGGAAATTTCTTCTGTCCCCTTGTGTTCGGCTGGTGAGGTTCATCCTCGTCTTCGCTCGGAGGACCCTTTCCCTTGTGTTCGACGTTGAGCTTGCCGGCTTGCTTGAAGATCCAACAATTACGGTTGGTGTGGTTCGCAGGTTTTTATGGGGTGCCATGGATTTGGCAGGGCCTATCTAATATTTTGTTCTAGCTAGATGGATCATCTTTGTTGCCTTTAAATGGCTTCTTCCGTTGACCGGGTCTGGAGCTGCTGAATCCGGCGTTTACCACTATATCATATGGGCTTCCAGCATTATTTCGACATTTATTCTTGTTCCGTCGTGGCTTTCCATTGCCATCCCTGACTTCAGATGTTCCACGGTCGCTGGTGCTTCTACGAGCTAACCAGCTGTCCTCGCCCACGCAAAAGCGGGTCATGAGTGTAGTTAGGGCTGCCATTGTCCTTGGCTTTTCCTGTCCGAGGTGTCTGGCTAGCCATTCGTCCCGGACGCCGTGCTTGAAGGCTGCTAAGGCTTCGACATCCCGACAGTCAATGATTTGGTTCTTCTTAGTGAGAAACCGATTCCAAAGCTTGCGGGCTGACTCCCCGGGCTGTTGGATGACGTGACTTAGATTGTTAGCATCCGGGGCCAGACATAGGTCCCTTGAAAATTGGCCCGAAAAGCATCCTCAAGTTCTTCCCAACTCCGAATGGAGTTCTCTGGGATGCTGTTTAGCCAGTGCTGAGCTGGTCTTTTCAACTTGAGGGGTAGGTATTTAATGGCGTGGAAATCATCTCCGCGAGCCATGTGGATGTGAAGAATGGAGTCTTCTATCCAGACGGCATGATCCATCGTTCCATCGTACGCCTTGATGTTCACGGGTTTAAACCCTTCTGGAAAATCTTGATCCAGCACCTCATCGGTGAAGCAGAGAGGGTGTGCGGCGCCTCTGTATTTTGCTATATCATGGCGTATGTCCGATGGTTGTGGTGTTCGGTATTGACCCCGAACTGGTATATGACCGGCGCGATTGGCTTGATAGCCACCGTCCCGTGCAGGAGCATGGTCCCTAGATCCCTAGATGGATCTGGTCTTGCCGGCCTTGTTGTTCAGGTCCTTACGCAAATCGTGTTTCCGGACTTGAGCCGCATCCTCCTTTCCTTTACGGGCTGGGGGTGCGGGCTTGTGCACGCCGTTGCTAGCCACTCAGTCTCGTCCGCGAGGTGGTCGGTCCGGCTTATCGGCGGTGTTATTCTTCAGCCTTATAGGCGCAGTGGCCTCGTCGTCGAATTCGGGCAGCAGTTTACGCTTAGGATAGCCTTTGGTTCGGCGATTGTAGCCATGTCTTTACTCAACGTCTAGCACTTTGTTCCATCTATCATTGAGCGTGTCCTGTGCGGCTCGAAGCCATCTCTGCTGCTTTTTGAGGCTCCTTCCGGTGGAAAGAAGCCTTCGATGGAAGCTATTTTGTTCTAAGGGTTCTTCTGTGACGATGTATTCATCGTCGCCCAGGCTAACATCCTCTTCGTAGACAGGTTCATAATTACTGTCTTCGGCATCGCTGTCATCGGACAGCGGTTTCAGACTATGTTCGCCGTCCTCTCGCTCGTCCTGCTCCATCACTGGGTCCCTGGGTTCTTCGGCTTGCTCCGGACTGTCACCATCGTTAGTGACAGTGTTGCTGTCTTTCCCTTTGCGGGATTTAGTTCGGTGCTTCGGACGCCGACGTTTGGGAGGTTCATCGACAGGCTTGTCCTGTGCGGGATCGTTTTGCCGTCGCCCTCCTTCTCCTTAGGTGTATCCACCATATACACATCTTATGAGGACGTAGCTATCCATCGCCCGGTTACAGGCCAGTTTTGGTCTAGATCTGCTTCGTCTTCGAGGTCCGTCCCTTTGAAGTCTTCGGAAGCGTAGTGAAGTACATTGGTTAGATCTTCGACTGTGGCTACCAAGTGGGTGGTGGGTGGGGAGCAAAATTCTCCATCATCGGCCTCCAGTTCGAACCGGATATAATTCGGCTATGTGTCCCCAGCTAAGGAGAGAGATTTTAACGAGTTTAACATGTCACCAATGGGTGAGTGCCGGAAGATATATGCCGCACTGAATTCGGCGATAGACGCCTGATCGAGCTTGAAGGGCGCAGATGTGCATGATTCGGAACCTAAGGCCGGAGACGTGTCCGTAATTTCGGTAACACCGATCCCGCTCGACGTTGGTTCTGTGTGCGGCTCCAACGCCATTGAGTCTGCGGATTCCGTGGCAGGGTTGAGCTTCCCATCCTCGGGTGACGCAATCTGTTCTCGGTCTAGGGCCAGAACTGTTACAGGTGCTATTTCCTGGTCCGATGACAGAGTTAGGTCGTGTTCATCGTGGTGGCGGGGAGAGGTTGTTGTGGGATCGAATCCATCAAAGATCAAGTCTCCGCGGATATTAGCAACGTAATTTAGGCTTCCAAACCTGACTTGTTGGCCAGGGGCGTAGCTCTCCACCTGCTTGAGGTGGCCTTCAGTGTTGGCACGAAGCATGAAGCCACTGAACACAAAAAGCTGTCTGGAAGGGAAAATTCCCTTAGTGTCGCCGACGTGGTTGATGACGCGAGCCATCAGTACTTTGGTCGACGACATAGTAGAACTCTCAATGAAAGCACCAATGTCGGTGTCAAAACCGGCGGATCTCGTGTAGGGGGTCCCGAACTATGCATCTGAGGATCGATGGTAACAGGAGGCTGGGGACACAATGTTTACCCAAGTTCAGGACCTCTCGATCGAGGTAACACTCTACTTCCTGCTATATTCATATGGATGAATAAGATTACAAGAGTTGATCTACCTTGAGATCGTAATGGCTAAACCCTAAAGTCTAGCCTATGAGGATGTTATGATTCTCTGTCAGCCTCTACGGACTAAACCCTCCAGTTTATATATACACCGGAGGGGCCTAGGGTTTGTACATAACCATCTTGTAGAAGTAGGAAATATTATACCCGAAACTAAAACCTGCCATTATACTTATACAAGAGTCCTATCCGGATACGAGAGACAATCTTCAACAATGATCTTTACGGCCCACCAATCCGGCCCACCAAGAGTTATCCGGCCACCCGAGGACCCCTCAATCCAGGACTCCCTCACCCGTCGAGGCATGCCGTGGAAGGTAAGCTTTTCTAAAAACTCAAGCTCAAAGGGCACTGAGCCCCATCCTGGGTGGCACCGATCAAAGCTCAGCAGTGATACGTCTCCAACGTATCTATAATTTTTAATTGTTACATGCTGTTATGTTACCATTCTTGGATGTTTTACAAGCATTTTATAATCATTTTATATCATTTTTGGGACTAACGTATGGACATAGTGCCCAGTACCAAACGGATTACAAATGCAACAAAACTTTTTGTAGATTTTTTTGGGCCACAAGACACAAGATGGGCTGAAGAAGTACTAGAGGGGGGCTCCGAGGGGAGCACAACCCACCAGGGCGCGCCTGGGCCCTCTGGTGTGCCCAGGTGGGTTGTGCCCACCTCGGTGGCCTCCCGCACCGCCTCTTCGCTCTATAAATAACCCAATATTCCAGAAACCCTAGGGTAGTCGACGGAATTTTATTCCAGCCGTTGCAAGTGCTAGAACCACGAGATCCAATCTCGAGCCATGTTCCGACACTCTTCCAGAGGGAAACATGATCACGGAGTGGTTCATCATCCTTATTGGTGCCTCGCCGATGATGCGTGAGTAGTTTACCACACACCTACGAGTCCGTGCGCAGTAGCTAGATGGCTTCTTCTATCTTTGTTTCTCAATACAATGGTGTCTTGGAGATCTATTTGATGTAATGATTTTTGTGCAGTGTGTTATTTGGGATTCGATGAATTGTGAGTTTATGATCAGATATGCCTTGATTTAATATCCATTCTTGATTATTATAGCCTTGTATTTCTTCTCTGATATTTGGGTTTTGTTTGGCCAACTTGATCTATTTATCTTGCAATGGGAAGAGGTGCTTTGTAATGGGTTCGATCTTGCGGTGTCCTTTCCCAGTGGCAGAAGCATCAGCATGGCACACATGTATCGTTGCTATTAAGGATAAATAGATGGGGTCTATTCCTACATGAATAGATCTTGTCTACATCATGTCATCGTCCTTATTGCATTACTCTGTTTTTCCATGAACTTAATACACTAGATGCATGCTGGATAGTGGTCGATGTGTGGAGTAATAGTAGTAGATGTAGGCAGGAGTCGGTCTACTAATCTTTGACGTGATGCCTACATACATGATAATTGTCTTGGATATCGTCATAATTATTTGCTTTTCTATCAATTGACCAACATTAATTTTGTCTACCCACAGTTGTTATTTTTCGATATAAGCCACTAGTAAAATCTACGGCCCGCAGGTCTATTTTCCTATCATATACTTTCAGATCTATATTGCCATTTGCTTTTTCCTTTATTTGCAACTTTTATTTTCCAGATCTTTATTATCAAATCTACAAAAAAAACCTTACTGCGTTTTATGTGTCATTCTTCCATTTGCGTCTATCAATATACCTACTTACCAATCTATTACCCGGGAGGGATTGACAACCCCACTTACACGTTGGGTTGGAAGTATTTTTTGTTTGTATGCAGGTACCTGATAACACACAAGTGTAGGGGGTCAGTTGTAGCCTCTTTCGACAAGTAATAGTGTCGAACCCAACGAGGAGCTAAAGGCAGAACAAATATTCCCTCAAGTTCTATCCACCACCGATACAACTCTACGCACGCTCGATGTTTACTTTACCTAGAACAAGTATGAAACTAGAAGTACGTTGTGGTTTTTGTGGGATAGGTTTGCAAGAATATAAAGAGCACGTATATAAAACTAGGGGTTGTTAAGATAAAGACACAACTAAATTAGTTTTAGTAGACAACTTTTTGTCACGAGAAAGTTATTTGTCCCTAGGCAATCGATAACTAGACCGGTAATCACTATTGCAATTTTATTTGAGGGAGAGGCATAAGCTAACATACTTTCTCTTCTTGGATCATATGCACTTATGATTGGAACTCTGGCAAGTATCCGCAACTACTAAAGATCATTAAGGTAAAACCCAACCATAGCATTAGAGTATCAAGTCCTCTTTATTCCCATACGCAAACAAGCTAATTACTCGGGTATGTGCTTCTATCACTCACGCCACCCACCATAAGCAAATCATGAACATATTGCAAACCCTACAGCAGGGATCCCTCACGCTTGCGTGACATGGAGAGCACCATAGGACAGCACCAATAATAAAACATGCAACTCAAACCAATCACGATCATCAATTAACCCATAGGACAAAACGGATCTACTCAAACATCATAGGATAGCCATACATCATTGGGAAATAATATATAGCGTTGAGCACCATCTTTAAGTATAAATTATAGCGGGTAGAAGAGTGGTTACACCGCTGCATAGATGGGGGAAGAGTTGGTGATGATGGCGGTTAAGTTGTTGGTGTAGATTGCGGTGACGATGATGGCCCCGGCGGCACTCCGGTGCCACCGGAAGCGAGGGGAGAGAGACCCCTCCTTCTTCTTCTTCCTTGACCTTCTCCCTAGATGGGAGAAGGGTTTCCCCTCTGGTCCATGGTCTCCATGGCGTGGGAGGGGCGAGAGCCCCTCCGAGATTGGATCTGTCTCTCTGTCTCTCTCTGTTTTTGCGTTCCCAAATTGTGACCCTTCACTGTTTCTTATATTCCCGGAGATCCGTAATCCCGATTGGGCTGAATTTTGGACACGATTTTTATCCGGATATTAGCTTTCTTGCGGCGAAATAAAGACATCAACTGCCTTACGGACTGGCCACGAGGGCCCAAGGCGCGCCTGCCCCCCTGGGCGGGCCCGTCACCCTCGTGGGCCACTCGGGCATCATCTCACGTTGGTTCCGCTTCCCAAAATTCACATATATTCCAAAAAAATATCCTTCCATTTTTATCCCGTTTGGACTCCGTTTGATATGGATATTCTGCGAAATAAAAAACATGCGAGAAACAGGAACTGGCGCTAGGCACTGGATCAATATGTTAGTCCCAAAAATAGTATAAAAATGTGCCAAAAGTATATGAAAGTTGTAGAATATTGGCATGGAACAATTCAAAAATTATAGATACGACGGAGACGTATCAGTACCATTTACATAGTGTTGCGTGTTTCTCCTACTAGTTCGATAACCTTGGTCTCATCACTGAGGGAGATACCTACCATAGTTGTGCTGCATCATCCCTTCCTCTTTGGGGAAATACTGACGTAGCTTCAAGCGACATCAAAAGGAATTTCTGGTGCCGTTGCCGAGGAGACATCATGAAAATCTATCAGGTTCCTAATCACAAATCTTATCTCCTTGCAATTTACATTATTTGCCATTTGCCTCTCGTTTTCATCTCCCCCACTTCACAAAATTTTCCGTTTTTATTCGCCCTCTTTTTCGTCTTCCGTTGGATCTCTTACCTTGCTTGTCACCATGAGTGATTTTGGTATGGCAGAAACAGATGACGGCTTGAATCCTAAAATTGGACGATCAGGCAATCTGGATGCTAAAACCTTTGTTTTGGGACAAGGGAATATTATGGAGAAAGAACATATCCATGAGTTTTTCAATTGTGGTGGGAATTTAACTCTTGATGACACCCCTATACTTAAAAGAACTAAATATTATGCGGAGGCTATCTCAGCACTAGTTTTGAAACTTGAAAACAGATTTATCCATACCCATCCTACCTTGCAAAGATTGTTTTATGAGCTTCCCACTATATAGGATCCTAAATCCAAAAATTAGGTATCCGAGTGGTCATGAATGAATTTGATCACATACTACGGGAGGCTAGGGAAATTTTTGATTTTTCTGGCATGAGCCATGAAAACCGGTAATAGATGACGTCCTTTACAATAGTGATTATATGTTGAGACATTTGCTTGGTATTAATCAAACTTTTGGTGAGAATCTTAAAATGGAAATCCCTGTGTTAGCTACAATCCGACAAGTTTTTAATGATGTCAATCAACATTATTCTTGAATTGTGGCTGGGAATCAAAGGGGATATGCGGCCGGGCAACTTGATAATGCTAAAGTTTCTATGGATAATTTGTTTCAATTTATTTTTGCAAAACCCCCTGACAAGAACACATCTATGGAAAAGAAGGATGACAACACTGAGATCTATGTGTTTTTCCTAGCTAGGCGCGTAAAACTATAACACTCGTTGGGAGGCAACCCAACTTGTATCTTTTTGCTTTTTTGTTTTCTTGCTGTTTCCAATAAGTTACCCAATTATACCTCTAGTTAGATGTGTTTTTGTGGTTTAAATACGTGTTTTTGCCAAGAAAAGCCTTTGGGATGATTTGGTTAATAGTTAATTTGATTGCGCTGAAATTCAGAAACTTTTGCGTCCAGAGTTAGAATTTCGGATGATGACTGGACCGCGATAAATTCTTGAATTTTTTACATGTTATTTGGATACAACTAGTCCACGTTATCCTAATTGTTCAGAATTTGTAGAGTTATAGAAGTATGATAAAAAACCGTGTCTTTACAGACTGTTCTATTTTTGACAGATTGTTTTCATTGTGTTATGTGCTTGTTTTGATTGATCTATGGTTTCTTTTGAAGAGTTTTTGCCATGGAAAGTTAGAATACAATAGATATAATAAAATTACAAAATATGAATTGGTTTGCTACAGTACTTAAAGTAAATATTAGTTTTGTCATACTAACGGATCTCACGAGGTTTTGTTGAGTTTTGTGTGATTGAAGTTTTCAAGTTTTGGATGAGACCATGATGGATGAAGGAATAAGGAGTAGAAAAAGGCTAAGCTTGGGGATTCCTGAGGCACCCCAAGATAATGTTCAAGAAGTATCAAGAAACTAAGCTTGGGGATGCCCCCGTGTGGCATCCCCTCTTTCTTCTAACGACCATCGGTGTATTACTTGAGACTATATTTTTATTCGTCACATATTATGAGTTTTGCTTAGAGCATCTTGTATGATATGAGTCTATGCTTGTTTTGTTTGCTATTTTTTCACAATGATCCTTGTTGTAAACACGCATTTGAGAGAGCCAAAATTATGCTCTGTTTGCTCTTATGCTTCATTTAAACTTATATCTTTTTTTAGCATGGTGTGCTTTATTATTTTTGAATAAATGCTCTCATGCTTCACTTAGATTTATTTGAGAGTTAATAAATTCTTGAAAAAAATGCTATCATGCCTCACTTAGATTAATTCAAGAGAAAGAAATTCTATGATCATGTTCTTCACTTATATTTGTTTGAGCTTACCAAAAGCAACACATGAAACTAGTCCTAATATGATAGATATCCAAGGGGGGTATAATAAAAAAATCATGAAGATCATTGGACAAAATAAACTTGATTCTTTGTAATAGTTTTGAGATATGACGATAGTGATATGTGAGTCATATTAATGAGTAATTATGTTCTAGTAAGAATATTGATGTTAAGGTTTGTGATTCCCTATGCAAGCACGAAACTCAATAGTTATGCAATGAAATTACATCCTACTTTCAGTTATGTTTAATGTTCTCTTATGATGGTTTTTGTTCCTTTGTTGGTCGGTTCTCAGTCTCCTGCTAGCCTCCACGTTGTACTAAGTAGAAATACTACCCGTGCATCCAAATCCTAAAACCCAAGTTATGCCAAATGAGTCCATCATACCTACCTATATGCGGTATTTCCATGTTGTTCTAAGAAAAATTGTATGTGTCAACTCTAATTTCAAAATAAATTTCTCTTTTGTGTGCCCGTACCTCTCATGAAGCAGCGAGGGGTGGCTAATATTTTTCATTCTAGATGTGTTATTATCAAGATGAATGTTTATTCACTTGTCATTGCATGAGAGTATGGCGGTAATAGGTATTCCCAGTCCCGAAATGAAAAAGAAATTTACTTTATGTTGTCAAATAATAAATTCCTTGGAAAGTGTTGGTATGGAGGGCACCCGTGGATACGGATAAGCCATGGATTGTGAAAGAATGGTGGAAAAAGGAATATTCTTTTTTTGGGAACCGCCTATGATATATCTAGCATGGAAAGTGTTGGGAACTCTAAGTCATTTTCGTTGACGGGAAAACTATACCTCCCAAAAAAAATGATCTCTCAAATTTTAAGCTTTGAGCTCTGGCACATCTACAAATCCCTACTTCCCTCTGCCAAGGGCCCATCTTTTACTTTACGCAATTTTTATTTTTTTATTTGAGTCTCCATCTTCTCATATAAAGCATTAACTATGGAACACTATTATCACACTTGATCATTGGATGTAGTTAATATTTGGATGTGTTGCATGAATGGATCAATGGTTGAGCATAATGGGCTAGAGATAACTTGCTTTCATGTTGATATTTTGAAAAGACATGATTGTTTGTAGGTATGCTTGAGTATTTAAGTCTTCATGTCATAACTAGACTATTGCTTTGAATCATATAAAAGTCCAAATGTCCATGCTACAAAGAAAATGATATGTGATGAACATGACAGGCAACATTCCACATTAAAAATTCTGTTTTTATCATTTACCTACTCGAGGACGAGAAGGAATTAAGCTTGGGGATGCTGATACATCTCCAATGTATCTATAATTTTTTTATTGTTCCATGCTCTTATGTTATCATTCTTGGAGTTTTACAATCAGTTTATATCATTTTTGGGACTAACCTATAGACATAGCACCGAGTGCCAGTTGTTATCTTCTGCTTGTTTTTTACATAGCAGAAAATCAATACCAAACGGAGTCCAAATGCAACAAAACTTGTTGGAGATTTTTTTGGGCCCAAAGACAGAAGATGGGTTGAAGAAGTACCAGCGGGGGGCTCCGAGGGCAGCATACCCCACATGGCACGCCCAGGTGGGTTGTGCCCACCTCGGTGGCCTCCCGCACCGCATCTTCGCTCTATACATACCCCAATATTCCAGAAAACCTAGGGGAGTCGACGAAATTTTATTCCAGCCGCCACAAGTTCCAGAACCACAAGATCCAATCTAGATCCCTTTTCCGACACTCTACCGGAGGGGAACACAATCACAGAGGGGTTCATCATCCTCATTGGTGCCTCTCCGATGATGCTTGAGTAGTTTACCACAAACCTACGGATCCGTAGGCAGTAGCTAGATGGCTTCTTCTCTCTTTGTTTCTTGATACAATGGTCTCTTGGAGATCTATTTGATGTAATGACTTTTGTGGCGGCTGATACGAATTTAGAGGACATATAGTCCTCACCATATTCCTCTTGAGCTAAGCTCACTTAGACCTTAGCCAATCACCTGTGGTACGTTTTCAAGGTAGACTTCCAAAATCTTCACAAACTTGTGCACCGGCACACCACAATGAAACTTGGGTGCTCAGAACATGACACCTAACTGTCTAGAAGAATGACAGTCTTCAAAGGTAATACGCATCGGATCACACAGATGAATCTCTTCAGTGATGCTCAATCACTTTGGCTCTGGTGGCTTTTTCCTCACTTAGGATTCGGTGGAAGTAGTTAGATCATGGGTTTCTCTCAAACGACAGGTGTCAAGTTCTCTCTAGAGCATCCAATCGACATGTGGTCGTCGGGGCGGCTATTTATCGCCAGGGGGATTTATGACGGTCATTGTGGTGTGCCAGTGAAAAAGTATGTGAAGAATATGAAGACTAATGCCCTTGAAAAATATCATGAGAAGGGGATTTATGACGAAACTGAGGACTAATGCCCCTGAAGAATATCATGATGAAGTCGAAGGAGTGCGATACTTGTTTGCGGGGTCACGTAAAGCAGAAGGGCCAGCCGAAATGTCTTCAATGTCTTCATTTTCATCAGTAGATAGCGAAGGAACTAGGACCTTCTTGAACTTCTTCTTGGGTGTATTGGCCCAATCAAAGTTCATGTGGATTTCCATAGCACTAAGTTCTTCATCCGTCTTTAGGTGAGAGAGTATGTCCCATGTCTTGTCAAAGATTTCATGGGCATAATAGGTGATTTCTTCGAACATAGTAATGCGTCACAGTCATATTTGCATTGATGGCAGCAAGTTGACACTTAACCCAATCATGATGTGTGTCCACTTTCTGGTGCAAGCTGATGAGGAGTTCACAATCAGTCATGACACGTGGTGCTTCTGGTTGCGGAGATGGCCTTTAATCTTTTGTAGCTGTGTCCTGGCTGGCAGTTTCATCACATGTGGAGTCGAAGACAGGCTGACAAAATTTTCCATCAAGGGGACAAATTCCTTCGTCAATGATAGCCTTGCCCTTGCGAGGAATTGAGGAGATGGTGCTATGAAGAACTTCTACCACTTGTACAACAAGTTTCTATACAAACGGTTTTAACCCCTTTTCGCAATGGTGTTTTACAACGACTCCTTGCCTGTGCGTGTGATAGGGGGGGTCCTTCCCACATGACCTAGAAACCAACGAGGATAGGGAGCCATGATGCAGACGCGTTGCCAAATGTAATCGTAAGCAATGCGGCAACATATCACACTCACCACATTCTGGCACACGTGTTGGACTGGTGATCAAACATTTCTAATGATGTAGTGTAACCAAACGGTGTTTCATGCTGGACCATTTGTGAAACAGTATCTAAGGCACACGGGCCATCATAGAAACTGTGTGCGATATGGGCCCCATCGCACCCGAGTATTCTGCGGACCATCCGTTATAGAGGAATAGCAGAAAATGATGACATGTTGACATTCGGTCCATGCAATATTTATGTAACATGCGGCAATTGGAACTGCACTAATGAAAGTATTCGCCAACAAGAAATGGCTATCCCTGGACGTAATTGTGTGCTTCAAGTACGCCTGCTTTATTTTTAGCAAGCATCGCATTGAATTATGCATCATCAAGGTTTGTCATAAACAATATTACTCTCTAATTTGAACAACTTGTTGGTAATTTGGTTTTTGGCGATGACTGCCTTAAGTAAGAGGCTACCGTTCTCATTCCTCCTCGGTCTCGAGGCATGCTTCCACACATGTGCATCCTTTTTGCCCACTTCCTTCTTGCTACTTGACGGACTTCTGGTGCAAGGTCTGGAAGGTTGAAAGGCGGACTATCGAGCAGATGTTGAAGCCATGACGGACTACTAAGCAGATGGTTTAGCTACGCCGGACTGCTGAGTTGGCGGTGTTGCTAAGACAGACTGCTGGTTGTAGGAGCACAGGCATCAGACAGTTGACCACGCGTGGAAGCTATGTTGGGTTTCTGCGCAGGTGGTTCCAACTTGTCAGTGTGCCGTGGAGGCTGTGTCAACGTGTTGGTTTGTTGAGCAAGCAGTGGTAACACATTGATATGCTAATTACGCAGTTTTAGACCAGCATACTAATGAGCAGTCGGTTCTAGACCTTCGGACCGCTTAGTAGGCAGTTCTGAAGCATCAGACTACATAGCTGTCCGTTCCACCATGTTTGTCTGCTAACCATGTGGTGCCGCTGAGTCTCCCCCTGCTGATTTAGTGGCCTTCATCTGAACCGGTAGTGCATCTTCAGCAGTTGTTGGCCTTGCCACTGGCTGCTCAAGGGCATAATATGATATGACCTATATGGCACAAAGTCGGACGGGTTGATCACATGTTGATGCATCAGCCGTCAGATTAAGAGTATTAGGTTCCTTGGGGGAAGCACGCGAGAGCTTCTGTCGCAAGGAGAGAGTCACCGGCTGAAGGGCGACATTGGTTGCTCTTGGCGGGGCTTGAGGGATCTCATCCATGAAGTCCATTTCCTTCCGTGGTCACTCGATATGACGTAAAACTGTTTCTCCCAAGGTCCTCTGCTCATCAAAGTCCCCTAAGACATTCTTCAGAAAAATTCATCGAATCCAGGATTTACTTCAGTCGCGTAGCACTTCACACAACCCGGCTTCAATGGCACATTGTGTAACAAGAGGCCCCCTTCCAAGAAGGGGGACAAACCCAGGCTGTTACACATTTTAACGTACATTCATAATGTTTAAGCATGGCCCTCGGTCTGTCTTTCATTCCAGATAGATCTGATATAACATCATCATGCGTAGCTGCAGTCTCAATGTCGTTGGGGTTAGCTGATGCACAACTTCTTTTGCGCCGTGTTGTTGCGCAATAACTGATACGTCTCCAACATATCTATAATTTTTTATTGTTCCATGCTATTATATTATCCTTTTTGGATGTTTTATAGGCATTAATATGCTATTTTATATTATGTTTGGGACTAACCTACTAACCCAGAGCCTAGTGCCAGTTTCAGTTTTTTCCTTTTTTTGAGTTTTGCAGAAAAGAAATATCAAACGGAGTCCAAACGGAACGAAACTTTACGAGGATGTTTCTTGGACCACAAGACATCCGGAGGACTTGGAGTGCACATCATGGGAGCTGCGAGGCAGCCACAAGTACGGAGGGCGCGCCCCCCACCCTTGGAGATCTATCTGATGTAATCTTCTTTTGCGGTGTGTTTGCCAAGATCCGATGAATTGTGGATTTATGATCAGATTATCTATGAATATTATTTGAGTCTTTTCTAAATTCTTATACACATGATTTTATATCTTAGAAATCTTTTTTGAACTATCGGTCGGGTTTGGCTAACTAGATTGGTTTTTCTTGCAATGGGAGAAGTGCTTTGCTTTGGGTTCAATATTGCGGTGCTCAGTCCCAGTGACAGAAAGGGACATGACACGTATTGTATTATTGCCATCGAGGATAAAAATATGGGGTTTTCATCATATTGCTAGAGTTAATTCTGCTACATCATGTCATCGTACTTAATGTGTTACTCTGTTCTTTATGAACTTAATACTCTAGATGCAGAATCGTTTCAGTCGATGTGTGGAGTAATAGTAGTAGATGCAGACAGGAGTCGGACTACTTGACACCGACGTGATGCCTATATTCATGACCATTGCCTTAGATATCGTCATAACTTTGTGCTTTTCTATCAATTGCTTGGCAGTAATTTGTTTACCCACCGTAATATTTGCTGTCATGAGAGAAGCCTCTAGTGAAACGTATGCCCCCCGGGTCTATTTTCCATCTTATAAGTTTCTGATCTACTATTTTGCAATCTTTTACTTTCCAATCTATAAACCAAAAATACCAAAAATATTTACTTTACAGTTTATCCATCACTATCATATCTCACTTCTGCAAATAACCGTGAAGGGATTGACAACCCCTTTGTTGCGTTGGGTGCAAGTTGTTTGATTGCTTGTGCAGGTATTTGGCGATTTTTGCATTGTCTCCTACTGGATTGATACCTTGGATCTCAAACTGAGGGAAATACTTAATATACTTTGTTGCATCACCCTTTCCTCTTCAAGGGAAAACCAACGTAAGCTCATGAGGTACCAGGAAGAATTTCTGGCGCCGTTGCAGGGGAGATCTACGCCAAGTCAAGACATACCAAGTACCCTTCATAAAAATCTCATCAGTTGCACTTACATTATTTGCCATTCGCCTCTTGTTTTCCTCTCCCCCACTTCTAAAATGAATTTTGAAAATATTTGCCTTTTCTTCGCCCTTCTTCCATTCGTCTTATTCGCTTGCTTTTTGTGTGCTTGTGTGTTGGATTACTTGCTTTGTCACGATGGCTCAACCAAAAAACTTTGATCCTCACCTTAAGAGGTTGGAATAAATTGAATATAATGTGAGGAGCTTCATGTCTTTGCAATTTGAGCACAATAATTTCTTTAGAAACGAGCTCAAGGAGCAGTAAAGTTTCATGGAATTTATGAATAAAGAGCTCGATGATATGTCTAAGGAATTTTATGGTCTAAAATCTCAATTTACTCATCTTGAAAATTTAGTTGGCCAAATATCTGATAAGCAAGCCACATTAGTAAATAAGATGGCCGCTAAACCAGAATTTGAAAATAATGATGAATATCTTAAAGTGATTCATGTGACTCCTATTGAATCTTTGTTTTCCAATATGAATCTTGATAAAGATGTGACTACATATGAGTCAATTTTAGCTAAAAGGTGCCCCAATGATTCAGTTTTTTTTAAATGGAAAACTTGTATTCCATTACGACACGGCCAAATCGTTGGTCACCGCACTGATTACATCTTCAGGGTAGCTTGTGAACCATTCACATTGTTCATCATGAGCTAAACCTGCACCCATAGAAGCCAACACATGTGCTGGCTTTTTACAAGATCTTGGAACATAGGCTACATAGGCCTCTATAAAAAGAGTGCTAAGCTTGAACTTAATATCGCTGAAAATGATTCCTAAGGGCGCCAGGTCATAGGTAGTAGATGTCACAACTTATTTGAGCATGAGGCAATCCGTTTCAAAAACAACACGTCCAACACCCAAACGATCAGCCAGAGAGATGGCATGTAGAAGGGCATAAGTTTCAGCATGAAGAGCATCCGAGCAGTCCTGTTTCCCGCCAGCTGCTGCAAACCGGACATCCGGCGTTTCATCTCTCCAGAGAATACACTTGCTCCTATTCGTTCACAAAAGGATGCATCCGTGTTGATCTTGACCATATCATTCGATGGTTTCTCCAATCTACATTGCTGCACTATTTCCTGTTTGGGTTTTGGCATCAGGAATTCAAACCATTCATCCACATGGTGCTTTAAAGTATACCTGAAGGCCTCAACCTTGATTCTCTTCTCGCCATGGTTACCTTTATTTCGCTCCGTCCACCAGCACCACAGCAATGCCACTGCTAGAATCATACGTTCCTTCGGGATGCTAAAGATCACTGACAAGTACTATTTGGGTGAAGCAAAATCTAGCAGCTTGACCCAGACGTCCTCAAGAAGCAGAGCACGCCATTGCTGCATGACACTCTTGCATTTGATAAACAAATGCCCCCATCCTCAAAGTACTTGGCATAGACTGCACATCGGGTGTCGAGCTCCACGCCGCGCCTACTGATATCCATATACATTGGGTGACTATAATGAGCAAATCTCCAGAGAAAATGATGAACTCTGGGTGGGCAGTGGGTCTTCCAAATAGTCAGAAAAAATTGAGAAATGTGTTCTTTATTTCCTGAACTCTGTCCCCGCTGCATGTTAGCTTCATTTTACAGCATCTGTACATGTAATTTATAAGCAGATTTAACTGAAAAACAACATTTACTATTGAAATGCCACGCCACAAAATTCTCAGCTTGGTCGCAGATTGGTATTCTTAAAATTGCCTGGACATCATCAACATGAAAACATCCCTCAACTAGGCCGCAGTCCCAGCTTCCAGTATCCGGATCCATCAATTCTAAAATCGTTGACAGAAGATTTGCACCTTGGTTTGATGCAGGCATACGAGTTGCACCTTTGGGGATCCACGGATCGTCCCAGATTCTCAGCTTCATCCCGTCACCGATACGCCAGATTATCCTTTCCTTCAGCACCTCTAAACCTTTGAGAATACTGCGCCAAACATAACTCATTCCAATGATAGGTTCTGGAGCTAGAACAATGCCAGAAGGGTAATACTTGGCTGGTAGAACTTGTGGGCAAAGTGAATTCGGGGCTTGTATGAGTCGCCACCCCTGTCGTGCTAACATGGCCATATTGAAAGAGTGCAGATCACGGAAACCCAGTCCTCCTTCCTCCTTTGATAAATTCATTTTCTCCCATCCAATCCAATGCATCTTCCTTTCATCGGCTTGCTGACTCCACCAATATCGACATATAAACTGACTGATCTCATCACAGAGAGACTTAGATAGATCGAAGCAAGCCATTGCGTAGGCCGGGATAGCTTGTGTGATAGCTTTAACATAGACTTCTTTAAGTACCATGGAGAAGCATCTTTCCATCCCTCCCTGCAACCTGCTCATTATATTATCCTTCAAATATGCAAAACACTTCTTCACCGACTTGCCAATGTAAGTGGGTAATCCCAAATATTTTTCCTTCATTGGTCTCTGCCCCCAATTTTAATTCCTGCAGCAAGAGATATTTAATCCCTTGTTTTGCATTAGCACTAAACATCACCGTGGACTTTTCTCTATTAATAACTTGTCCCGAGCTTTCCTCATATGCCTGTAATATAGATTTAATTGCCTGCACTCCTTGAACAGTAGCCTGCATAACTAGAAGAGAGTCATCCGCGAAAAGAAGATGATTGACCCGGGGTGCCATTGGGGCCAACTGGATGCCTCGGATGTGTCCCTCCCTTTCGGCTTGGTGCAACAATGCTGAGAATCCTCAGCACATAGTATAAATAAGTACGTCGAAATAGGGTCACCATGTCTCAGCCCACACCCCGGAACTATGACATCCGTAAGATCACCACTTACCCTGAACCGGTACGTGACAGTTGTGACACACTTCATAATTAGCTGAATGAATTCTTCCGCAAACCCCACCCGCTTCATCATGCCCTCCAAAAAAGGCCACTCTACTCTATCATATGCCTTACTCATGTCAAGTTTTAGTGCCATATAAATATCCTTTCCACTACGCTTCCTCTTCATAAAGTGACTCATCTCATATGCCAAAATTGTATTACCTGAGATTAAGCACCCCGGGACAAAGGCACTTTGGTTTACAGAAATGAGTTCATCCAGAATCATCTTGAGATAGTTAGCGAGGACTTTGGAGACAAGATTGTACACTACATTGCATAGGCTAATAGGGCGAAGATCTTTGATACGATCTGGGTTTTGAACCTTTGGGATGAGTACAACAATAGTTTCATTCCATTCCTCCGGTATACTGCCGCCTTGCAATACATGCAACACCTCTTGCACCACAACCTCACCAACTGTGCCCCCAAATCTCTTATAGAACACAACCGGCATACCATCCGCACCTGGAGCCTTCAGGTCACCCATATCACTAGTGCTTTTTTATTTCTTGAGTTGTGTATTCCTTACAAAGAAAGGTGTTCATTTCGGTTGTTACACGAGGCATAACATTTTGTAGCACCCACTCAATGGTGGTACCTGTCATGGGGGTAAACAAGCAAAATAAATGATTAGATATAAGAGCCTTCAATGCCTCTTCCCCCTCCACCTCCACCCCATCATCTCCCCTTAACTTGGTGATTCGGTTGGCCCTCTTCCTCTTCGACGCAAAACCGTGGAAGTAATCTGTGTTGCGGTCCCCTTTTGTTGGCCAGCCAACGTGCACACGTTGCTTCCAGAACACATCCAGCTGCTCCTCTAGGCGACCTAGTTTGAAACGAACAACTTGCTCTCTCCTTACTCGAGCCTCCGACAAATCACCTCTACGACACTCTTCCAGCTCAAGCCGAAGCTGTTTGATTCTCTTATGTAAGTCGCCCAATACCTCTTTACTCCATACATCAAGATCTTTTGAAACCGCCCTAATCCTCTACATCACCCTTCCTTCTCCTCGATGAGCCGCACCCTCCCACGCCTCCACAACCACCTGTTCATAGTCCTCTTCAAGTAGCCAGCGAGCCTCAAATCTCTTATTTAGATTGTTTTCTTTCGACCTGTTCCTCTGGATTGCACCCTGTACATCTAGAATGATGGGACGGTGATCCGAGTGTTCTGGACAGCCATTCTTTACCTTAAAACTAGGAAAACGCATACACCACTGAGGATTAGCCACTGCTCTGTCAAGACGCTCATGAATATACCCATCAAAACGATAGTTATTATTACGCCAAGTGAAAACATCACCCTCAAAACCGAGGTCATTCAAATTACAAAAGTTTAAAGCATCACGAAATATGTCCATCAGAATTTGTGCATGAGGCACTCCACCCTGCTTCTCAAAATTGTAGAGGATTTCGTTGAAGTCTCCCATGCAGACCCATGGGAGCCTTTCTTGTTGGTGAAGAGTCCGGAGCAAACACCATGTCTCTTCTCTATGTTCAGTTCGTGGCACGCCATAGATGCCCGTGAGTCTCCACTTGTAACCATCCTCCTCCTCAATTATGACATCAATGTGCATCCTTCCTAGCCATCTCAAGCTAAGATTCACTTCTCTATTCCACAACATCGCCAGCCGTCCGCTCTTGCCCTCACATGCCTTGTAGAAAAGGTGCGGCCTGCCCAGTGTATACCTCAGGTTTTCCACTTTATTTTTATTCATCCGAGTCTCAGAAAGAAATAAAACATCGGGATCCTCCTTCTTTTGGAGCTCCAGAAGTCCTCGAACTGCTGGCCTGTTCCCGAGCCCCCGGCAGTTCCATGCAACTATTCTCATTTGAGCTCGCGGAGCTGTTCCTGCAGCCCCGCATCCACAGTAGTTGGTTCCTCAGTGGCCTCCTTTCCGTCCATGTCCATTTTGTGCTTATTTATCTCACTTTCTTCCAGCAAGTTAGCCTCTATCATACCACTCTTTCTATCCTTCACCTCACCTTCCCCCTCAGTACCAGCTTGCAAACGCCTATTCCCGTCACCATTCTTCCTCGGCCTCCGTCTACGCTTATCCCCTCATCCTGTTTGGTTTTGTTCTGGCCCACCTACACATTTGGAAACAATCCATGGTCGACATGAATGGTTGTGGCCCCCACACGGTCTCCATCACCAGAATCCCCCTCCAACCCAGTAGTAGCATCAGATGCATTAAGTTTTGGTTGCACCTCTCCTAACACTGAAGCACCTCCGCCAATATTATGTTCTGAACCGGCTACACTTCCTTTATCCGCTTCAAAAGTCTCTTCCCCCTCATTTTCATTTGTGATCTTCAGTGGGCTAGTGACCTTCCCCACACCCCCTTCTTGCTCATCATTTCCTTGTCATGGTTATTATCTTTCTTCCATGATCTGCTATCACTTCCAGAAGACTTGTTGTTCCTACTTCCAAAGTTATCAACTTATTTCCCCTTCCCTCCATTCCACTTACTTCCCCAGGTACTGTCCGAACCCAAGTCGACTCTCCTAGACGGCTTCCAACTCAACCAAGATCCCCATTGCTGCACTTCCCCTCGAGTCAGCTTAGTCGAGCAGGACTTATCTGCATGGCCAATTGTCCCACAAGTGTAGCAAAAAACAGGAATGAATTCATAAGCAAACGGGAACCATTTTCCTTCATCTTCCTCCTTCTTCTTATCCTGTCCATCTACTTGGATCCCACCCCCCAACACGCTGCTTGTCCTCATCATGAACTGTGATCCCACGCCAGAGCGGCTCTTTGATATTCAAATGAATCTTAACCCGTAGGATCCGTAATCTCGACACCGCATCCACTACCACCTCTGCATGCATGAACTCTTCGACCACATCACCAATTATCTCCCCAGCGCCTGCATTTAGCATGCCCAGAGGCAACCCAGTTACTCTAACCCACACATGCATAGTTGTGAAGTTGTACTCATCCAGGTTCTTTCTTGGGTCAAACTCCTCTAGCACTAGGGCGCCCCCTTTGAACATCCACGGTCCTTCCTCCATGGTCTTTCTCTTCCCTTATTGTTGCAGAAACTTGACGTGGAAAATGTTCTCTCCCATGGTCTTGCACTCCACCCACCTCAACGGGCACCAAATCCTGCCCACCGAGTTCTCTAACGCCTCCGCAATCGCTGGTTTTTTAGATAGCAGCTTCATCATGGCCTACGCCGCGACTTCCCCAAACTTTTGGCGATCAGACCTGCCAATCCGGATCCCCCTTTTCTGCGCCTCTGACAGATGCATCCTCTCCATCGGACCTGACACTTTCTCCATTAGAACTCAAAGAGCCTTAGCCGAAGCAGTCGTACCAACTATCTAGGGTTATGGGTGGTGTATGATCACGTCCCCTAGAAACGAGAAAGGCTTATGGTGGTGGAATCAGATGTGGAGGAAGATTTTGTCTTGAAGGTGGATTCATATTTGACTATGGTTGACAACAGTCTTTAGATCTCCCCCACAGCGATGACGAGCGCAACGAGAGATCTTGATGCAAAAATTGATAAAAGTGGGATTTGTGAGGTTAAAACTTTAAGTAGCAATGAACCCACTATTTTGGATCTCAAGGAATTTAATTATGATAATTGTTCTTTAATAGATTGTATTTCCTTGTTGCAATCCAAGTTGAATTGTCCTCATGCTTATAATCAAAATAAAGCTTTTACTAAACATATTGTCGATGATATGATGCAATCTTTTGAAGAAAAGCTTTAATTGGAATTTCTATCCCTAGAAAACTTTATGATGAGTGGGAACCTACTATTAAGATCAAGATTAAAGATTATGAGTGCCATGCTTTGTGTGATTTGGGTGCTAGCGTTTCTATGATTCCAAAAACTTTATGTGATGTGTTAGGTTTCCATGAATTTGATGGGTGTTCTTTAAATTTGCATCTTGCGGATTCCACTATTAAGAAACCTATGGGAAGGATGAATGATGATCTTATTGTTGCAAATAGGAATTATGTGCCCGTAGATTTCATTGTTCTTGATATAGATTGCAATCCTACATGTGCTATTATTCTTGGTAGACCTTTGCTTAGAAAGATTGGTGCAATTATTGATATGAAACAAGGAAACATTATATTTCAATTTCCATTAAGGAAGGGCATGGAACACTTTCCAAGAAAGAAAATTAAATTGCCTTATGAATCTATTACTAGAGCTACTTATGGATTTCATACCAAAGATGACAATACCTAGATCTACTCGCGTTCTATGCCTAGCTAAGGGCGCTTGTTGGGAGGCAACCCAATTTTATTTTTTATTTTTTCTTTTTGGTTCTGTTTTTCAGGTTTCACACATTATTAATTCTGTAGTAATTGTGGTTTGGTGTTTTAGTTAGTGTTTGAGCCAAGTAAGACCTTTGGGATGGCTTACGGTGATCGTTGATTTGATTTTGCTGGAAAAAAGAAAATTTTGCGCCCAGTGCAGAAAATTCAATAATTCACTGGAACGTGAAAACCTTATGAAATTTTTAAAAAGCATCGATATACAAATTCCCCACGTCGTCCTAATGTTTCAGAATTTTTAGAGTTACAGAAGTATGTGAAGTTTTCAGATTGCTACAGACTATTCCGTTTTTGATAGATTCTATTTTCCATGTGTTGTTTGCTTATTTTGATGAATCTATGGCTAGTATCGGGGGGTATGAACCATGGAAAAGTTGGTATACAGTAGATATTACACCAATATAAAATAAGAATAAGATCACAACAGTACCTTAAGTCGTTATTTGCTTCGTTTTACTAACAGAGCTCGCGAGATTTTTTTTTTTTTTTGAGTTTTGTGTTGTGAAGTTTTCAAGTTTTGGGTAAGGATTTGATGGACTATGGAATAAGGAGTGTCAAGAGCCTAAACTTGGGGATGCCCAAGGGATCCCAAGGTAAAATTCAAGGACAACAAAGAGCCTAAGCTTGGGGATGCTGATACGTCCATTTTGCATCATGCTTATATGTTGATATTTATCGCATTATGGGCTGTTCTTACATGTTTTGTCACAATACTTATGCCTTTTCTCTCTTATTTTAAAAGGTTTACATGAAGAGGGAGAATGCCGACAGCTGGAATTCTGGGCTGGAAAAGGAGCAACTCTGGAAACCTATTCTGCACAACTCCAAAAGCCCTGAAACTCAACAGAACGTCGTTTCAGAAAATATAAAAAATATATGGCGAAAGAAGTCCACGAGGGGGGCCACGGGCTGCCCACGAGGGTGGGGGCGCGCCCCCTGCCTCGTGGGCCAGCCGGAAGGACCCCGAAGCCCATCTTCTCAAATATGAGGTGTTTTGACCTGGAAAAAATCATAAGGAGGCTTTCAGGACTAGACGCCGCCGTCTCGAGGCGGAACCGAGGCAAAAACCAATCTAGGGCTCCGGCAGAGCTGTTCTGCCGGGGATACTTCCCTCCGGGAGGGGGAAATCATCACCGCCGTCATCACCAACAACTCTCCCATCTCGGGGAGGGCTATCTTCATCAACATCTTCACCAGCACCATCTCCTGTCAAACCCTAGTTCATCTCTTGTATCCAATCCTTGTATCCAATCCTTGTACCCAAACCTCAGATTGGTACCTGTGGGTTGCTAGTATTGTTGATTACTCCTTGTAGTTGATGCTAGTTGGTTTATTTGGTGGAAGATCATATGTTCAGATCCATTATGCATATTAATACCTCTCTGATAATGAACAATATTATGTCTTGTGAGTAGTTACTTTTGTTCCTTAGGACATGGGAGAAGTCTTGCTATTAGTAGCCATGTGAATTTGGTCTTCGTTCGATATTTTGATGAGATGTATGTTGTCTCTCCTCTATTGGTGTCATGTGAACGTCGACTACATGACACTTCACCATTATTTGGGCCTAGAGGAAGGCATTGGGAAGTAATAAGTAGATGATGGGTTGCTAGAGTGACAGAAGCTTAAACCCTAGTTTATGCGTTGCTTCGTAAGGGGTTGATTTGGATCCATATGTTTCAGGCTATGGTTAGGTTTACCTTAATACTTCTTTTGTAGTTGCAGATTCTTGCATTAGAGGTTAATCATAAGTGTTAGGCTTGTCCAAGTAAGGCAGCACCCAAGCACCGGTCCACCCACATACCAAATTATCAAAGTACCGAACGTGAATCAGATGATCGTGATGAAAACTAGCTTGATGATAATTCCCATGTGTCCTCGGGAGCGCTTTCCTTTATATAAGAGTTTGTGCAGGCTTGTCCTTTGCTACGAAAAGTATTGGGCCACCTTGATGCACCTTATTTACTTTTACCGTTTGTCACTTGCTACCAATTATCTTATCACAAAACTATATGTTACCTATAATTTCAGTGCTTGCAGAGAATACCTTACTGAAAACTGCCTATCATTTCCTTCTGCTCCTCGTTGGGTTTGACACTCTTACTTATCGAAAGGACTACGATAGATCCCCTACACTTGTGGGTCATCAAGACTCTTTTCTAGCACCGTTACCGGGGAGTGAAGCGCCTTTGATAAGTGGAATTTGGTAAGGAAAAATTTATATAGTGTGCTGAAATTTATTGTCACTTGTTACTATGGCTCAAAATCCTTTGAGGGGGTTGTTCGGGGTATCTTCACCCCGAACAGAAGAGCAAATAGTTGCTCCTCAACCTGCTGCACCTATTGAAAATGTTTGGTTTGAGATTCCTTCGGGTATGATAGAGAAACTGCATGAAAACTCTTTTACAGGAGATGGAACGTTGCATCCCGATTTACATCTAATCTATGTGGATGAAGTTTGTGGATTGTTTAAGATTGAGGTATGCCTGAGGATATTATCAAGAAGAAGGTCTTCCCTTTATCTTTGAAGGGAGATGCATTGACATGGTTTATGTTATGCGAGGATATGGGATCATGGAACTATAATCGTCTAAAGTTGGAATTTCATCAGAAGTTCTACCCTATGCACCAGGTTCATCGTGATCGCAATTATATTTATAATTTCTGGCCTCGCGAAGGAGAAAGCATCGCTCAAGCTTGGGGGAGGCTTAAGTCAATGTTATATTGATGCCCCAATCATGAGCTCTCAAGAGAAATGATCATTCAAAAATTTTATGCTCGGCTTTCTCTTAATAATCGCTCCATGCTCGATACTTCTTGTTCTGGCTCTTATATGATGAAGACTATTGAATTCAAATGGGATTTATTGGAAAGAATTAAACGCAACTCTGAAGATTGGGATCTCGACGAAGGTAAGGAGTCAGGTATGACCCCTAAGTTTGATTGTGTTAAAGCTTTTATGGATACCGATGTTTTCCGTGAGTTTAGCACTAACTATGGACTTGACTCTGAGATAGTAGCTTCTTTCTGTGAATCTTTTGCTACTCATGTTGATATCCCCAAGGAGAAGTGGTTTAAATACCATCCCCCTATTGAAGTAAAAGTATTTGAACCTATTAAAGTTGAAGAAAAGACTATCACTTATAATGTTGATCCTCTTATTCCTACTGCTTATATTGAGAAACCACCTTTCCCTGTTAGGATAAAGGATCATGCTCAAGCTTCAACTGTAGTTCATAAGTGTAATACAAGAACACCTACACCATCTGAGCAAATTAAAGTTGAACCTAGTGTTGCTATGGTTAAGGATCTCTTGGTAGAAGATTTAGATGGACATGTTATTTACCTCCAAGAAGAGTCTACTAGGATAGCCAAACCCAATGCTAGGAATAAACATACACTTGTTGTAGGCTTGCCTATCATCTCTGTTAAGATAGGAGATCATTGCTATCATGGTTTATGTGACGTAGGTGCTAGTGCGAGTATTATCCCTCTTGAGTTGTATAACGAAATTATGCATGATATTGCACCTGTTGAGTTAGAAGGGATTGATGTTAGTATTAAGCTTGCTAATAGAGACACTATTTCACCAGTTGGGATTGTTAGTGATATTGAAGTCTTGTGTGGGAACGTTAAATACCCTGCTGATTTTCTTGTTCTTAGTTCACCACAAGATGAATTATGTCCCATTATATTTGGTAGACCCTTCTTGAATACTGTTAATGCCAAGATAGACTGCGTAAAAGATATTGTCACTGTTGGATTAGGGGATATGTCTCATGATTTTAACTTTGCTAAATTCCGTAGACAACCCCTTGAAAAGACATCACCCAGTAAAGATGAAATTATTGGTCTTGCTTCTATTGCCGTGCCACCTAATGATCCTTTAGAACAATACTTGCTACACCACGAAAATGATATGCATATGAATGAGAGAAGGGAAATAGATGAAATATTCCTTACACAGGGACCCGTATTGAAAAACAACTTGCCTATTGAAATCCTAGGGGATCCTCCTCCACCCAAGGGTGATCCCGTGTTTGAACTTAAACCTTTACCTGATAATCTTAAGTATGTTTATCTTGATGAAAAGACGATATATCCTGTTATTATTAGTACTAACCTTTCAGAGCAGGAAGAAGAAAAAGTATTGAAAACTCTGAAGAAGAACCGAGCTGCTATTGGATATACTCTGGATGATCTTAAGGGCATTAGTCCCGCTATATGCCAACACAAGATAAAATTGGAAGAAAATGCTAAACCAGTTATTGATCATCAGCGACGATTAAATCCTAAGATGAAAGAAGTGGTAAGAATGGAAATACTAATGCTCCTAGAGGCAGGTATTATCTATCCAGTTGCTGATAGCCAGTGGGTAAGTCCTGTCCATTGTGTCCCTAAGAAAGGCGGTATGACTGTCGTTCCTAATGATAAAGATGAATTGATCCCACAAAGAATAGTTACATGTTATAGGATGGTAATTGATTTCCGTAAGTTAAATAAAGCTACTAAGAAAGATCATTACCCCTTGCCATTCATTGATCAAATGCTAGAAAGGTTATCCAAACATACTCATTTCTGCTTTCTAGATGGTTATTCTGGTTTCTCTCAAATACCTGTGTCAAAAGGGGATCAAGAAAAGACCACTTTTACTTGTCCTTTCGGTACCTTTGCTTATAGACATATGCCTTTTGGTTTATGTAATGCACCTGCTACCTTTCAAAGATGCATGATGGCTATATTCTCTGATTTTTGTGAAAAGATTGTTGAGGTTTTCATGGATGATTTTTCCGTTTACGAAACTTCTTTTGATGATTGCTTAAGCAACCTTGATCGAGTTTTGCAGAGATGTGAAGACACTAACCTGGTCTTGAATTGGGAGAAATGCCACTTCATGGTGAATGAAGGTATTGTCTTGGGACATAAAATTTCTGAAAGAGGTATTGAAGTTGACAAAGCTAAAGTTGATGCTATTGAAAAGATGCCATGCCCTAAGGACATCAAAGGTATACGAAGTTTCGTTGGTCATGTCGGGTTCTATAGGAGGTTCATTAAGGACTTCTCCAAAATCTCCAGGCCTTTGACTAATCTCTTACAAAAAGATATTCCTTTTGTCTTTGATGATGATTGTCTAGAAGCATTTGAAATACTTAAGAAAGCATTGGTCTCTGCACCTATTGTCTAGCCTCCTGACTGGAATTTACCCTTTGAGATTATGTGCGATGCTAGTGACTATGCTGTAGGAGTTGTTTTAGGGCAAAGCGTTGATAAGAAATTGAATGTTATCTAGTATGCTAGTAAAACTCTAGATAGTGCCCAAAGAAATTATGCCACTACCGAGAAAGAATTTTTAGCAGTTGTATTTGCTCGTGATAAGTTTAGACCCTATATTGTTGATTCTAAAGTAACTATTCACACTGATCATGCTGCTATCAAATACCTTATGGAAAAGAAAGTTGCTAAGCCTAGACTTATTAGGTGGGTTCTCTTACTGCAAGAATTTGACTTGCATATTATTGATAGAAAGGGGATGAGAACCCCGTAGCAGATAACTTGTCTAGGTTAGAGAATGTGCTTGATGACCCATGATCTATTGATGATAGATTTCCTCATGAACAATTAGCTGTCATTAATACTTCTCGTACTGCTCCATGGTATGCTGATTATGCTAACTATATTGTTGCTAAGATCATACCTCCTAGCTTCACATACCAGCAAAGAAAAAGTTCTTCTATGATTTGAGACATTACTTCTGGGATGACCCACATCTTTATAAAGAAGGAGTAGATGCTATCATTAGACGTTGTGTACCTGAGCATGAACAGGAACAGATCCTACGCAAGTGCCACTCCGAAGCTTATGGAGGACTCCATGCGGGAGATAGAACTGCACACAAGTGATTGCAATCCGGTTTTTATTGGCCTACTCTCTTCAAGGATGCCCGTAAGTTTGTCTTATCATGTGATGAATGTCAAAGAATTGGTAATATTAGTAGACGTCAAGAAATGCCTATAAATTATTCATTTCTTATTGAACTATTTGATGTTTGGGGATTTGATTATATGGGACTGTTTCCTGCCTCTAATGGATACACACATATTTTAGTTACTGCTGATTACATTACTAAGTGGGTAGAAGCTATTCCAACTAGTAGTGCTGATCATAACACCTCTATTAAGATGCTTAAAGAAGTTATATTTCTGAGGTTTGGAGTCCCTAGATATCTAATGACTGATGGTGGTTCACACTTTATTCATGGTGCTTTCCGTAAGATGCTTGCTAAATATGATGTTAACCATAGAATTGCATCACCCTATCACCCACAGACTAGTGGTCAAGTAGAACTAAGTAATAGGGAGTTGAAATTAATCTTGCAAAAGACAGTTGATAGGTCTAGGAAGAATTGGTCCAAGAAACTTGATGATGCATTATGGGCCTATAGAACTGCATACATAAATCCTATGGGTATGTCTCCATATAAGATGGTATATGGAAAAGCTTGTCACTTACCTATTGAGCTAGAACATAAGACATATTGGGCTATTAAAGAGCTCAATTATGATTTCAAACTTGCCGGTGAAAAGAGGTTATTTGACATTAGCTGCCTTGATGAGTGGAGAACCCAAGCCTATGAGAATGCCAAACTGTTTAAAGAAAAAGTTAAAAGATGGCATGACAAAAAAAATACAAAAGCGCGAGTTTAAAGTCGGTGATTATGTCTTCCTATACAACTCTCGTTTAAGATTTTTTGCAGGAAAACTTCTCTCCAAGTGGGAAGGACCTTACATTATCGAGGAGGTGTATCGTTCCGGTGCCATAAAAATCGACAACTTCGAAGGCACAAATCCGAATGTGGTGAACGGTCAAAGAATCAAACATTATATTTCAGGTAATCCAATAAATGTCGAAACCAATGTTATAGAAACCGTGACCCCGGAGGAATACATAAGGGACACTTTCCAAAGCGATTCAGCCTCCGAAAGGGAAGAGGTATGTGATACGGTAAGTAAACCGACTCCAAAACAGTTCTAAAGGCAATTTTTCTCCGTTTTGTAATATTTAGAAAAATAGAAAAATAAACCGTAGTCCGGAAGAGACACGAGGTGTCCACGAGGGTGGAGGGCGCGCCCCCTGCCTCGTGGGCACCCCGTGTGTCCCCTAGACTCCGTTTTGTTGTGGTTTACTCCTTTTGGTCGGTAAAAATTCATTATATATACTCCCGAAGGTTTTGGCCTCCGTATCACGCAAAAATCCTCTGTTTTCATTTCGAGCTACTATTTTTGACATATCTAGATCATCATGGCGTCCTCCAACACCCCCAAGGACAAGTTATTCGAGAAGGTCATCAACCCTTACCTTGCGAAAGTGCTGCACCACCCTAAAACCATGGAGTTGCATGAGGGGGTGCTGCACATCCGTGACGTTGAGGGGTCGAGGAGGACCGGAAGCGTGGAGATAAGACTCGAAGCAATGGAGTAGCAAGTTTTCAAGTGCCAGGGTATGCTGGAACGAGGACTCAACGCCAACCACATGATGATCTTGGAGCTTCCCAACAACCTCAAGCTGGACTCAAGGATCTCTGGGGAAGCTATCTCCAATCTTCAAGAGAAGATCGAACACCTCCAAGCCCAGATCTATGACCTGCAGAACCAAAATTGTGAGTATGATTATAGATTGAAGAACATGAGTTTGGCTGCAGATTTGACTATCCCGGAGACTCGATCATCCTTCTATGATGGTGAACCCATGCCTTGGAAGGTGGACAACAAGCCTACATCATCAACAACTCCATCATTGATACGTCCAAAACGTATCTATAATTTCTGCTTGCTCCATGCCTCTTTTGTGTGATATTGCTATGATATTTATACACTTCCATACACTTTTGATCATATTTGGACTAACCTATTAACTCAGTGCACCCCAGTGCCAGTTTCTGTTTTCTACTGTTTTTGTATTTCAGGTTTTCCCATCACGTAAACTGCCAGAAAAATCCCGGAAAAATTATATAAAAAATCAGCGTTCCGGAAGCTTCCACACGGCCGAAGTAGGGCCGGAGGGGGCCACCAGGGCTCCAGGCGCCCTGGTGGCGCGGGCCCCCTCCTGGCCACGCCGGGGGGGCGCTTGGGCCCCCAGGTCTCCGCTGATGCCCCCCTTTGGCATATATTTAACACGCGTCCCGAAACCCTCGAGGACGGAACCATTTTTCGCGATCTCATATCTGTTCCGCCGCCGCCGCGCTTCCAAGATCAGGAGCACCAGGAGAACTCTTCCCGGCACCCTGCCGGAGGGGAGGATCACCACTGGGAGCCTCTCCACCACCATGGACGCCTCCCGGATGAGTTGTGAGTAGTCTCCCTTCGACCATGGGTCCATGACCAGTAGCTATGTGATGTTCTCCTCCCCTTCTTGTGCTTCACTAATTAGACCTCGTGAGCTGCCCTACATGATCGAGGCACATATGTAATCCTTATGCTGTTGCTATGATGAGTTTGCTGGCATCCGATGGATTGCGAGATTATGTTCAGATTGTGTTTGAGTAATATATCTGATTCACCTCTTTTATATTTATGTTCGTAAGTAATTCTTGCATGGTCTCCGTTGCTATTTATTGCTTTGGCCGAGTAGTAGGTAGTGACTCCAAGAGGGAATGTTATGCTTGATTGTGGGTTCATGCCCCTCGATGACTAGCTTGAGTGACAGAAACATGAGTCTAGGGGATGTGCTGTTGCCACAAGGGGGAAAACAACGGTGCTTGTGCCCGCGGGTGCAAGGATTGTTTACTTTACGCAAAGTTCTTTTAATGCAGTTGTCTGTTGCTTTGAGTTTACACTATGGGTGGGACTCGCAACTTAATACCAGCGAGATGTTCTGGATAGATATCTCAAGGTGGATGATTAGTAGTAGATGCAGATGGATTTCGGTCTACTTGCCTTGGCGTACCGCCCATGCTTTGAACCTCTACCTTTCTTGCAACATAGTTAGCATTGGTTTGCGCACATAATTCTGTCAATTGCCCAGCTGTAATTCGTTTACCTCACATAGCCGTTTTATCGTCTTTTGGGAGAGAGACATCACTAGTGAACATCATGGGACCCCGGTCCATATTACCATCACTGATCACATCCGCTATTTACTTTCTGCTTTTACTTACTAGTTGCAATTATACCTATCACTATTATCTCTTGCGTTTGATCCTTTGTAAAGGACAAGGCCGGAGGGATTGACAACCTCTTTGTACTCGTTGGGATAAAAGTTATTTGTATCTGTGTGCAGGTCCGGTTGATTGCTAATATCTGGCGCCGTTAGCAGTTGACACCTTCTTGTTGAACCTTGGAGTCTCAGGGGAAATCGATCCTTGGTATCTTTGCCAAGGGAAAACTACCGCTACACTGCATCTCAAACCTTCCACTTGGGGTAACCAACGAGGGGCGAGAAGCCATCAAGCAAAGTTTTCTGGCGCCGTTGCCGGGGATTCCACTCTTCAAGATAGGGGAGTTGCACGCTATCTTTTACCTTTTCTTTTTAGTCTTGTTAGTTTACCTTTCAGTTTTGCTTTAGTATCTTTTATCAAAAATCACAAAAATAGTTATCTTGCTTGCTTGCTGCTATGGGTTCCACCGAGAACACCAAGTTGTGTGACTTCACTAGTCATGAAAACGATGACTTTATCTGCACACCTATCACTACACCTGCCACTTCAGCACCTTCTTATGAAATTAAACCTGCTTTACTGAACCTAGTTATGAAAGATCAATTCTCCGGTGCTGGAGATGATGCTGCTGTACACTTAAACAATTTTGTTGAACTCTGTGATATGCAAAAGTACCAAGAAATAGATGGTAATATTGTTAAGCTTAAGCTTTTTCCTTTCTCCTTGAGAGGAGGAGCTAAAATTTGGTTTCAATCTTTGCCTAGAAATAGCATAGACTCATGGGACAAGTGCAAAGATGCTTTTATTGGAAAATACTATCCACCTGCTAAAATTATCCAACTAAGGAGTAACATAATGAATTTCAAACAATTGGATAATGAACACGTTGCCCAAGCTTGGGAACGCATGAAATCTCTTATCAAGAACTGCCCTACTCATGGTTTGACTACTTGGATGGTTATCCAAACTTTTTATGCAGGCTTGAACTTTACCTCGCGGAACTTGTTAGATTCGGCCACAGGAGGAACCTTTATGTCAACTACACTTGGTGCTGCCACGAAGCTTCTCGATGAGATGATGACCAATTATTCCCAATGGCACACCGAACGCGCTCCAACAGGTAGGAAGGTAAACTATGTCGAGGAGATTTCCTCCCTAAATGAAAAGATTGACTTGATCATGTCTCTACTTTCGAAGCAATCTTCTGTTGATCCTCGAGATGTTCCTTTAAATTCTTTGATTGCTCAAGAACAAGTAGATGTGAACTTTATCTCTAGAAACAATTTTAATAACAATGCTTATAGGAGTAATTTTGGTACCAATCCTAGACCGTTCCCCTCTAATTCTTATGGGAACAACAATGCTTATCCTAGCACCAAGAACTCCACTACTGAACTAGAGATTATGCTCAAAGATTTCATCACTACCCAAAAAGCCTTCAATAAAAGTGTAGAATAAAAACTAAACAAACTAGATGATCTCTCTTCGAAGGTAGACAATTTAGCCCATGAGGTAGAATTGCTTAAAATTAGAACTTCTCCTCTTGAGGAGAGGAAGGTCACTCCTATGAATGCTATTCAATTGCAAATTAATGAAAACATTAGGATGTTGGCTAAACTTAAAGAGAGATGGGCTAGAGAATAGGAGGAAGAAGATAGAATTAAGAACCTTCCTACCCACCACATTGTTGCTGCTATCCAAGTTGTTGAGGATATCCAAACTCTTAGCACCCAATGCACTCCTGGTCCCATTGGACCTATTAATGGTGATGCTATGACTATACAAACTACCAAACAAGTGAACCTAAAGGACACCACTACCACCTTACTTGATAGTAGTGACCTTGATTTTGATAATTGCACTCTTACCGAAGTTATTGATTTCCTTCACAAGATGTCTAGAGATCCCCGCACTATCACGCTTAACCTTGCCTTCACAGAGCATATCACTAATGCTCTCATCAAAGCTAGGGAGGAGAAACTTAGAGTAGAAGCCTCCATTCCTAGAAAGCTAGAAGATGGTTGGGATCCTATGATTAAAATTAAGTTGAATAACTTCTCTTGCTATGCTTTATGTGATGTTGGAGCTAGTACCTCCGTTATGCCCAAAAGAATATATGATATGCTTAAATTGAAACCTTTTGATTCTTGTTCTTTTGGTGTTCGTCTTGTTGATTCTTCCATATAGAAACCTTTGGGGAGGATCGACGATGTTCTTATCGTTGTCAATGACAATTACGTTTCCGTTGATTTTACTATTATGGACATTGAATGTGAACCTTCTTGTCCAATTATTTTGGGACGTCCTTTTCTATGCACCGTTGGTGCTATCATTGACATGAAAGAGGGGAATATAAGATTCCAATTTCCTCTCAAGAAAGGGATGGAACACTTCGCTAGAAAGAAGATTAAGTTACCTTTTGAGTCCGTTATACGGGCTAGCTATTCTTTTACTCTTGATAAGACTTGATCTCTTTGCATTATGCCTAGCTTAAAGGCATAAAAGAAAGCGCTTTTGGGAGGCAGCCCACAATCAATAAATTTTTATTTTGCTTTTGTTGTGTCTTGATGTTGTTACTACAGTAGCATCATCATTGTATCTTTACTTTTCAACTTTGTGCCAAGTGTAGCCTCTGATTGCAAGAAAGTTCAAAAGTTGTGACATGTTGTCCAGGAAACAGATTCTGTCCTTGGATAGAAAAATTCGTATAAAATCACTAGATCATCTTTTTGGTCTGAATTGTTTCGACAGTGTGCTCTATACAATTGTCTTTTGGGCGTCTGTTCTGAGTTTTTTGATTAGAGTTGCAGAAGTGCCCCGAAAAAATCATTTACTACCTGTTGTTCTGTTTTTCACAGATTTTGTCCTGTTTTGCCTTTCCTTTATTTTGCAAACCTTGAGCTTGCTTTTTCTTTGCAAAAACCTTTTGGCAATCTTGAGAAACAGTAGACCTTCAAGAATATCCTTATTTCCAGCAAGGAACAATTATTTTATTAAGGGTACTAACCTCGCTAATCATATTATGATGAGTTATGTATGAAGGGAGTTTTCAAGTGTGCGAGGGAAGATGATAAAAAGATTCAGGAGTGTCAAACGCTCAAGCTTGTGGATGCCCCCATGCACCCCAAGACATATTCAAGAAGACTCAAGCGTCTAAGCTTGGGGATGCCCCCGTGCATCCCCTTCTCCATCAACAATTATCAGTTCGTCTTTTGTTCCACTATATTTTTATCACTTCATGTGTTATGTGCTATGCTTGGAGCGTCTTGCTTTTAGTTTTCCTTTTTAGTTTTCTTTAGCTTTTCATAACAAGTTGGAACTCAGCTTTCTTTGTGTGGGAGAGGAACACGCTCCACTTCAACCTAGAACACAACATAGAATTTTCATGTCTATCATTGCTGTGTATGTTCTTGGTCTTTCAATAGCTACTGTCATGTTCAGCTCTCAGTTTTCATGCTTATCTTTTTAGAGAGCTTTTGTTTAGTTGGTCGCTGGAACTCTCTTTATTTATCATGCTTATTTTGTTAAGAGAGTTGGCTTCTGTTGCATTGGTCGATATGTCTATGATAAGAATGCTACGTGCATAATGGTGCTTAGTAGTTCATGTTTTCTTATGGTTAGTCTCAAATAACTGGGGGGTCCCCAATGTGTTATTGGAGTACCAACATGATTTGTTTGCCTATGATGTGGTATGGTTTAGTGATATCTTCCTTCAAGAATTTATTTTGATTGACTTTGCGTATGCTCACGCATATTTAAGACTGTAAGGAAAGTCTGTCAAGCCTTGATGATCTTTAATTTCTGAGTAGCAATATAACTTCCATGCCTGATTCAATGTTGCATTGTCGCTCTGCATGATTATGACCGTCATTGCTCTCTTAGTTGGTCGCTCCCAGTCTTTTGCTAACCTCCACCTGTACTAAGCGGACTGACTGCTTGTGCATCCAAAATCCTTTAAACCAGTTATGCCATATGAGTCCACCATACCTTCCTTTACATGGTATTTACCTGCCATTCCTAACGAAGACTTTCATGTACCATCTCGTAATTATTCAAAAAAGCATTTCTATTTTGTGCCTCTGTTTAGGCTCATGAGGAAGTAGTAGTTAATTCATGATCTTTTTAAGTTGGACAAGCTTCACCCCGGGATTGCATGTCTAATGTGCAAACCCATAATACGAGAAGGAACTGGCATAGAGTGCGCCCGGCTCATTAAAAAATAATACGACAAACAAACCCTCCTTCACGCTTTGTTCATGATAAATCAGAAAACTTTGGCAGTGATAAACAAAGGAGATTAAGTGGATGTGATCGTCCTCATTCGGGAGCCGTTCCTCGAAACTTGTCCATCTCAAGAAGTAATTGAGTTATCTGCTAGCATTCGTTGACGAAACATGCATATCCAAAAAAATAGTTTTTACTTTTGTTTTTAAAACCAAGAGCTCTGGTACATGCTTTGTTTTTGTTTCCGACCACGGGTTTTCAACCTTGCCAACAAAAGCCACGGTTCGAGAGTCTCCACCTTCTTTAAGCACCAACTACTGAGAGCATGATTGTCATTCTGAGTGTAATGTGCATTGTCCCAAAGTAGCATTGTCTTTTGCATGATTATGATATCGTTTATTCTGAAATCATTGTATCTAGTCGTCACTTAAACCTTGGAGGTGCCCCTGCATTTATGTTTTGCTTCACTAAAGGGGGCAAGTGAGATATCACTTTATCATATTTGCACACCATGCTCATTACAAATCTATTTGATGTTTCAGTATCATGTTGTAAAACTTTCAGTTCTTTGTGATTTTCTCATAAGGCAACTTAATTACTACAGATTCATTGTCTCAGTAAGCTTCTGTCATGTGACTATGAAAAGTCCTTATATGGTTAATAGCATGTCACCACAGAAATTATGCTTGTTATCATTTACCTACTCGAGGACGAGCAGGAATTAAGCTTGGGGATGTTGATACGTCCAAAATGTATCTATAATTTCTGCTTGCTCCATGCCTCTTTTGTGTGATATTGCTATGATATTTATACACTTCCATACACTTTTGATCATATTTGGACTAACCTATTAACTCAATGCATCCTAGTGCCAGTTTCTGTTTTCTGCTGTTTTTGTATTTCAGGTTTTCCCATCACGTAAACTGCCAGAAAAATCATGGAAAATTATATAAAAAATCAGCGTTCCGGAAGATTCCACACGGCCGAAGTAGGGCCGGAGGGGGGCCACCAGGGCTCCAGGCGCCCTGGTGGCACGGCCCCCCTCCTGGCCGCGCCGGGGGGCGCCTGGTCCCCCAGGTCTCCGCTGATGCCCCCCTTTGGCATATATTTAACACGCGTCCCGAAACCCGCGAGGACGGAACCCTATTTCGCGATCTCATCTCTGTTCCGCCGCCGCCGCGCTTCCAAGATCGGGAGCACCAGGAGAACTCTTCCCGGCACCCTGCCGGAGGGGAGGATGACCACCGGGAGCCTCTCCACCACCATGGACGCCTCCCGGATGAGTTGTGAGTAGTCTCCCTTGGACCATGGGTCCATGACCAATAGCTATGTGATGTTCTCCTCCCCTTCTTGTGCTTCACTAATTAGACCTCGTGAGCTGCCCTACATGATCGAGGCACATATGTAATCCTTATGCTGTTGCTATGATGAGTTTGCTGGGATCCGATGGATTGTGAGATTATGTTCAGATTGTGTTTGAGTAATATATTTGATTCACCTCTTTTATATTTATGTTCGTAAGTAATTCTTGCATGTTCTCCGTTGCTATATATTGCTTTGGCCGAGTAGTAGGTAGTGACTCCAAGAGGGAACATTATGCTTGATTGTGGGTTCATGCCCCTCGATGACTAGCTTGAGTGACAGAAACATGAGTCTAGGGGTTGTGCTGTTGCCACAAGGGGGAAAACAACGGTGCTTGTGCCCGCGGATGCAAGGATTGTTTACTTTATGCAAAGTTCTTTTAATGCAGTTGTCTGTTGCTTTGAGTTTACACTATGGGTGGGACTCACAACTTAATACCAGCGAGATGTTCTGGATAGATATCTCAAGGTGGATGATTAGTAGTAGATGCAGATGGATTTCGGTCTACTTGCCTTGGCGTACCGCCCATGCTTTGAACCTCTACCTTTCTTGCAACATAGTTAGCATTGGTTTGCGCACATAATTCTGTCAATTGCCCAGCTGTAATTCGTTTACCTCAGATAGATGTTTTATCGTCTTTTGGGAGAGAGACATCACTAGTGAACATCATGGGACCCCGATCCATATTACCATCACTGATCACATCCGCTATTTACTTTCTGCTTTTACTTACTAGTTGCAATTATACCTATCACTATTATCTCTTGCGTTTGATCCTTTGTAAACGACAAGGCCGGAGGGATTGACAACCTCTTTGTACTCGTTGGGAGCAAAGTTATTTGTATCTGTGTGCAGGTCCGGTTGATTGCTAATATCTAGCGCCGTTAGCAGTTGACACCTTCTTGTTGAACCTTGGAGTCTCAGGGGAAATCGATCCTTGGTATCTTTGCCAAGGGAAAACTACCGCTACACTGCATCTCAAACCTTCCACTTGGGGTAACCAACGAGGGGCGAGAAGCCATCAATCATCACCACCCCCGAAGAAGGAGATATAATCATACGGGTATGGGAACTCCCCTTGGCAACTGCCAAGCTTGGGGGAGTGACCCCGGTATCGTATCACCATCACTCTTATCTTTACCGTTTTACTTAGTTCGATCCTTTTGGTAGTATCTTGATCTAATAGAATAAAGTTAGCATGATCTAGTTGTGAGCTTTTGCTTTGTGAGCTTTACCCTTTGTAATCGAGTTCGTGAGCTATATAATAAAGATTAGTGTTGAGTCAATAGCTTGATTTCCTCACTTGGGTCATGATAAAAGAAAGAAAACATAAAGAGTATCAAAGAGATCATATCGATCTTGTGGGAAGTAATGACTTCACATACAAGTGTATGATAAATAAAAGTTGTTGGGAGGTGACAAACATAGTTTTGGTCATCGTTGCAATTAATAGGAAGTAATAAAAGAAGAGAGGCTTCACATACAAATATACTATCTTGGACATCGTTTATGATTGTGAGCACTCATTAAAGTATGACATGCTAAAGAGTTGATGTTGGACAAGGAAGACAACATAATTGGTTATGTCTTCTTATATCCGAAATAAAGTATATTGTCATGGATCATCCAACATGTTGAGCTTGCCTTTCCCCCTCATGCTAGACAAAAACCCTCTCACTAAGTAGAGATACTACTTGTGCTTCCATATATCCTTAAACCCAGTTTTGCCATGAGAGTAAACCATACCTACCAATGGATTGAGAAAGATCCTTCCAAGTAAGTTGTCATGTTGCAAACTCGCTAAAATATGTATGATTTATTAGTGTGGGAGAAATTAGCTTTATATGATCTTGTGATATGTAAGTAATAAAAGCGATGGACTGCAAAATAAAGGTCCTTATCACAAGTGGCAATATAAAGCAAAGTTCTTCTATGCTAAGACTTTGTGCATCCAACCATAAAAACACATGACAACCTCTGCTTCCCTCTGTGAAGGGCCTATCTATTATTCCTGTCTTATAAGTGTCAAGGTGAAATCCACCTTTCCATTTCACATTTTATCCTTTGGCAAGCACATTGTGTTGGAAAGATCCTGACATATATACCCACTTGGATGTAAGTTTTCATGATCTATTACTGTTGACATTACCCTTGAGGTAAAAGGTTGGGAGGCAATACCATAAGCCCTATATTTCTCTGTGCTCGATTAAAACTCCATAAACATAAGTATTGCGTGAGTGTGAGCAATTGTGAAAGACTATCTGATAGTTGAGTATGCAGGCTTGCTGAAAAGCTCTTATATTGACTCTTTTCGATATTACGATGAATTGCAATTGCTTCAATGACCAAGATCAAAGTTTTTTAGTTTCCAATGAAGTTTATGGTTCATTCTTGATATTGTAGTTGAATTGTTACTTTAGCATAAGAATCATATGACTGTATTTACTTAAGTTGCTGTTTTGAGAATGATCATGATGCCCTCATGTCCGTATTTTGTTTTTATCGACACCTCTATCTCTAAACATGTGGACATATTTTTCGATATCGGCTTTCGCTTGAGGACAAGCGAGGTCTAAGCTTGGGGGAGTTGATACGTCCATTTTGCATCATGCATATATGTTGATATTTAACGCATTATGGGTTGTTCTTACATGTTTTGTCATAATACTTATGCCTTTTCTCTATTATTTTACAAGGTTTACATGAAGAGGGAGAATGCCGGCAGCTGGGATTCTGGGCTGGAAAAGGAGCAAACTCTGGAAACATATTATGCACAACTCTAAAAGCCCTGAAACTCAAGAGAACGTCATTTCAGAAAATATAAAAAATATCTGGCAAAAGAAGTCCACGAGGGGGCCACCGGCTGCCCACAAGGGTGGGGGCGTGCCCCCCTGCCTCGTGGGCTAGCCGGAAGGCCCCCGATGCCCATCTTCTCCTATATGAGGTTTTTTGACCTGGAAAAAAATCATAAGGAGGCTTTCGGGACCAGACGCCGCCGTCTCGAGGCGGAACCGAGGTAGAAACCAATCTAGGGCTCTGACAGAGCTGTTCTGCCGAGGATACTCCCCTCCAGGAGGGGGAAATCGTCACCGCCCTCATCACCAACAACTCTCCCATCTTGGGGAGGGCTATCTTCATCAACATCTTCACCAGCACCATCTCCTCCCAAACCCTAGTTCATCTCTTGTATCCAATCCTTGTACCCAAACCTCAGATTGGTACCTGTGGGTTTCTAGTAGTGTTGATTACTCCTTTTAGTTGATGCTAGTTGGTTTATTTGGTGGAAGATCATATGTTCAGATCCATTATGCATATTAATACCCCTCTAATCATGAACAATATTATGTCTTGTGAGTAGTTACTTTTGTTCCGGAGGACATGGGAGAAGTCTTGCTATTAGTAGTCATGTGAATTTGGTCTTCGTTCGATATTTTGATGAGATGTATGTTGTCTCTCCTCTAGTGGTGTCATGCGAACGTCGACTACATGACACTTCACCATTATTTGGGCCTAGAGGAAGGCATTGGGAAGTAAGGTTGCTAGAGTGACAGAAGCTTAAACCCTAGTTTATGCGTTGCTTCGTAAGGGGCTGATTTGGATCTATATGTTTCAGGCTATGGTTAGGTTTGCCTTAATATTTCTTTTGTAGTTGTGGACACTTGCATTAGAGGTTAATCATAAGTGGGAGGCTTGTCCATGTAAGGGCAGCACCCAAGCACCGGTCCACCCACATACCAAATTATCAAACTACCAAACGTGAATCAGATGATCGTGATGAAAACTAGCTTGACGATAATTCCCATGTGTCCTCGGGAGCGCTTTCCTTTATATAAGAGTTTGTCCAGGCTTGTCCTTTGCTACAAAAATGATTGAGCCACCTTGCTGCACCTTATTTACTTTTACCGTTTGTCACTTGCTACCAATTATCTTATCACAAAACTATCTGTTACCTATAATTTCAGTGCTTGCAGAGAATACCTTACTGAAAACTGCCTATCATTTCCTTCTGCTCCTCATTGGGTTTGACACTCTTACTTATCGAAAGGACTACGATAGATGCCCTACACTTGTGGGTAATCAGATGCCCGGGGAAGGCATCCCCTCTTTCGTCTTCGTCTATCAGTAACTTCACTTGAGACTATATTTTTATTCACCACATGATATGTGCTTTGCTTGGAGCGTCTTGTATGATATACGTCTTTGATTTTTAGTTTGCCACAATCATCCTTGCGGTACACACCTTTTGAGAGGGACACACTTCAATCGTGATTTATTAGAATACTCTATGGGCTTCACTTATATCTTTTGAGCTAGGCAATTTTGCTCTAGTGCTTCACTTATATCTTTTTAGAGCACGGCGGTGGTTTTATTTTATAGAAATTGTCGAACTCTCTTGCTTCTAATATTATTTTGAGAGTCTTTAAACACATCATGGTAATTTGGTTGGGTTATGAATTTAATCCTAATATGATAGGCATCCAAAGGAGATATAATAAAAACTTTCATATATAGAGCATTGATTACTATGAAAATTTTGACTCCTTATAATTGTTTTGAGATGTCGAGATGGTAATATTAGAGTCATGCTAGTGGTCGTTTGTGAGGTTAAAGAAATAATTGTGTTAAGGTTTGTGATTCCCGTAGCATGCACGTATGGCCTATGTAACCAAATTGGCGCGCATTGTATCCACTAAAAAAAGACACATCCGTGACATTTTGGGTCGAACGAATTTTTTTCTGTCATACTTATGACACTTCTATGACAACAATTGTGACAAAACACGGTATCATCATAGATGTGGTGGGGTCCTACTTCTATGACAAAAAATCATAACCGAAAATGGGCTTTTCGTCCTGGGCGGGCCGGAGACGCAGCTACATGACATTCTTTGGGCCGTCCATGACGGAAAAAACCATGGTAGAAGCGAGGGCGAGGAAAATATCGGGGTGTTCCTGGTTACGGTGGGTGGTCGGGGCCGAACGATGCGTGTTTCTCTTGTACACGAACGCGCATGGGTGCGAGGCGTTGGGCTCTAACTGAACCCGAGCGAGGCATTGGGCTCTAACTGAACCCGAGCGATTGCACTGCAGGCTACGCGTTACTGAACCCGAGCGATCGATCGATGGCTGTTAACTGAACCCGATCGAGCGATTCCTTCGCTACTGCTGCTAATTGAAGCTGATCGATGCTGCCTCTGGATGAACAGTGAGCGTTTGAAAGTGCAACTAATCCCCGGGTGGTTTTGGCAATTAATAACAACATATATATCATTGAACTAATAGCTACTTGAGAATCATTTCAGAGAAGTTCAGTGATATGGGTATGGCAATGACTGAAGAAGTGGACCCCTCAAAATGCTAAGGCAAGCATTGGCAAAAGCTCAAGACTCCATTTTTGGTTTAGTGATCCAAGATCACATTGAGTCCATAGGAAAAGTCAATACTATTAAAAGGGGATGAGGTTGTGTTGATGATCTGGTTGCTCAAGTGCTTAGTGATATATCTCCTTCAACTATCAGCAACTTTCACTAGAAAACACACTCATAAGTAATCTCGGACCAACCGATTTTCCAAACTCAGTCACACCGAGATGAACCACCTCAGCCATAAGCCAACCCCTAGAAAAATCGGACATTCCGCGTTTGAGATCGGTCTCACCGAAACATGGGCTGCCAAGCTTCTGTAACCGTTTGTCATCATATCGGAATAACCGAGATGATATTTTCGGTCCCACCGAAACTGGCAAGTTCCTGTCTTGACTCAAATCGGAATAACCGAGATGGTATTTTCGGTCCCACCGAAAACCCCAACGTTCACATTATTTGAACTTTCGGTCTGACCGAGTTGTCAACTTCGGTCTCACCGAGATTGCTCAATTATGTGTGTAACGGTTGGATTTTTGTGTGGAGGCTATATATACCCCTCCACCTCCTCTTCATTCGTGGAGAGAGCCATCAGAAAGAACTACCACTCCTACCTTACACTTTCTGAGAAGAGAACTACCTACCCTTGTGTTGAGATCAAGTTGCTCCACTCCCACCATATGAAACTTGATTTCTAACCTTCCCAAGTTGCTTTCCACTCAATCCTTTCTTCCACCAAAGCCAAATCAATGAGGAGAGTTGAGTGTTGGGGAGATTATCATTTGAAGCACAAGAGCAAGGAGTTCATCATCATCTACAACATCTATTACCTTTTGGAGGGTGGTGCCTCCTAGATTGGTTAGGTGTCGCTTGGGAGCCTCCGTCATCGAGATGTGGAGTTGAACCAAGAAGTTTGTAAGGGCAAGGAGATCGCCTACTTCGTGAAGATCTACCCCGAGTAAGGCTAGCCCTCCGTGGGCGTAGGCCATGATGGAATAGACAAGGTTGCTTCTTCGTGGACCCTTCGTGGGTGGAGCCCTCCGTGGACTCGCGCAGCCGTTACCCTCCGTGGGTTGAAGTCTCCATCAACGTGGATGTACGATAGCACCACCTATCGGAACCACGGGAAAAATCACCGCGTCTCCAAATTGCGTTTGCTCTTCTCCACCTCCCTTTACTACATGTGCAATTTACTTTCCGCTGCCTATACTCTAGAATTGCATGTGTAGGGTGATACTTGTCTTGATCATAATTGTGAATCTGCCAAAAACTGTTCTTGATCAAAAGGCAGAATTTTTATAATTACAAGTAGTCTAATCACCCCCCCTCTAGACATACTTTCGATCCTACAAGTGGTATCAGAGCTTTGGTCTCCATTGTATTGATTTCCATTGCATTGGACTCCATAAGCTTGGTTTCACAACCTAGGAGAGTATGGCGTCTAGTGAGGGTAATTATCGTAGAGGTCCTTACTTTGATGGTACAAATTTTGCTAGTTGGAAGCATAAAATGAAAATGCATATTCTTGGTCATAACCCAGCCGCATGGGGCATTATTTGTGTTGGCATGCAAGGTGAATTCTTCGAGGAAGGAAAAGTTCCGGATCGCGAAGCTGCACCGGAAGAGTTGCGGATGTTGCAAAACAATGCTCAAGCTTGTGACATTCTCTTCAATGCCTTGTGTCCCGAGGAGTTCAACAAAATCAGCCGTCTTGAGAATGCTAAAGAGATTTGGGATACTTTGGTTGAAATGCACGAAGGTACCGAATCTGTGAAGGAATCAAAGCTAGATATTCTTCAAGGTCAACTTGACAAGTTCAAGATGAAGGATGGTGAAGGAGTCGCTGAAATGTACTCTAGGCTTGCTCTCATCACAAATGAGATTGCCGGCTTAGGAAGCGAAGAAATGACCGACCGATTCATCATCAAGAAGATTCTAAGAGCTTTGGATGGAAAGTATGACACCGTGTGCACTTTGATCCAAATGATGCCAAACTACAAGACTCTCAAGCCAACTGAAGTCATTGGAAGAATTGTTGCTCATGAGATGACACTTAAGGATAAGGAAGAGCTTCACAACAAGTCAAGCGGTGCTTACAAAGCTACAAGTGATGCTCCCACAACCTCAAGTGACAAGTTAATTTCCAATGAAGAGATAAGCCTAATGGTTAAGAACTTCAACAAATTCTACAAGAATAGAGGCAAAGAGAGAAGCTCAAAGTCTAGATCATATGATGAAAAGAGATCTTCTAGTCGTCATCGAAACTGCTACAATTGTGGAAGACCCGGACACTACTCAAATGAGTGTACGGCTCCCCACAAGAGAAGAGAAGAATCTCCAAGAAGAAGATCAAGAGATGAGTCACCTCGGAAAGAGAGAAGGAGTAGAGATGATCGTTATGAACGAAGACCCTCTCGGAGAAGCAAGGATTCGGAGAGGAAAGACAAGTCATCAAGGAGCTACACAAGAAGAAGACAGCAAGCTCATGTAGGTGAATGTGTCTCCGGCTCCGACTCCGACAATCAATCCGATGGAAGCTATCACTCCGACTCCGACTACAGTCAAGATGAAGGTGTTGCCGGTCTTGCACTCGTATCCTCCAACTCCAACTCCTACGACTTATTTGATTCACCAAATGAGGGAATTGGAAGATGCTTCATGGCTAAAGGCCCCAAGGTATCACACCCTGAATTCATTGACTTCAATATGATGAGGATGACTTGCTTGGTGAAGACGAGCTTTTGCATGATAAATCTAGTGAGCTTAGTAACGATGAAAATGCTAGTAGTCTTTATAGTCGAGAAGAGTCGAATGACAATGCTATGAAGGAGATTGAGCGTCTAACTAAAGAACTAAACACTCTTAAGTTAGCTCATGAAACAACTCAAGAAGATCATAGAGAGCTCCTAAGATCTCATGAGAAGCTACGCTTCGAGAAGCTCACCCTAGAGCAAGAACATGAGTTTCTAAAAGCGATCAATGACGATCTTCGAAAGAAGAGTTCTTCATATCTTGCCAAACGACTTCTCTTGTCTAATTTCTTGCCACCTATTAAGACTAAGCATGACAAGCATAAGAAAAATTCTTCCTCTAGTAGTAACAATAACCATGTTAAATCTAATATTGTTGCTTCTAGTAGTTCCCTTGATTCCACTAACAATGTTTCAAGCCAAGTTACACTTGAGCAAGAGAATAGCTTATTGAAGGAAATCATAGAGAAAGGTGTCTACAAGAGTCTTGCCGGAAGCAAGAACTTTGAGGAAATTGTTCGCAAGCAAGGAAGGCACCGGAAGAATCAAGGGATTGGTTTTGAGCGAAAGTTCAACGCCGAAGGTGTTGAGTGGGAAGAAGGTCAATACCCCACTGCACAGTTTGTTTCTCAAAAGGAGAAGTATGATCCTACTTCTTCCAATGTGGAACAAGCTCAAGATGATCTTCCACCACAAGACCACAAGCTAAAAGCCAAGGACAAGCTTCAAGAGGAGATTGATGCATTCATTGAAGCACCTCAAGCCATGGTCAAGTGGGTTCCCAAGGACACGTCAAGTTCTACTTCGTCAAGCTCAACTACAACCCCAAGGATTCCCATCAAGATGATGTGGATCCCGAAGAAGAAGAACTAGAAGGTTCTTGAGGGTGACTCCGCCAACATACTTCACTCACATACATTTTGGCAAGAACTTGTGCAATCAACTTCCACATCATGCACTAGTTCATGGAGTCACAAACCCTCTTGTTGGTAAGTCAAGGGACAAGGTAATCATTGCTTTCATGGACATCATCTATTGTGAACTTCAATCTATGTCCATGGATATCCTTGTTTGTTCCTTGTGGGACTAACCCATGTAGGTATTGGAAGTGCCCTAATCCAAAGGATAGCTCCCAACTCTTGATGATCTACATCAACATTGAGCATCAACATCTTCAACATCTACATGAAGTCTTCTACGACAACCCAAGGTTAGTTTGACCCTTTAAAAGGGGTTCTCACATCTAGGGGGAGCTTTGCTCTAAACATTGAGCTAAAGCATCTTCAAATGATGTGAACACATCAATGCTTTATGTAAAAGTGGTAACCCCACTTGTGCTTAAACGATGAGTATGACCTATGATCAAATGTTCTCATTTGGCTCCTAAGTCAAAATACTCATATATAGATGACCTAGTCATCGACAAATTGTGTGCTAGTAGCTAGAGTTTTGGTTGTGCATGTTTGACACATATTTCATTTGCTATCTTATTGTGTGAGCATGTTGAATGCATGATTTTATCCATTCGAGGACATCCATTTGTTGTTTTGGTTGTTTTGATTTTTCTGGCCAAATGGATGGACAAGAATGCCTAAGTACCTCCCCTAGCTATCTATGCTTTCTTGTCTCAAATTCTATTCATGCTTATATCACAAACTTTGAACAAGTCATTTTCGGACCCTCCGAGTGAGGAGCACTCGGAGCCACCGATCCATCAAGGGCTAACTTCCAAAACTTTCTAAGTGATTTTTGGACAGACCAACTTTCTCAAACTCGGTCAAACCGAAAACATTTAGACTGATCTAGGTTTCATCTCGGTGAAACCAACTTGTAAGTTTCGGCGTGACCGAAATGCATAACTGCCTAGCAGTTTTCCATCTCGGTGACACCGAGTTTTTCAACTCGGTCCCACCGACAGCAAAGGGATATAAATACTGAGGGCAGCGCGCGTTGATTATTCCTTCAAACGTTTTCGCTCCCACGTCCCTTGCTGCCGTCGCCCTGATCTCCGGATCGTCGCTGTCGTCGCCTGTGCGCCCTCACCGCAGGTCTCCACCGCCGTCAACGGACTTCTCCTCCGCGTTGTTGCCGCCGTAGAGGGACTCCACCAAGTTAGGGTGAGTCTCGATCCCTCTCGTGCTCCCCATTCGATTCAATGCACGTTTGGTTTGCCCTATATCTGGCCACGTTTGAAATCTTCCTTAACATCAGATCGGTTCGTTTGAACTAGCTTCGAGTAAAATTCTTAGGGTTAGGTTTCCACGGAATACATCTCGGTGAAACCGATTTTAAAAACTCGGAATGACCGATTTGGCCTCTGGCCATTGCACTGCACCTTTCGGTCCAACCGAGTCGTGCAAATCGGTGTGACCGAAGTAGAGTCTTAGTTAAACCCTAGTGTTTCGGTAGGACCGAAACCCACTTCGGTCTGACCGAAAGTGGTGTGGTAAGCTTCTGTTACACACTTCGGATTCACCGAAACTGAAAATCGGTTTGACCGAAATGCCTTCTGTGAAAACTTAAAACTAAAATTTGAACTCAATTTTTTTTTTTGCAAAAACCTCTGCAGTTTGTGATAACTCTTCTACTCTGCCTATACCTTATCTATTCACAGGTTGTCAGCCATGTCAGATGCCAGTGACAGCCAGAACAGGTCAGAGTCACCTTTTGCGGACATTCCGGAAGCAGACACTAGTCCTGAGGCTAGCAGTCCAGTTGATGATGGTGAGAGGAGTACACCTAGTGGCTTGCCTCCTGCAGCCACCAGAGCCAGAAAGGAGAGGAATTCTGATGTTGAGGATTCCGATTTCATTGCTGAGGAAGAAGTGTCCTCCAAGCCTAAGAGAACGGTTGTTGCCAAAGAGCAACAAGGTCAGCAGTCAAAGAAGGGCACCAGCAAAGTCAAGCAATCAGCTGTTGCCAAGAAGCTGAACTTGGGAGAACCAGCCCCAAGCAAAGTGAAGAAAACCTCCAAGAGGAAGAGGGTAGTGTATACTGATCCTCATGCAGATGCAGCAGCCGATGATGAAGAAGAAGAAGAGGCACCCCAGCCTCCTCCTCGGAAGGCTAAGCTCATGGGTGATGCCATTAGAGCTGGAGCCAGTTCTAAGCCCAAGAAGTCTGCTCAAGCCAAGGCAGCTCCAGCAAAGCCTACTGCCAAGCCCAAGAGGACTACCAGAAACATTCCAGCATCTGAGAAGAACAAGGGTGATGTGCCACCAGCTGAGTCTGATGAAGAAGAACAAGTGTTGCTGAAACTCCGTCCAAAACTGCCACTTCACAATGATGCTCATCCTCAAGCCGAGGATATGAAGGCAAGGAAAGATAGAGGTCTCAGGCTATGGAGACAATCTGATCCATATGCCGTGAGGAGAAGGACTTCTGTAGACCCCAGATTTCACACCAGAGAGCAGCAGGACTTCTATGAGACTGTGCTGATGGACAAGAAGCCAATAGTTGCAGACACCAGGTACGTTGACTGGAAATACATTGACAGTGAAGAGCATAGAGACTTCTTTCCCCATGTTCATGAAAGCTTCACTGCATGTGGAGTTGCTGAGTTTGTGGGTCAGAAACTGACAGATTGGAACGACGAGATGATTATGCAGTTCTATGCCACAGCTCATTTCTATCCTGATGGGAAGATCACCTGGATGACTGAAGGTCAAAGGTTTTCTTCTTCTGTTGAAGAATGGGCAGAACTTCTGAATGCTCCAGTGCAACGAGAGGATGACATTGATGTCTATGGGATTCCTAAGAAGAACCATGATTCCATGAAGAACATGTACAAGGAGATCCCCGCAGCAGATTTTGAAGTGTGGAAGCTCGGCTCAGTCTACTATCTCCAGGCAGGTCTACCTACCACTAACACTATTTTGAGGCATACCTTGATGCCCAAGTCTGGAGATCATCGCATGATCAGAGGGTATTCTATCAACATGCTGCATATACTTGATGAGAAGGCACCTTTCAAGGTGATGGACTTAATGGTAGAGACCATTAAGAGGACTGGAGCTGACCAGAAGAGGTCATGTGGATTTGCCGCATAGATTCAGATGCTTATCAATGCCAAGTTTGGCACGGGCAAATTCTTGTTGGATAGGAAACACTTACCCCTGTAGCCAGAGCATGAAGACAATGTTGTTGTGATGGACGAGGAGGATCCAACGTCTGTTGAAGGTCAAGCCAAGATTGAAGCTGCTAGGAAAGCCAAAGCTGATAAAGAGGCAGCAGCAGCAGCAGCTAAACCAAAGAGCTTCGGAGAGCAGATTCTTGAAGCTACCCAAAGGATTGAACAACGCCTGGCCAGCATTGAACAATCTCAGGAGAGCCTAGAGAGGATTGTTGACGAGGAGATCCATGCTCTGGACGTGAAGCTGACTGAAATTCAGGTGACCGTCAACAAGCTTGAGGCAGAGGATCCCGATCAGCTGCTATCCCAGTGACTGACACCAGGACTACAACTTCAGCACCTCCTACAGCTCCAGCAGTCACTCCAGCTACAGCTCCAGTATCCACTCCTCTAGCACAGACTTCAGCTGAAGTCTTCGCCGATGCCGTCATATCTACTCCGACATCTACCCAGACGGGAGCCGCCAGCAGAGCCCACAGTGACGTTTAGCTCTATGCTTTTTCAAACTTTTTGGTAACTTGTTGCCAAAGGGGGAGAAATTGTATAGATCATAGGGCTTCGAGAGAGAGAGTGCTCTTTCGTTCTTTTGCGGTTTCTTTGAGATACTTTTGGTTTTCGAAACTTTCAGTGTGCTTAACACTACGTTTGATGCTACCTTAATGAGTGCTTGGTCGTACTATGCTTTAATGTGTGCTTAATGCTTATCATATGCTATTCCTATCTTGTATGATCATTTACTCATGTCTTGGTGATTGGGTGCATGCTATTCTTTCTTATCATTTTGTGCGCTCCACCAAGATGTATATGACATGGAAGAGTGACCCATGATCCTAATCGATTGTGCATTTGCATTCAAACGCAAATCTTAAATAATGCACAAATTTAGGGGGAACTCTTGCTTATCACATACTTCTCAAAGCGACGATATTATTCATTGATTATATCCTTTGTCGAAGCTTTGATCTATATGTTGTCATCAATTACCAAAAAGGGGGAGATTGAAAGTGCAACTAATCCCCGGGTGGTTTTGGCAATTAATAACAACATATATATCATTGAACTAATAGCTACTTGAGAATCATTTCAGAGAAGTTCAGTGATATGGGTATGGCAATGACTGAAGAAGCGGACCCCTCAAAATGCTAAGGCAAGCATTGGCAAAAGCTCAAGACTCCATTTTCGGTTTAGTGATCCAAGATCACATTGAGTCCATAGGAAAAGCTAATACTATTAAAAGGGGATGAGGTTGTGTTGATGATCTGGTTGCTCAAGTGCTTAGTGATATATCTCCTTCAACTATCAGCAACTTTCACTAGAAAACACACTCATAAGTAATCTCGGACCAACCGATTTTCCAAACTCAGTCACACCGAGATGAACCACCTCAGCCATAAGCCAAACCCTAGAAAAATCGGACATTCCGAGTTTGAGATCTTTCTCACCGAAACATGGGCTGCCAAGCTTCTGTAACCGTTTGTCATCATATCGGAATAACCGAGATGATATTTTCGGTCCCACCGAAACTGGCAAGTTCCTGTCTTGACTCAAATCGTAATAACCGAGATGGTATTTTCGGTCCCACCGAAAACCCCAACGTTCACATTATTTGAACTTTCGGTCTGACCGAGTTGTCAACTTCGGTCTCACCGACATTGCTCAATTATGTGTGTAACGGTTGGATTTTTGTGTGGAGGCAATATATACCCCTCCACCTCCTCTTCATTCGTGGAGAGAGCCATCAGAAAGAACTACCACTCCTACCTTACACTTTCTGAGAAGAGAACTACCTACCCTTGTGTTGAGATCAAGTTGCTCCACTTCCACCATATGAAACTTGATTTCTAACCTTCCCAAGTTGCTTTCCACTCAATCCTTTCTTCCACCAAAGCCAAATCAGTGAGGAGAGTTGAGTGTTGGGGAGATTATCATTTGAAGCACAAGAGCAAGGAGTTCATCATCATCTACAACATCTATTACCTTTTGGAGGGTGGTGCCTCCTAGATTGGTTAGGTGTCGCTTGGGAGCCTCCGTCATCGAGATGTGGAGTTGAACCAAGAAGTTTGTAAGGGCAAGGAGATCGCCTACTTCGTGAAGATCTACCCCGAGTAAGGCTAGCCCTCCGTGGGCGTAGGCCATGATGGAATAGACAAGGTTGCTTCTTCGTGGACCCTTCGTGGGTGGAGCCCTCCGTGGACTCGCGCAGCCGTTACCCTCCGTGGGTTGAAGTCTCCATCAACGTGGATGTACGATAGCACCACCTATCGGAACCACGGGAAAAATCACCGCGTCTCCAAATTGCGTTTGCTCTTCTCCACCCCCCTTTACTACATGTGCAATTTACTTTCCGCTGCCTATACTCTAGAATTGCATGTGTAGGGTGATACTTGTCTTGATCATAATTGTGAATCTGCCAAAAACTGTTCTTGATCAAAAGACATAATTTTTATAATTACAAGTAGTCTAATCAGCCCTCCTCTAGACATACTTTCGATCCTACAGCGTTGTTGGGGGGTTTGGATGAATAGTTCTCGGTGGGGGTGGATGAACAGGACACCGTGGTGTTGCCTCTGGATGAACAGGACCCCGATCGATCGAGCCGGTAGGGGCTGGATGAACAGGACCCCGTGGAGGGCAGGATGAACAGGACCACCACGTGGAGGGCTGGATGAATAGTAGATGATGGAGGGCTGGATGAACAGTAGCCTGTGGAGGGTTGGTTGAACAGGAGCAGGTGGAGAGGGCTGGTTGAACAGTAGCCAGTGGAGTAGCGTGCGGTGGAGGCTGGATGAATAGGACCCCGTGGATGAACAGTCGTAGGTGGAGGCTAGAGGAGGTCGACGGTGGATGAACAGTAGCCCGCGGAGGCTGGAGGGGGTCGACGGTGGAGATGAACAGTATCCCGTGGAGTCCCGTTTTGCGGTACGCCACACTCCTTCCGATGAACAGGACCCCCGTTTCAACCGTAGCGCTCCAACACAAGTCTGTTTCCTCCGTTTTGCGGTACGCCACACCCCTCCCGATCAACAAGACCCCCGTTCCGACCGTTGGAGGTCCGTTTCCTCCGCTTTGCGGTACGCCAGACCCCTCACGACGAACAGGATCCTGTTTCAACTGTGGCCGATCGAACACAAGGCCGTTTCCTCTGTTCTATGGTACGCCAGGCCTCGTTTCCATCGGCTGTTCCGTCCAAGACGGTTGGCTCCCACACGTTCCGTTGCCTCCCGATGAACACGACGCATTCCGTTGCCTCCCCATGAACATGACGACGACGCAGTTTCTCCGTTCCGACCCAGCCATGTACACGAGCCCTAGCCGTACATATGCGCGAGTAGGCATTCGAGACCCTGCCCGTATGTACGTACGTGGCCGTATTTTCTTTCTTGCACACTGGCCGCTGTACGTACGTGTACATGCTACGTGCGCGCCTCTACTACCACACATGCGCGCCTCTATATCGACCAGTATGTACGTACACGTTCGCGACCAGAATGACAATGCTACGTATGCTTTGAGCAGGTGGGTCCCGACGGGCAGGCACTTCCTTGCCTGCGAAGATGTAGCTGGTGGGTCCCAGCAGTTAGGGGCGCAAATCATTTTTTTTGCCCGGACGCACTTCCTTGTGTGCGAAGATGTAGCTGGTGGGTCCCAGCAGTCAGGGGGAAAACATTTTTTCACGAAATACAGTGGCCCGTCCGGTGGGTCCCCGCTGTCAGGTGGAGGAATAATTATTTTGCGCGTAATAAGGAGGCACTTCCTTGCTGTGGCCGTGGACCCAGCTTTCAGCCTCTCCACGTACAGTCCACGTCCGATGCAAGCCGTTCCTTGACCATGTTGACCACGCCGCGCCGAGAACACCAGGGCGGTGGACGATGGCGAGGCCTAGGAAGGGGACGACACGGAGTCGGGGAAGACGCGACAGTGGAAGCCTGCGCGGAGAGGAGTACGAGGGTTCACTAGTTTGGCTGCGGTGTGAGGCTTCCGTCACCGCAGAATAATAGGGGTTGTGGGTGAGTGGATCGATGGACTGGCCAGCGGTGGGAGTAGTAGGGGCGGTGAGGCCTCCGCGACAGCATAGCCGGCCACGGGAGGCAGGAGCACGAGGCACGACTGGCGCTGGTTTGCTAGCTGGTTTGGGCGGCTGGAGCAAGAAGACCAGAAGTTGAAGAAGCACTACGGCCGTTGGATGGACATCGTACGGTCACTAGAGCTAGAATCGTGCATATTGACTAAGTTGACAAAGCCCTCCGTCCCCATCAACTTAGTAGGCCGACAAGTCAGCCTGCCACTATACTGGGTCCACTTCAGATGCATGTTGGTCGTTGACCACGTTGACTAGGCCGCGCCGAGAGCACCAAGGCGGCGGACGACGGCGAGGCCTAGGAAGAGAACGACACGGAGGCAGGGAAGACTCGGCAGTTGGAGGGGCGTACGACTATACGAGGGTTTACTGGTTCGTCTACCGTCGCCGGAGAATAACAGCAGGTGTGGGTGAGTAGAGGGATGGCTAGGCCAGCGATGGGAGTACGGTGGGGCGGTGAGGCCTGCGTGGCAGCACAGCCGGCCATTGGGAGGAGAGAGCAGGCAGTCCCGCCGGCGCTTGTTTGAGCGGCTGGAGCAGGAAGAGCAGAGATTGAAGAAGCACGATGGCCGTTGGATGGACATCCAACAGTCACTGCTTGTGCGTCAACCTTTTTTTAGGAAAGCCTCAAATCTATGGAAAACATCATATAGCCCATCTGCCATTATTTCTAATAATTTACAGCCCATTTGCTAATTCTTAAGGTTTTTTTGGAGCCCATATTCTTTTTGTTAGCATTATAGCCCATATTGTGGCCACGGTTAAAAAATTATACGAAATTTTGCATATTTCGGTGCGGTCCGAACTGTTTTTAATCCCAAAATTTTGAGTCACATTCAAACTGATTTAAAAAATAAATATATATCAATATAAAATCAAACAAATTGTCCACGCATAAAAATCAATGCAATTTAAAATCTCGAAATGAAAAAAAAGAAATTTGAAACTAATTGCTGGTTTGATGTGTTTTAAAAATGTACATCCCATTTCTCATTACTGATAGGCCATTTTCTCGGCCATCCGAATGAAGCTCCCCTTGTCTTGAAAGATTGGCAGCCCAACAGGCCTGACAAAGCGACTTACTTGGCAAATCACAAAAAATTGGGCTGTGGCCGTGGACCCAGCTGTCAGCCTCTCCACGTATAGTACTCTTCTGATGGAAGTCGGTCGTTAACCACATTGACCACGCCGCGCCGAGAACACCAAGGCGGTGGACGATGGAGAGGCCTAGGAAGGGGATGACACGGAGCTAGGGAAGACGCGGTAGTGGATGCCCACGCGGAGAGGAGTACGAGGGTTCAGTGGTTTGGCTGCGGTGTGAGGCTGCCGTCACCGCAGAATTACAGGGGGTGTGGGTGAGTTGAGGGATGGCCTGGCCAGCGGTGGGAGTAGTATGGGGGTGGTGAGGCCTCCGCGGGAGCACAGCCGGCCACGGTAGGCAGGAGCAGGCGGCACGACCGGCGCTGCTTTGGGCGGCTGGAGCAAGAAGACCTGAGGTTGAAGAAGCACTATGGCCGTTGGATGGACATCGTACGGTCACTGGAGCTAGAATCATTCATATTGACTAACTTGACAAAGCCCTCTGTCCCCGTCAACTTAGTAGCCCATAAGTTAGCCACCCACTGTGGTGGGTCCCAGCTAGCAGGGGGTATTCATTTTTTTTGTGCGTCATAAGGAGGCACTTGCTTGCGTGCGAAGATATAGCTGGTGGGTCCGACCTGTCAGCGGGGGGAACATTTTTTTCGCGAAATACATAAGCCCTTCCTGTGGGTCCTAGCTGTCAGGTGGAGGAATCATTATTTTGCGCGTAATAAGGAGGCATTTCCTTGCGTGCGGCCGTGGACCCAGCTGTTAGCCTCTCCACGTACAGTCCACTTCTGATGGATGTCGTTGATTGACCACGTTGACCAGGCCGTGCCGAGAGCATCAGGGCGGTGGATGACGACGAGGCCTAGGAAGGGAACGACACGGAGCCAGTGAAGACTCGACAGTTGTTTCCCACGAGGAGGAGTACGAGGGTTTACTGGTTCGTCTGTCATCCTCGGAGAATAATAACAGCAGGTGTGGGTGAGTAGAGGGATGGCTAGGCCAGCGATGAGAGTACGGTGGGGTGGTAAGGCCTACGCGGAAGGATAGCCGGCCGCGGGAGGTGGGAGCAAGCAGTCCCGCCGATGCTTGTTTGAGCGGCTGGAGCAGGAAAAGCAAAGATTGAAGAAGCACGACAGCCGTTGGATGGACATCCAACAGTCACTGCTCTCGTGTGCATTATTTCTAATAATGTACAACCCATTTGCTAATTCTTAAGAATTTTTTTGGAGCCCATCTTCTTTTTGTTAGCATTACCCCCATATTGTGGCCATGGTTAAAAAGTATACGAATTTTTTGCATATTTCGGTGCGGTCAACTATTTTTAATCCCAAAATATCGATTCACATTCAAACTATTTTGAAAAATAATTTATATAAATATAAAATGAAAATAATTGTTCATGCATAAAAATCAATGGAATTTAAAATATTGTAATGAACAAAATTTGAAACTAATTCCCGGTTTGATGTGTTTTAAAAATGTACAGCCTATTTCTGGGCAAACCGAATCAAACTCTCCTCGTCTTGAAAGATTTGCAGCCCAGCAGGGCTCATAAAGCATGTAGGCTTCGTTTGGGTACTTCTTTTAAAAAATAGAACTCGGCTAGCCATTTTCAACAAGAAAAAAACACAACTAGGCTCATGATGTGGTAAACATAAATAAAACCCTGGTTAGACGGGCCACAGCCCCCGCATAACACCGTTGTTACTATTTACTAGGGTGGATGGGCTGTTTTGTCTTGGGCCCAGAGAAACAATTACTACTAGTACAGTGTAGACACTCTACATCAACCCAGAAAACAATTACTACTAGTAAAGTGGATACAATACCGCTTCTGGCTCCTCCTAGGTCATCGAAACGTCTCCCTCTACTGAATGCCATTATACTTTTTTTCACCGACATGCTGGCGACTCAGCGCGCGGGCCCAAATGCCATCCACCAAATTAGAAGGCAGTATGCAGGCGGAGACTCACCCCGGTTGTAGCGCGGCAATAACGAGCCATCGTATCACAAAACTCCACCTCCCCGCAGTCTAAGTTTGACGGACAAAGCAACCATCATTTCACTCTTCGCTGAATCCCCTTCTCCCTCACCGTCTTCAAGAAAGGCAACACTCGCATCTGCCACTGTTCTTCTCTCCCAATGAAGGGAAGGTAAGCGGATCCATGATGTTGGTATATATTCGTTCAGAGAAAAAAAAGAACTTTTGCAATGTAGTAACCGATCCTCACTCTCTTTTTTGTTTCATTGTCATTGTGATTGTGCTTTCCTTTTAGTGGTCTCCTAGTATTTGTAAGTTTCATGATGGACCAAGGAGAACCAGGCAAAGATCTACCAATATTAGAGCAGACGCGGGAGGCTGATCCCCACGAGACCGAGAGCTCCAAGAAGATGGAGGCAGCCACCGAGCCAACCCCAAATACGCTCACGGTCACTAATGAGATGGTCAATGCCCCGTTTGAGGTTACAACCCTCGTGGCACTGCAGGAGCAGTTTTCCCCCTTCGAGGATGTGCCCCCCCACCCCGTTGAGGTGCCCAAGGTGATTTTCTTCTTTGCCGATCTCGATTGTGGTTTTTCATCTACGTATGTGGTGATGAATAATGCAAAATTTTATTAGCTTCGATGCCATGCTATACATAGTGGTTTCAATAACTTGTGTTTCTTATACTGGAAAGTAATTCAGAATTTGTTTCTGTTTCAATTAGAGCCCGGATGCAGACAAGGATTGTGTGGTTGTACATGTCACTCGCTATGAGGTGGATGACCTGAATATACGCACTGGGAAAATAGAGTTTTTAGGCCGTTGGATCCTGAAAACCATTTGCGCTTATACCAATGAAGTGTTGTATTCCACCCTCACTGTTGTCAAGCGTGTTGTCCAGGGTGTACTGAAGCATAAGAAGTTCAAAGCTACTCCTTCGTTTGTGAGGCATACTGTTCTTGTCAAGCTTACGCATGAAGATGACGTGGCATGCCCCCACAAAAAAGTTTATGAGTGGCAAGGCCACAAGGATGTCTTCATGAAGGTTCACAGGATTGAGCTGCTGCCGGGCGTCCTCGATGATGTTCATGGCAAGGTCCATCTTGTCTTCAGATCAAATTAGATCGAGGCATGAAATACTTGGCCCAGCTAGTGTTTAATAGTAGTTTGGATTTTGTCAAATTATCTGAACCTTGCCAGTTATCGAGCCCTCTGGGCTAGTACTCCGTTTGAATCCGTCTATGGGAACTGCTACTACTTTTGTGTGCCCATGAATCATCGTAATTGTTGGTGAAACAGATGCGTCCTCACTAGTTTTATCATATGAGCAGTCTGTGTTTTGATGAAATATAGTACTCGTTTGAGAACTGTGCGCCGACGTATACATAAGTACTTGTAAACACTGTTGGTGCTACCCCACTTGTAACCAGTTTTGCAAAACACGGCACATTAGCTCAACTCGCTTCAACATTGGCTATCGACCAGCTAACAATCGACAATCTGTTGTTTGACATATAAGCAACTATGTATCTTTTTACAGTGGTTCATGCAGTTAACTAAGGCCACAATGTAAATTCCAAACGTTCACATGCTAGTCCAGCGTTCATGTGGAACACTCACATTAAACTCGGCTTCATAAAAAACTTGAAAAGCATAAGTTAAGCAATTTTATACATCTCAATGATTCATAGAACATAACAAACATATACTAGTTCACAACAAAAGACAAAGTTGTGAGAAGGTTTACAAATTAGGAAAAAACAAGCAAGGCTTCTCTAAGCAAAGGGCCTCCCGGCAGGCTTAAATTTCCAAGAGTTCACTCTGGTTTTTTCTTGTTGCCACCATCCAGGGTTAGGTTCTCTTATTCCAAAATAACCTATTATAATTGTGTTCTCAGCTGGAATGCTGAACTGAACCATTTAGTGTACTGCCCAGCTGAAATTCTTGTGCATTCCACTAAATTTAAGAACCGCTATTTGCAGAAAAAGCAGACCACAATGCCTCTTATCCGCGCACCTGTCCAAAAAACCACCGTGCAGCCGTGCCAGCTAGTCCTCGGTCCATGGATGAACTGGTAGAGAGTGCATTCCGGACAAGGATGCAGTTGTTTTTGCTCGTCCCTACACTGCAATCAGGAAGTAAAACGTACGAATCAACTTCTTTCATATTATGTTGGTCATTCTACCTAGTAACTACCAATGTAGGAATACCTGGAAGACGGGTGGTTAGACAACAACAACAAGGGATAGCCATCTCATTTTGCGTAGTTCTACTAAAACTGAGGAGTGTGCTTTTGATTGCGTGGATAGAAACGATACAGAGACAGACATCCCGAAACGATATGGAGACAGACATCCCTGTTTGCACAAATACGAAATACGGTTATTTAAACAGTGACAGATATTTGCAGTGGCCTATGATTCATAGTAGCATCTATTGTGTTATAATTAATTGGCACTAGATTAATATTATGAAAGTGTCCTTAAGTAAGTAGCATCACATCACATCAACACTGCCACTAGATTAACATGTAGAACAATAGCATTAGTATTATTGTTATGAGAGTAGCACATGGTTAGTAAATGTGCAATCAAATTAGTGCAGTTCCACTAGGATGAAGCAATGTTAGCGGTGTGAGATTTAAGTGTAACTGCAAAAACACAATTCATGGGAAATAAAGCAAGACGGAAGCACTTCATAAAATGGTCGTGGCATTGCTTCAATTTATCGACGGCACTAGACCATTACTTATAGTGACATGAGGTGACATTGATTAATGCTTCATGTGATTTTACATTAACGGTAGCGATATGAGCATAGGGACAGCAGAGGCATAAAGTGGTGAGGCATGTAGTTGCCGAGAGCGGCAAACATTCAGGCAACATGTCTGCATTTGTCCCAGTTTTTATCTCCTCGACGACATTTTCCTATGTGAGCACAGGAAATCTAGACCTGCTCATTCTCATTTGCGTTGTCCCCCAACACCCATCACTTTCTTTCCTTTTTCAACCAAGAGATAGGTCCACTTCCCCCACCCTTTGCCATCCACCATACTTTCTTCGTCTTTTCAACCAAGAGACCGGTTGGGTAGTGTCGGGGAAACTGATCGCCCACGAACACCTATGGGACCGGAGCCCCTTTTTGGTATGGCAAGGGGGCGGAGGATGCACAAAGAGCGGATTGAGGCGAGCACACAAGCAGTTTACCCAGGTTCGGGCCGCACGGATGCGTAAAACCCTACTCCTGCTTTAGTTTGTATTGTGTTCTTGCTCGGGAGCGAGGAGAGCTACAGTACGCTCTAACCGCTAGCAAGACCGAGCGTGGGAATGGTCGAAGTTCGGAACCCCCTCTACGTTGCGCATGGGCCTCCTTTTATAGGCTCAAGGGGTCACCGACAGGTGGCAACACAGATGAGGGTAAAAGTGTAAAAAGGGGGGTACTTGGAACAGTGTTCCATACCTGACCCTGACGGTAGGGGACAAGGGCATTAAATGCCCGTCGCCGTCGCCCAAACAGTGCAAAAAGTGGCCGTCAGGGGCGCCACCGTCCGCCATGACGGTAGCCTTGTCATCGCTGCTTGCCACCGCGTACCCCAATCTGCATAGCCTTCCGCCACGTGCGCCCGGGATGGCCCCAGAGCGACACGTGGGTGGATGCGCTGGAGCGCGGGTACTGAGTGGAAGCTTGCCGCGGCAAGCGCCTTGCCGCGGTTGCTATCTTGTCGCTTCTGGGAGCTTGTCGCTCACCAGGACTCGCCGCGACACGTGGCGCGCCGCGGCAAGTTCCTTGAGATGCCTTTGATTGGCCTTCCTGGCAAGCTCCTCTTGCCAGGGTCTTGTGTCTTGAGTGGTTTTGTGCCTTGAGTGGCCTTCCCTGTAAGCTCCTCTTGCCGGGGTCTTGTCTTTTTGACTTGAATACTTTGTTCTTGAATGGCCCCAAGGGGACCACGAAGGATCTTGGCGGTCGCTTGGCAAGCCTTGCCGCGGGACGTTGCAACTGCCCGTGCACAAGTTCAGGATACTAAGGTACCCCTACTTTAGTACACCGACAGGAGCCCCCGGGCCTGGGCCATACACGGTGCTGAGCGCTGTTGGGCCAGGCCCAAAACAGTGCACGGGCATGTGCGGCCTGCGGCACGCCGTATCCCGCTCCGTATCCAGCGCGCCCTCCCCTAACGGCACGCGCCAATCGTGGCATCGTGGGAGAGATCGTGGCCTTTTTCTTTAATTGTAAATGCGGAACGTCCGCCCCCTTCCCCCTTATAAGCAGGGGAAACAGGGGCAGTTCGTCCATCTGCCCGTTGCTTCTTCAATCCTCAGAAACCTTCGCCGCTCCCCTCCTTCCCAAAGGCCGAAAGAGAGCAGCGCTCCGCCCTCCATCGCCTCCAGCACCACCAGCAACGTCAACCTCCTTCACCGCTTCCGCCATGGCTCCGAAAGGTGAGAAGGGGAAAACTAAGAAGTCGGTCGAAGCGCTGCGTCTCGCGGCGATGCGGAAGAAGGCGGTCTTCCCCCCCCCCCCCATGCTTGACGTGGAGGAGCTGAGGGATACCTTCTACCTTTTCTGGTCGAGGGAGACAAAGGCGCATCCGCGCACCAAGGTACTCCCAGCCGTAGCTTGCAAGATGTTCCCGAATGGCTACACATTCTTCGCTCTGTTCTTCTACTGCGGGCTCTGCCCGCCCTATTCTGAGTTCTTCTGCGACATCATGAACACCTACGGGTTCCACCTCCTTGACTTCACCCCCAACGCCGTTCTCACCATGGCCGCTTTCGCACATCTGTGCGAAAACTTTGTCGGAGTCTTCCAAATGTAGCTCTTTTCCGTCATTACTTCACGCCTCGAATTGAGAGGGGAGAGCCTCTGTCTAGCGGAATCTCTTGGATCTCTGGGACCCATAAGAAGGAAGCTTACTTGTCTGGAGAGCTCCGCGGCAAGTGGGATGAGTGGAGAGCCAACTGGTGTTGGATCGTAGAGGATAACCCGTAGCACTTTACCGCCCGGCGCCAAGCCCTAGTGGTACGCGGCGATGACTGGAGCGACTTGGCCCCGGAAGATAGCAGATTGAAGAGCGCCACTACCCGGATCCTTCGCCTTAGGCTTGCCGGGCTGACCATAGGCGCAGTTGGAGCAGACTTTCTCTGCCGCCGCATCGCCCCCTTGCAGGAGAGGAAGAGGCCCGCCGGGGAGTTCGAAAATGCGGCAGATATCATGAGGCTGCGCCCGTGCCTCAATTATAACTTCACTGTCCTGGAGCTCAACGCGATGCTCCAGGCGTTGTTCAAGTACGACTCCGACCATCCCGAATGGTTCATGTTATCGAGGGGTGTAGTTCCGCTGTGCAATAGCTCAGCGCTCAGCCGCATCCGTGCAATGATGCTGCTGTGCGACTCGCACGGGATCGAGCCCACTTGGCAAGAGCCTGCCGACGAAGCTGTGCAGGCTTTCTTCGACAATCTGGAAGAATCGCCAATCAACTCCGACGAGAAGAAAGGCCTCACCCGCGACACCACTGACCAGGAGATGGCATATATTGCCACCAGGCTGGAAGAGGCGGCGGCAACCGCAGCCGCGGGCGAGTTCGGGTACACAGTGGAGGAGGCGGAGGCAGCGGAAGCGATAAGCCTTGCCGAGCAGGAAGAGTTTCTCAAAGCGGGGAAGCTTGCCGGTAAGGTCGCCGAGACAAGTGAGCCCGCCGAGCAGGGCGTCGAATCGAGCGGGCCTGCCGAGCAGGGCGCCGAGTCGAGCGGGCCCGTTGGGGACTCGAGCGGTTCACTGGAGATCGACGACTCTTCTTCCTCGTCCTCAGGCAGCTTGCCGCCACTAGCAGATCCTCCAGCTCCGCGAAGGCGCCTCCGCAAGGCCGGAGAAGTGACGGAGCGGCAGACGAGCCAATAGCCGCAGCGCCGCGCGACACGCGCCACCGCGGCAAGCAAGGCCGCCATGGGAGCACCTCGCGCTTCTGCAGCGGCTGGAGGGGGGTCTTCCCGCACTGGTGCCTCTGCCCCTGCCGCCCCTCGCGCTTCGGCGGCAACCGGAGTGGGGTCTTCTCAGACCACCGTCCCTGCTCCCGCCAAGCGGCCAAGTGAGCCCACTTCTCCGCCTCCTCGCGCCGTGACGCGTGAGCCAGATTTTGACTTCTCCGCGCTTAGCTCCAATGAGGAGGAAGAAGAGTAAGTCTTCGCTGTTCTTGTATTTTTTGTTGTTGTCTTTGAAGGAAATATGCCCTAGAGGCAATAATAAAGATGTTATTTGTATTTCCTTATATCATGATAAAATGTCTTTTATTCATGCTAGAATTGTATTAACCGGAAACTTAGTACATGTGTGGATACATAGACAAAACAGTATGTCCCTAGTATGCCTCTACTAGACTAGCTCATTGATCAAAGATGGTTATGTTTCCTAACCATAGACATGAGTTGTCATTTGATCAACGGGATCACATCATTAGGAGAATGATGTGATGGACAAGACCCATCCGTTAGCATAGCACTATGATCGTTTAGTTTTTCTGCTATTGCTTTCTTCATGACTTATACATGTTCCTATGACTATGAGATTATGCAACTCCCGAATAAAGTAGGAACACCTTGTGTGCTATCAAACGTCACAACGTAACTGGGTGATCATAAAGATGCTCTACAGGTGTCTCCGAAAGTATTCGTGGTGTTGGCATAGATCAAGATTAGGATTTGTCACTCCGAGTGTCGGAGAGGTATCTCTGGGCCCTCTCGGTAACACACATCACAATAAGCCTTGCAAGCAAAAGACTAATGAGTTAGTCACGAGATGATGTGTTACGGAACGAGTAAAGAGACTTGCCGGTAACGAGATTGAACTAGGTATAGAGATACCGACGATCGAATCTCGGGCAAGTAACATACCGTTGACAAAAGGAACAACGTATGTTGTTATGCGGTTCTGACCGATAAAAAATCTTCGTAGAATATGTAGGAGCCAATATGAACATCCAGGTTCCGCTATTGGTTATTGACCGGAGATGAGTCTCGGTCATGTCTACATAGTTCTCGAACCCGTAGGGTCCGCACGCTTAACGTTTGATGACGATCGGTATTATGAGTTTATGAGTATTGATGTACCGAAGGTAGTTCGGAGTCCCGGATGAAATCACGGACATGACGAGGAGTCTTGGAATGTCCGAGACATAAAGATTGATATATTGGACGACTATATTCGGACACCAGAAGTATACCGGAAAAGTTTCGGATTTAACGGGATTGCCGGAGGGGGTTACCGGAACCCCCTACAAAGGGGGATGGTCCATAGTGGGCCTTATGGAAAAGAGAGAGGCAGCCCATAGGGCTGGCCGGCGCCCCACCTAGAGTTCCTAGTTGGACTAGGAGTTGGGGGGCACCACCTCTTCTTCTTTTCCTATTCCCTCTCTTCCTTCTTTGGTGGTTCCTACTAGGAATAGGATTGCAATCCTATTCCTAGTAGGATTGCACCCCTAGCCGCACCAAACAAGGGCCGGCCGGCCTCCCCCTTGCTCCTTTATATACGGGGGCAGGGGGGCACCCAAAGACACACAAGTTGAATTGTTCCAGCCGTGTGCGGTGCCCCCCTCCACAGAAACACACCTCGGTCATACCGTCGCGGTGCTTAGGCGAAGCCCTGCGCCGGTGAATACATCATATCCGTCACCACACCGTCGTGCTGACGAAACACTCCTGTGAAGCTCAACTGGATCAAGAGCTCGTGGGACGTCATCAAGCTGAACGTGTGCTGAACGCGGAGGTGCCGTATGTTCGGTGCTTGATCGGTTGAATCGCGAAGAAGTTCGACTACATCAACCGCGTCACTTGACGCTTCCGCTTCCGGTCTACGAGGGTACGTAGACACACTCTTCCCTCTCGTTGCTATGCATCTGGTAGATAGATCTTGCGTGATCGTAGGAAATTTTTAAAATACTACGTTCCCCAACAGTGGCATCATGAGCCAGGTCTATGCGTAGATGATATGCACGAGTAGAACACAATGAGTTGTGAGCGATACTAGTCATACTGCTTACCAGCATGTCATACTTTGCTTCGGCGGTATTGTGAGATGAAGCGGCCCGGACCGACATTACGCGTATGCTTACGCGAGACTGGTTTCACCGTTACGAGCACTCGTTGCTTAAAGGTGACTGGCGGGTGTCTGTCTCTCTCACTTTAGCTGAATCAAGTGTGGCTACGCCCGGTCCTTGTGAAGGTTAAAACAGCACATACTTGACGAAACATCGTTGTGGTTTTGTATGCATAGGTAAGAACGGTTCTTGCTAAGCCCGTAGCAGCCACGTAAAACTTGCAACAACAAAGTAGAGGACGTCTAACTTGTTTTTGCAGGGCATGTTGTGATGTGATATGGTCAAGACATGATGAGTTATACGGTTTTGTATGAGATGATCATGTTTTGTAATGTTATCGGCAACGGGCAGGAGCCATATGGTTGTCGCTTTATTGTATGAAATGCAATCGCCATGTAATTGCTTTACTTTATCACTAAGTGGTAGCGATAGTCGTAGAAGCAATAGTTGGCGAGACGACAACGATGCTACGATGGAGATCAAGGTGTCACGCCGGTGACGAAGGTGATCATGGTGGTGCTTTGGAGATGGAGATCAAAAGCACAAGATGATGATGGCCATATCATGTCACATATTTTGATTGCATGTGATGTTTATCTTATTATGCTTCTTATTTTGCTTAGAACGACGGTAGCATTATAAGATGATCCCTTACTAAATTTCAAGGTATAAGTGTTCTCCCTGAGTATGCACCGTTGCGAAAGTTCGTCGTGCCGAGACACCACGTGATGATCGGGTGTGATAAGCTCTACGTTCAAATACAACGGGTGTAAGCCAGTTTTGCACACGCAGAATACTCGGGTTAAACTTGACGAGCCTAGCATATGCAGATATGGCCTCGGAACACTGGAGACCGAAAGGTCGAGTGTGAATCATATAGTAGATATGATCAACATAAGATGTTCACCATTGAAACTACTCCATCTCACGTGATGATCGGACATGGTTTAGTTGATTTGGATCACGTGATCATTTAGATGACCAGAGGGATGTCTATCTAAGTGGGAGTTCTTAAGTAATATGATTAAATTGAACTTTAATTTATCATGAAGTTAGTCCTGGTAGTATTAGCATATCTATGTTGTAGATCAATAGCTCGCGATGTTGCTCCCTGTTTATTTTTCATATGTTCCTAGAGAAAACCAAGTTGAAAGATGTTAGTAGCAATGATGCGGAATTGTTCCGTGATCTGAGGATTATCCTCATTGCTGCACAGAAGAATTATGTCCTTGATGCACCGCTAGGTGACAGACCTATTGCAGGAGCAGATGTAGACGTTATGAACGTTTTGACAAAAGCTCGATATGATGACTACTTGATAGTTTAGTGCACCATGCTTTACGGCTTATAACCGGGACTTCAAAAACGTTTTGAAACGCCACGGAGCATATGAGATGTTCCAAGAGTTGAAATTAGTATTTCATACTCATGCCCGTGTCGAGAGGTATAAGACCTCTGACAGTACTTTGCCTACAAGATGGAGGAGAATAGCTCAACCAGTGAGCATGTGCTCAGATTGTCTGGGTAGTACAATTGCTTGAATCAAGTGGGAGTTAATCTTCCAGATAAGATAGTAATTGACAAATTTTTCTAGACACTATCACCAAGTTAGTAGAACTTCGTGATGAACTATAATATGCAAGGGATGACGAAAGTAATTCCCGAGCTCTTCACGATGCTGAAATCGGCGAAGCTAGAAATCAAGAAAGAGCATCAAGTGTTGATGGTTAACCAGACCACTTGTTTCAAGTAAAGGGCAAAGGGATAGAAGGGGAACTTCAAGAAGAATGACAAGCAAGTTGTCACTCCCGTGAAGAAACCCAAAGCTAAACTCAAGCCTGAAACAAGTGCTTCTACTGCAAAGGAAATGGTCACTAGAAGTGGAACTGCCCTAGATATTTGGCGGATAAGAAGGATGGCAAAGTGAACAAAGGTATATTTGATATACAGATTATTAATGTGTATTTTACTAGTGTTCATAGCAACCCATCGGTATTTGATATTGGTTCAGTTGCTAAAGAGTAGTAACTCGAAATGGGAGTTGCATAATGAACAGAAACTAGTTAAAGGATGAAGTGACGATGTGTATTGGAAGTAGTTCCAAGATTGATATGATCATCATCGCACACTCCCTATACTTTCGGGATTAGTGTTGAACCTAAATAAGTGTTATTTGGTGTTGAGCATGAATATGATTTGATCATGTTTATTGCAATACAGTTATTCATGTAAGTTAGAGAATAATTGTTGTTCTGTTTACATGAATAAAACCTTCTATGGTCATACACCCAATGAAAATGGTTTGTTGGATCTCGATCGTGGTGATACACATATTCATAATATTGAAGACAAAAGATGCAAGGTTAATAATGATAGTGCAACTTATTTGTGGCACTGCCGTTTAGGTCATATTGGTGTAAAGCGCATGAAGAAACTCCATAGTGATGGACTTTTGGAATCACTTGATTATGAATCACTTGGTGCTTGCGAACCATGCCTCATGGGCAAGATGACTAAAAACTCCGTTCTCCGGAACTGTGGAGCGAGCAACAGATTTGTTGGAGATCATACATACAGATGTATGTGGACCAATGAGTGTTGAAGCTCGCGGCGGGTATCGTTATTTTCTGACCTTCACTGATGATTTGAGCAGATATGGGTATATCTACTTAATGAAGCACAAGTCTGAAACATTTGAAAAGTTCAAAGAATTTCAGAGTGAAGTAGAGAATCATCGTAACAAGAAAATAAGAGTTTCTACGATATGATCGTAGAGGTAAAATATTTGAGTTAGCGAGTTTGGCCTTCAGTAAAAACAATGTGAAATAGTTTCACTACTCACGCCACCTGGAACACCACAGTGTAATGGTGTGTCCGAACGTCATAACCGTACTTTATTAAATATGGTGCGATCGATGATGTCTCTTACTGATCTACCACTATCGCTTTTGGGGTTATGCATTAGAGACAGCTACATTCACGTTAAATAGGGCACCATCTAAATCCGTGGAGATGACACCGAATGAACTATGGTTTGGCAAGAAACCAAAGTTGTCGTTTCTTAAAGTTTGGGGCTGCGATGCTTATGTGAAAAAGCTTCAACCTGATAAGCTCGAACCCAAGTCGGAGAAATGTGTCTTCATAGGATACCCAAAAGAGACTGTTGGGTACACCTTCTATCACAGATCCGAAGGCAATATATTCGTTGCTAAGAATGGATCCTTTCTAGAGAAGGAGTTTTCTCTCGAAAGAAGTGAGTGGGAGGAAAGTAGAACTTGATGAGGTAATTGTACCTTCTCCTGAATTGGAGAGTAGTACATCACAGAAAATTGTTCCAGTGATTCCTACACCAATCAGTGAGGAAGTTAATGATGATGATCATGAAACTTCAGATCAAGTTTCTGCTGAACATCGTAGATCAACCAGAGTACGTTCCGCACCAGAGTGGTACGGCAACCCAGTTCTGGAAATCATGTTACTGGACCATGATGAACCTACGAACTATGAGGAAGCGAAGATGAGCCCAGATTCCGCAAAATGGCTTAAGGCCATGAAATCTAAGATGGGATCCATGTATTAGAACAAAGTATGGACTTTGGTTGACTTGCCCGATGATCGGCAGGCCATCGAAAATAAATGGATCTTCAAGAGGAAGACCGACGCAGACGGTAATGTTACTGTTTACAAATCTCGACTTGTTGCGAAAGGGTTTCGACAAGTTCAAGGAGTTGACTACGATGAGACTTTCTCACCCGTAGCGATGCTTAAGTCTGTCTGAATCATGTTAGTAATTGCCGCATTTTCTGAAATCCGGCAAATGGATAACAAAAACTGCATTCTTTAATGGATTTATTAAAGAAGACTTGTATATGATGCAACCAGAAGGTTTTGTCAATCCTAAAGGTGCTAACAAAATGTACAAGCTCCAGCGATCCATCTATGGACTGGTGCAAGCATCTCGGAGTTGGAATATACGCTTTGATAAGTTGATCAAGGCATATAGATTTATACAGACTTGCGGTGAAGCCTGTATTTACAAGAAGTAAGTGGGAGCACTACAACCTTTCTGATAAGTATATGTGAATGACATATTGTCGATCAGAAATGATGTAGAATTTTCTGGAAAGCATAAAGGAGTGTTTGAAAGGAGTTTTTCAAAGAAAGACCTTGGTGAAGCTGCTTACATATTGGGCATCAAGATCTATAGAGATAGATCAAGACGCTTGATAAGACTTTCGATGAATACATACCTTGATAAGATTTTGAAGTAGTTCAAAATGGATCAGTCAAAGAAGGAGTTCTTGCCTGACTTGTAAGGTGTGAAGTTGAGTAAGACTCAAAGCCAGACCACGGCAGAAAAATATAGAGAGAATGAAAGTCATTACCTATGCCTCAGCCATAGGTTCTATAAAGTATGCCATGCTGTGTACCAAACACGTTGTATACCTTGCCATGAGTTTTGCAAGGAGGTACAATAGTGATCTAGGAGTAGATCACTGGACAGCGGTCAGAATTATCCTTAGTAACGGGATGACTAAGGAAATATTTCTCGATTATGGAGGTGATAAAGAGTTCGTCGTAAAGGGTTACGCCGATGCAAGCTTTGACACTAAATCCAGATGACTCTAAGTATCAATCTGGATGCGTATTAAAAGTGGGAGCAATTAGCTAGAGTATCTCCATGCAGAGCATTGTAGACATCGAAATTTGCGAAATGCATACGGATCTGAATGTGACAGACCCGTTGACTAAACTTCTCTCACAAGCAAAATATGATCACACCTTATTACTCTTGGGTATTAATCACATAGCGATGTGAACTAGATTATTGACTCTAGTAAACCCTTTGGGTGTTGGTCACATGGTGATGTGAACTATGGGTGTTATTCTCATAACGATGTGAACTATCGATATTTAAATCACATGGCGATGTGAGCTAGATTATTGACTCTAGTTCAAGTGGGAGACTGAAGGAAATATGCCCTAGAAGCAATAATAAAGATGTTATTTGTATTTCCTTATATCATGATAAAATGTCTTTTATTCATGCTAGAATTGTATTAACCGGAAACTTAGTACATGTGTGGATACATAGACAAAACAGTATGTCCCTAGTATGCCTCTACTAGACTAGCTCATTGATCAAAGATGGTTATGTTTCCTAACCATAGACATGAGTTGTCATTTGATCAACGGGATCACATCATTAGGAGAATGATGTGATGGAAAAGACCCATCCGTTAGCATAGCACTATGATCGTTTAGTTTTTCTGCTATTGCTTTCTTCATGACTTATACATGTTCCTATGACTATGAGATTATGCAACTCCCAAATACCGTAGGAACACCTTGTGTGCTATCAAACGTCACAACGTAACTGGGTGATCATAAAGATGCTCTACAGGTGTCTCCAAAAGTATTCGTGGTGTTAGCATAGATCAAGATTAGGATTTGTCACTCCGAGTGTCGGAGAGGTATCTCTGGGCCCTCTCGGTAACACACATCACAATAAGCCTTGCAAGCAAAAGACTAATGAGTTAGTCACGAGATGATGTGTTACGGAACGAGTAAAGAGACTTGTCGGTAACGAGATTGAACTAGGTATAGAGATACCGACGATCGAATCTCGGGCAAGTAACATACCGTTGACAAAAGGAACAACGTATGTTGTTATGCGGTTCTGACCGATAAAAGATCTTCGTAGAATATGTAGGAGCCAATATGAACATCCAGGTTCCGCTATTGGTTATTGACCGGAGATGAGTCTCGGTCATGTCTACATAGTTCTCGAACCCGTAGGGTCCGCACGCTTAACGTTTGATGACAATCGGTATTATGAGTTTATGAGTATTGATGTACCGAAGGTAGTTCGGAGTCCCGGATGAGATCACGGACATGACGAGGAGTCTTGGAATGTCCGAGACATAAAGATTGATATATTGGACGACTATATTCGGACACCAGAAGTATACCGGAAAAGTTTCAGATTTAACGGGATTGCCGGAGGGGGTTACCGGAACCCCCTACAAAGGGGGATGGTCCATAGTGGGCCTTATGGAAAAGAGAGAGGCAGCCCATAGGGCTGGCCGGCGCCCCACCTAGGGTTCCTAGTTGGACTAGGAGTTGGGGGGCGCCACCTCTTCTTCTTTTCCTATTCCCTCTCTTCCTTCTTTGGTGGTTCCTACTAGGAATAGGATTGCAATCCTATTCCTAGTAGGATTGCACCCCTAGCCGCACCAAACAAGGGCCGGCCGGCCTCCCCACTTGCTCCTTTATATACGGGGGCAGGGGGCACCCAAAGACACACAAGTTTAATTGTTCCAGCCGTGTGCGGTGCCCCCCTCCACAGAAACACATCTCGGTCATACCGTCGCGGTGCTTAGGCGAAGCCCTGCGCCGGTGAATACATCATATCCGTCACCACGCCGTCGTGCTGACGAAACTCTCCCGTGAAGCTCAACTGGATCAAGAGCTCGTGGGACGTCATCAAGCTGAACGTGTGCTGAACGCGGAGGTGTCGTACGTTCGGTGCTTGATCGGTTGAATCGCGAAGAAGTTCGACTACATCAACCGCGTCACTTGACGCTTCCGCTTCCGGTCTACGAGGGTACGTAGACACACTCTTCCCTCTCGTTGCTATGCATCTGGTAGATAGATCTTGCGTGATCGTAGGAAATTTTTAAAATACTACGTTCCCCAACAGTCTTGTATCTCTTTTGCCTAAATTTGAACCTATTATTCTTCAGAACCTTGGCCCAGAGGGCGGCAAAGAGGGCCAAGGTCCCGGTGATTGTCATCGAGGACGAGCCCGCCGCGACAACAGGGGGTGCGCCTGAGACAAGCTTGCCGGACCCGGCAACTGTTCTTCAGAGCAGCCCCCAGCGCAGCCCCCAGCGTAAGTGTGGTTTGTCTTCTGCTGTTGGGCGCGTGTGGGCGCTTCTTCTTTACCGATGCCTTGTTCGTCGATTCTTGCAGGAGCAGAGCAGCAGCACAAGGAGCGCCAGGAGACCGCCCCTGACGTGCCGCACGCCTCGACCACACCGCCAAGGGGAGGCTCTTCGGCGAGGGAGAACCCTCCGCCAAGGACGAGTCCTCCGCCAACGGCGAACACTCCGCCAAGGGCGAGCTCTCCGGCGAGGGATGGCACTAGCGACCCTCCGCCGGCGGGAGCTAGGACCACGCCTCCGAGGGAGAGCTCCCCGGCAAGGAATCTTACTGAGGAGCCGGCCAACGCAGGTAACCCCTTTGCTTCACTCTTCCCTTGGACTTTTCTCCTATAGATTCCTCTTTTTTTTGGATATTTTCTTGATCATTTGTCTTTTCTTTTCCTCCGTCAGACCCGTCCGTGGTTGAGTCAATGGAGACGGAGTTCGTTGCTGGCGACACCGCCGTTGCCGAAGAAACGGTTGGCGCAGACGATCCCGCTGGCGCAGTGGCCACCGAGGCTACCGCCACAGCAGCTGGTGAAGGGGCTGGTGGTCGTACTGACGGCCCTGAGGCCGCAGGAGCGCCAGGCGCTACACCGGCCGCCGAGCCCTCCGCCGCTGCCGCAGCCCCCAGCTCTGACGAGCTTGAGCCAGGCGCCTACATAAAGGCCGGCGACGACATCTTCATCCAGCTCCCTTGGGCGTCCATGTCCAGGGCGCCGGTCGAGGGAGAGATCTTCGACGGGGAGGTGCTTGCCTCCGCTGGGCTGAAACTTGTCGACGCGCCAAGCAGCAGCAGCGAGTCGGAGGAGGAGCGGCTACTGCGCAAGTTGCTATCGCTTTACCGCGCCCGGCAGGCCAAGCTGGAGTCCCGCGAGGCTCTTGCCGCGAAGGCGGGAGCCGATATCGAGAAGCGCGCGGAGGAGCTTCGGGCCATCAACCAAGCGGCTCTCCGGTCCTTGGCGGAGGACGGGAGCAGCTTGCCGAGGCGCAGCAGGCCTTCATCCTCGAGAAGGCCGAAGTGGAGGAGCAGCAGCGGCTTGCCGCCGAGAAGCTGTCCACGCTGGAGGGCGAGCTGGCACAGCGGAAGGTCAACCTCGATGGCCATGAGGATGAACTTGCCGCGCGCGAGCAGTCGCTTGGCGGAGCTCTCCAAGAAGCGAAGGATGCTGCCGCGGCCGCCGAGACCGCGAAGAGGGAGTTGGAGACGAGGGTGGCGCAGCTGGAGGCCAACCTCAAGACGAGCGGCGAGGAGGTTGCCGCACTCAAGCTCGAGCGAGAGAAGGACGCCCACAGCCACTCCGAGATGTAGGTCCGCCTCTCCGAGAAGGGCAAAGAGCTCGCCGTCGCCAAGGACTCCATCGCCGACCTCGAGTTGAAGCTGGCCACCTTGACCCAGACGCTGGACGGCGCCAAGGAGCGAGAGGCTGCCCTAAAGGAGGAGGTCAGGGCCGAGAAGGCATTGCTGGCGAGCGCTGCCATCTCCCAGAACAACTTTAGGCAGACCGTCGAGCTCTAGACGGAAGGCCTCGTCAACGCCGCCGCAGACATCGACAAGGAGTTGGCGCAGCTGGGGGCGGAGTACCTCGGGTACTCCACCGACGAGAACCTCCACCCCAGCGCCAAGCTTACTTTATTCTTCAAGGGCGTGGCGACGGCCCTCCAGCAACTCCGGGAGAAGATCCCAAAGCAGCTGGCGGACGAGTCACGCAGGCTCTGCGTGGGGGCCCTGCAGAAGGTGTTGGTGAAGGTGGCCTTCCGCAATCCAGGCCTCAACCACACCAACGTCCTTAGGAGTTTGCCGCCGGACGCCGACCAAGAAGCGCTCAAGGCCCTTGTCGCACCCATCGTGGACAAGGTGGGTGGCATCAAGAGGGTCGAGGGTGACCGCGCAGATTAGGCTGCTTATTTTCTTCTTTTCCCTGTCGCTGTTAGCCATGTTATGAAAAACAGACCATTAGAGTTGCGACAAGTTGCTTTGTAATATACTCTATTTTGGGTAGCTAATGCAACGTTATTTCCTTTAATTGAATACTTTTGCTTTGTATGTTATTACCCCACGCTTTTAGGGAACTTGCCGACGTAGGCACCTTTGCCGCGAGCGCTGAGTGCGGGAATTCACCAGCCTGCTGACGGTGCCGTTGTCGACAAGAAACCTTGTCGCAACTAGTCGCAGCACAATTAAGTTGTTGAGCGAACTCGAAAACGAGGTAAGGCTGCGACACTAGTCGTGGCACACTTAAGTCGTTGAGCGTGCTCGAAACAAAGTAAGGGCGCGGCTAGCCACGAGTTGGTTCCTCCGCGCACAAGTTTTCCATACAAAGTGCGGTCGTTCAAGGAAGATAACTTAAAAATTTAAAAATTTGATTGCTCAAACTTTGGCAACTTAGCTCTTGTGTTGTCTGCTTCCCGGCAAGGCAGGGCTTTCTTGAACCGTGCTTGGTCCATACCACTATCTTCCTCCCCCCCCCC
>LR738709.1:528236328-528279307 GCA_902687465.1 Secale cereale | reverse complement strand
CCCCCCCCCCCGGGCAAACTTTTGCGCGAGGGAACCTTCTTCTCGTTGAGAGAAAAGATAGAAGAGAAGATACAGATATGAAGCCTTTGGGCCCGTTATTGCTTACCGGGGGTAGGTGCTGCACAAAGTGTGAGATAGTACATGCAAGGAAATAAAAAAGCATGAAATGACAAGTTGTGCGAGGCACATAAGCTTTACTGATGCACGGGGTCTGCGCCCGGCTTTGTACAAAGGATTACATGCAACAGCGGCAAGACTTATACAAACGGTGGTTGCCGGAGCGGATCACGGCAACTGCGCCTTACGGATAAAACTTACGAAGATGCTCGATGTTCCAGGAGTTGCTCACCGGAAAGCCATCTTCGGTCTCTAGGCAGACAGCGCCGGGCCTAGTGACTCGTTTCACCTGATAAGGGCCTTCCCACTTCGGCGTCAACTTGTTGGAATTCTTGGCGGACTGGACGCGCCGAAGAACAAGGTCGCCTTCCTCGAGACTTCTGGCATTAACTTTGCGGCTATGGTAGCGGCGCAAAGCTTGCTGGTAGCGAGCAGCTCACACAACAGCTTGAAGACGGTCTTCCTCAAGGAGCAGCGCGTCATCTAGCCGCAGCTGCTCTTGCTCGAGCTCATCATAAGCGAGCACTCGAGGCGACCCGTATACGAGTTCTGTGGGGAGAACTGCCTCCGCTCCATAGACGAGAGCGAAAGGTGTCTGTCCAGTGGCTTGATTTGGCGTCGTCCTGATCGACCAAAGAACCACCGGCAGCTCCTCGATCCAGTTTCTTCCGCACTTGTGCAGCCTGTCGAAAGTTCTTGTCTTGAGTCCGCGCAGCACTTCAGCGTTTGCCTTCTCCGCTTGACCGTTGCTCCTTGGGTGAGCAACAGAAGCGAAGCAGACCTTGGCGCCAAGGTCTTGGACGTACTGCATGAAGGTGCGACTTGTGAATTGTGTGCCGTTGTCGGTGATGATCCTGTTAGGGATCCTGAAACGGCAAACAATCGACCTGAAGAACTTGACTGCTGACTGTGCGGTCACCTTTATCACTGGTTCCACTTCCGGCCACTTTGTGAACTTGTCGATCACAACGTACAAGTACTCAAAGCCCCCGGCTGCGCGGGGAAAGGGGCCGAGGATGTCGAGCCCCCAGACCGAAAATGGCCAGGATAAAGGGATCGTCTGGAGTGCTTGAGCTGGCTGGTGTATCTGTTTGGAATGGAACTGGCACGCTTCACACTTGGTTACTTGTGCAGTTGCATCCTGGAGGGCTGTCGGCCAAAAGAAACCTTGCCGGACCGCCTTGCCGGCAAGTGCTCTTGCGCCAATGTGGTGGCCACATATGCCTCCATGTATCTTTGCCAACAGCTTCTGTCCATCTTCTCGGGGAATACACTTCAATTTCACACCGTTGAGTCTTCTTCTGCACAATGTGTTGTCGACAAACTGGTACATACTTGACTGCCGGGCTACTTTTTCCGCTTCTTCTTGCTCTTCGGGAAGTTCTCCTGTCTGGAGGAAACGGACAATCTGCTGCGCCCATGCTGGAGCCTGTGGCTCGACAGCAAGGAATAAAGGCACATCTGCTGCTGCGGGAACGTCTGCTTCTACGGCAAGTACCTGCGGCTCCGCCGAGCTTGACATTCCCTGGCAAGCTTGCCGAAGCAAAACTTGTCGGGAGCGTCTGCTTCAACTGTACAAACCCTAGGGCTTGCGGGAGCAGACTGCTCCTCAGCATTTTCGGTGTTGATCTTGGGAACCTTCTTGACGGCGGCTTTAGGAAGCTCTGCCGGAAAATAGTCACCAGAAACCAACTTCCTCTTCTTGTTTTGTCCAGTTGATGGTTTTACGGATGGCTGAGTCAGCTTGAGCACAAAGAACCCTGGTTCCACAGGCAATTTTAGTGCGGCGCACTTCACAGGCCATCTGCGATGTCGTTCTGAGCTCTTGGAACATGCTCCATCTGTAGGCCGTCAAAGTGTTCCTCAAGCTTCCTCACTTCATCAACGTAAGCTTCCATCAACGGGCTCTGATAATTCTTGTTCACTTGGCGGACGACAAGCTGTGAGTAACCCCTTACAATCAGCTTCTTAATCCCAAGGTCTGCCGCGATCCTGAGACCGGCAAGCAAACCCTCATACTCTGCAGTATTGTTTGTCGCTTACTCCTTGGGAAAGTGCATTTGGACAATGTACTTGAGGTGTTCTCCGGTGGGTGCGACAAGCAGCACACCAGCACCGGCGCCTTGCAGCAAGAAGGCACCATCAAAGTACATTATCCATTCTTTGCTTGCTTCCTTGACGGGGATGCTTGTTTCTGGAATCTCTTCATCTGGTGTTGGCGTCCACTCTGCTATGAACTCAGCCAATGCTCTGCTCTGGATAGTTGAAGTGCTTTCAAACTTGAGGCCAAAGCTTGACAGTTCTAGTGCCCACTCAAAGATCCTGCCTGTCGCTTCTGGATTCTGCAATATTCTCTTCAGCGGAAAGCGAGTGACAACTGTTATCTCATGTGCTTCGAAGTAATGGCGCAGCTTTCACGAGGCCATAAGAAGGCCGAAAAGCAGCTTCTGCACACCAGAGTACCTTGATCTTGCCCCTGCAGAAGGGAGCTGACAAAGTAAACTGGGCGCTTCACCATCTTCTTCCGTATCTCCTCTTGCGTCTGCGCAGACCCATCCTTGTCGGGACCAGAGCTTGTCGGGGAAGCCCCCTTCTTGTCGCTGGACGTGTTTGCCGCGGTTGCTGGCTCATCGTCCGCCTCCCTCTCCGCTACTAACGCAGCACTAACCACTTGATTGGTTGCCGCTAGGTACAGCAGTAACTTCTCTTGTGGTTTAGGTGTGACAAGTATTGGAGTGGAGGACAGGTACCTCTTCAAGTCTTGCAGCGCAGCCTCCGCTTCCGGAGTCCATTTCATTGGACCTGCCTTTTTCAAAATTTTGAAAAACGGCAGGGCGCGCTCAGCTGACTTAGAGATAAACCTGCTAAGAGCAGCCACGCAACCGGAAAGTCTTCGTACATCCTGGACGCGCTTGGGTGCTTCGATCTGCTCAATGGCCTTGATCTTGTCGGGATTGGCTTCAATCCCCCTCTGAGACACAAAGAACCCGAGAAGCTTGCCGGAAGGGACTCCAAACACACACTTCTCGGGGTTGAGCTTTAGCTGGACCATGCGCAGATTTGCGAAGGTTTCTTCTAAATCTTGAACTAGGCTAGCCCTGTCCTTGCTCTTGACCACTATGTCATCCATGTATGCTTCTACATTCCTGTGAATCTGTGGCTCAAAAGTCGTATGGACCACCCTTGCAAATGTTGAACCAGCATTCTTCAAACCAAAAGGCATCCGTATGAAACAGTATGTGCCATATGGAGTGATGAATGCGGTCTTCTCTTCATCTTCTTCAGCCATGAAGATCTGATGGTATCCTGAGTATGCATCAAGAAATGAAAGCAAATCGCATCCGGCCGTGGAGTCAACAATCTGGTCAATGTGCGGCAAGGGAAATGGGTCTTTGGGACAAGCTTTATTCACATCAGTGAAATCGATACAAAGCCTCCATTTTCCGTTTGCCTTACGCACGACAACAGGATTGGCCAACCACGTAGGATGGAGCACGCCTCTGACAAGGCCTGCTGCTTCCAACTTCTTGATTTCTTCTGCGATGAACCCTTGGCGCTCCACCGCTTGCTTTCTAACCTTCTGCTTGACAGGCCGCGCGTGAGGACAAACGGCAAGCTTGTGCTCAATCACTTTCCTAGGAACACGGGGGATGTCAGACGGTTGCCATGCAAACACGTCGACATTCGCCCGCAGGAAAGCAACGAGCGCGCTTTCCTATTTAGGGTCAAGCGTGGCACTGATGGTGAAAGTACCACCAGTGCCGTCCTCCTTGGCGGACACCTTCTTTGTCTCTGGTGGAGCTGCCATCGTCTTCTTACACTTGCCCGTGGAGCTCGATGGTGCGTCCTCGACGGCAGCGCATCACTCCGAAGAGGTGCGTTTGCCGGAGTGGGCCCCAGAGCTCTTGCCGGACTTGGTCTTCTTCCCTCCGGGAGCTTCAGCGGCAAGTTTCTTATTATCCGATGTGGCTGCTGCTTCCCGGTAGATCTTGTCGGCGCAGATAAGGGCATCCTTCTTGTCGCCAGGGACAAAGATGACGCTTATCGGGCCTGGCATCTTGAGCATGTTGTAGGCATAGTGAGAGGCTGCCATGAACTTGGCGAGTGCTGGACGGCCAAGTATCCCATTGTAAGGCAATGGTAAATCGGCAACGTCGAACGTGATCCTCTTAGTCCTGAAGTTCAGCTCGCCGCCAAACGTCACTGGCAGTGTGATCTTCCCCTTCGGCTTGCTCCTTCCTGGGTTGATTCCTTGGAAAGTGCCGGTTTCTTCGAGCTCGTTGTCGAGGATCTGGAGTTTCTGGAACACAGTGGAGGAGATCAGGTTCAAGCCGGCCCCGCCGTCAACTAACATCTTAGTGACCTTGAGGTTGCGGATAGTTGGTGAAACCAACATCGGTAAACACCCGACCGCAGTTGTGCGATCAGGGTGGTCCTCAATGTCAAAGACGATAGGCGTGCTGGACCATTTCAGAAGTTTGCGCGATTCGACAGGTGGTTCTGCTGCATTGACTTCCCACACCCACTGTTTGAGTTGGCGGTGTGAAGTATGCAGAGAAGCTCCGCCGTCAATGCACAAAACCTCTGTGGCTTTCTGAAACTCCTGCTCACTGGTCTCTCCATCATCCATGTCTTCGTCGTCATCGTCGTATTCATCCTTGTCGCGGCCGCGGGGAGGTCTGTCTCCTTGCCGCTGCTTGGCCTTCCCGCGGCCTCCTCCCCGGCCGTTGAATGGCCGCTTCTTGCCGGACCCCCCATCACCTCCTTGGGCCTTCTCCTTGTCGCGTAGCTCGTACTCAGCTTTCTGTTGTTCAACAAGGTACTCAACCCTCTTGCAGTTCTGGAGATCGTGGCCCTTGGTGCGGTGGATCTTGCAGTACTGCTTGTCGGTGCCGTCCTGCTTGTCGGCGGCCGCCACAGCCTGGCAGTTGGTGCATGTGGCAGTTTCTTTGCCGGAGCTACCAACTCGGGCTTTCTTGGCGCCAGCCTCCTTGTCGGACTGCTTAGCGACTAGCACTTCCTTGTTCTTCTTCTTTTTGTTGTTCCGCCGCCGGTTTTTCTTTGCCAGGGCGGCATCCTCACTGTCGGATCCCCATGCTCCTGTATCCTCTCCGGGGAGTTTCCTCCCCTCTTCAACACGTGCACACTTGTCGGCCAGGGTGTACAGCTCACTGACGTCCCTGATCTTGCACATCGCCATCTCCTCCCTCATCCTGTGGTTATGCACGTTCTGATGGAACACGCTGATGACCGCGGCAGGGTGGACGTCTGGGATGTTGTGTTGGACACGGCTGAATCTCTGGATATATTTGCGCAGGGGTTCTCCTTCCTTCTGGGCGAGAAGGTGCAGGTCACTTTCCTGGCCATGGGGTTTGTGGCCGCCCGTAAAGGCGCCGACAAACTGATGGCACAGGTGTGCCCAAGAAGAAATGGAGTTGTCCGGCAAGTGCATGAGCCAGGACCTGACGTTGGGTTTGAGTACCAGAGGGAAGTAGTTGGCAAGGATCTTCTCGTCTCGTCCCCCGGCAGCCTGCACCGCGATGGTGTAGATGCTGAGGAACTCCGACGGATGTGTCTTGCCGTCGTACTTCTCCGGCACATCTGGCTTGAAATTTTTCATGCTGGGCCACTGGACTTGCCGCAGCTCACGAGTGAACGCAGAACAACCTACCGCATACGGCAAGTCTCCTGGTCCCCCTGGCGCTTGCATGTCAACAGTGGGCCCAGCGCGCCGATCTGATTGACGCCGCACTTCTCTTCGTCGCTCGATGCGAGTACGAGCGTCTTCTTGTCGGCGATCGTCGAGAACTTGGCGTTGATCGCGGCGAGCCCCCGGATCTGACGACGCGGTGGAGTCGTCGTCGATGTTGATCCGGTGAGTCGGCGATCTTGGCCTTCGGGGCGGGGAGTGCGCAGTGGTCGCACCCCCAGCAGTCTTGTCGCCATCGGCCCGCGCCTGGATGACTTGCCGCGGCCGCGATGTTCTTGGCTGCTGCGGAGTGTCGCCGTTGGCGAAGGCGATGAGGCTTTGGATGGTGGCCCTCCAGTCGTCGGCCTTGTCTGCCGCTGGAGGGAAGTCTAGGAGCGGTTGAGCTCGTGCTAGAGCTTCTGCTGGACTGGTGGGTAGTGGTGGCGAACGGTGCGAGGAGCGGGATATGCTCAGACTTCTAACTACGTTAGAAGCAGCAGCATCCCATCCTGGCGACCGCGCTTTGCTCGTACCAGCATGTTGGCGTGTATGCTGGTCTTGAGCGTCCCGAGATCCACCAGCTTGACCTTGGCCCAGCAAGCGTATGGTACCTTGAGTACCTCGATGCTGCCGATCCCGCGGCTCCTGAGAGGGACGGGGGCATGCACGGACGCGGAGGTCGTGGAGTGCGCCCGGTCGTCGTGGGAGCCGGCTGCGCCGCCGATGGGCAGCGCAGTCTTGTCCTTGGACCTGGCGGCACCGTGAGTTCCCTCGTCGGCGTCCATTCTTCCGCCGGCGTCTACCCCACCAGCCGTTGGCTCCGGCGGTGGCGGGATCGACGCGGACGGGCCTGCTGCCTCCGAAGCCTTCTTCTTCGGCGGCATGTTGATGGAGTCGATGAAGTTGATGAAGTTGGTGAAGATCTAGCTCGTGTGGACGCCCGATCGGGTTCACACAACCTCGACGCTCCCCCTACCTGGCGCGCTAAAGATGTCGGGGAAACAGATCGCCCGCGAACACCTATGGGACCGGAGCCCCTTTTCGATACGGCAAGGGGGGCGGAGGATGCACAAAGAGCGGATCGAGGCGAGCACACAAGCAGTTTACCCAGGTTCGGGCCGCATGGATGCGTAAAACCCTACTCCTGCTCTGGTTTGTATTGTGTTCTTGCTCGGGAGCGAGGAGAGCTACAGTACGCTCTAACCGCTAGCAAGACCGAGCGTGGGAATGGTCGAAGTTCGGAATCCCCTCTACGTTGCGCATGGGCCTCCTTTTATAGGCTCAAGGGGTCACCGACAGGTGGCAACGCAGATGAGGGTAAAAGTGTAAAAAGGGGGGTAGTTGGAACAGTGTTCCATACCTAACCCTGACGGAAAGGGACAAGGGCATTAAATGCCCGTCGCCATCGCCCAAACAGTGCAAAAAGTGGCCATCAGGGGCGCCACCGTCCGCCACGACGGTACCCTTGTCATCGCTGCTTGCCACCGCGTACCCCAAGCTGCACAGCCTTCCGCCACGTGCGCCCGGGATGGCCCCAGAGCGACACGTGGGTGGATGCACTGGAGCGCGGGTACTGAGTGGAATCTTTCCGCGGTTGCTATCTTGTTGCTTCTGGGAGCTTGTCGCTCACCGGGCCTCGCCGCGACGCGTGGCGCGTCGCGGCAAGTTCCATCAGATGCCTTTGATTGGCCTTCCTGGCAAGCTCCTCTTGCCAGGGTCTTGTGTCTTGAGTGGTTTTGTGCCTTGAGTGGCCTTCCCGGTAAGCTCCTCTTGCCGGGGTCTTGTCTTTTTGACTTGAATACTTTGTTCTTGAATGGCCCCAAGGGGACCACAGAGGATCTTGGCGGTCGCTTGGCAAGCCTTGCCGCGGGACGCTGTGATACGTCCAAAACGTATCTATAATTTCTGCTTGCTCCATGCCACTTTTGGGTGATATTGCTATGATATTTATACACTTCCATACACTTTTGATCATATTTGGACTAACCTACTAATCCAGTGCACCCCAGTGCCAGTTTCTGTTTGCGGCTGTTTTTGTATTTCATGTTTTCACGTTACGAGAACTGCCAGGAAAAATCCAGAAAAATTATATAAAAAAATCAGCATTCCGGAAACTTCCTTGTGCCCGAAGGACAGCCGGGGGGGGGGGCCACCAGGGCTCCAGGCGCCCTGGCGGCGAGCCCCCCCTGGGCCGCGCCGGGGGGGGCCTGGGCCCCCCGAGCCCCGTCTGGTGCCCCCCTTTGGCATATATTTCGAGCTTCCTTCGAAACCCTCGGGACAGGAACTCTCTTTCGCGATCTCATCTCTGTTCCGCCGCCGCCGCCGCTTCCAAGATCGGGAGCACCAGGAGAACTCTTCCCGACACCCTGCCGGAGGGGAGGATCACCATCGGGAGCTTCTCCACCACCATGGACGCCTCCTGGATGACTCGTGAGTAGTCTCCCTTGGACCATGATTCCATGACCAGTAGCTATGTGATGTTCTCCTCCCGTTCTTGTGCTTCACTAATTAGTCCTCGTGAGCTGCCCTACATGATCGAGGCACATATGTAATCCTTATGCTGTTGCTATGATGAGTTTGCTGGGATCCGATGGATTATGAGATTATGTTCAGATTGATCTTGAGTAATATATTTGATCTACCTCTTTTATATTTATGTTCATAAGTAATTCTTGCATGTTCTCTGTTGTTATTTATTGCTTTGGCCAAGTAATACGTAGTGACTCCAAGAGGGAATGTTATGCTTGATTGTGGGTTCATGCCCCTCGATGACTAGCTTGAGTGACAGAAACATGAGTCTAGGGGATGTGCTGTTGCCACAAGGGGGAAAACAACGGTGCTTGTGCCCGCGGGTGCAAGGATTGCTTACTTTACGCAAAGTTCTTTTAATGCAGTTGTCTGTTGCATTGAGTTTACACTATGGGTGGGACTCACAACTTAATACCAGCGAGATGTTCTGGATAGATATCTCAAGGTGGATGATTAGTAGTAGATATTGATGGATTTCGGTCTACTTACTTTGGCGTACCGCCCATGCTTTGAACCTCAACCTTTCTTGCAATGTAGTCAGCATTCGTTTGCGTTCGTGGTCCTGTCAATTGCCCAGCTGTAATTCGTTGACCTCACATAGCTGTTTTATCGTCTTTTGAGAGAGAGACATCACTACTGACATCATGAGACTCCGGCCCATATTACCATCATTAATCACATCCGCTATTTACTTTCCGCTTTTATTTACTATTTCAAACATTATCTATCACTACTATCATTTGCGTTTTATCCTTTGTGAACTACAAGGCCGGAGGGATTGACAACCTCTCTGTACTCGTTGGGAGCAAAGTTATTTGTATCTGTTTGCAGGTCCACGTTGATTGCTAATATCTGGCGCCGTTAGCAGTTGACACCTACTTGTTGAACCTAGGAGTCTCTGGGGATTCGATCCTTGGCATCTTTGCTAAGGGAAAAACTTCCACAACACTGCATCTTACACCTTCCACTTGGGGTAACCAACGAGGGGTTAGAGGCCCATCAAGGAGTTTTTCTGGCGCCGTTGCCGGGGACTCCACTCTTCAGGATAGGGGAGTTGCACGCTATCTTTTACCTTTGCTTTTTAGTCTTGTTAGTTTACCTTTCAGTTTTCTTTATGGATTTCACTTGTTATGCTTATGGACAACCTTGCTATTGGATCGTTGCTTGCGAGAAGACGCCCCGCACATGTGGTGGTTGCTCCTCCCCCTACTGAAATTGTGCCCTATAAAATACCAGCTGGTATTATCGATTATGTTTTGGCTAATCGTTATGCAGGAGACAGACATCCCGGTGAACACTTGCTATATCTGTCACAACTATGTTCATTATTTAAGCTTGCAGGTGTATCAAGGGAGTTTGTCATGAGGAAATTGTTTGCCGTATCACTTATAGATAAGGCTTCAGATTGGTATAAGCTTCTCGATAACTCACACTTGCTTGATTGGCAAGAGCTTATGTCTCTCTTTTATACTAAGTTTTATCCTCTTCATGATACTTATGTGGAGAGTAAGAGTACCTTTTTGCATGTGGATCATGGTAACAATGCTTTATGTGATGCTTATATTGTTGAGTTTATTCGTGATCCCACTGAAAATTATTATGAGAAGGGAACATATGCTTATAGATATTTCAATAATATCAAGTTCCCTTTCTTTATGTTGAAGGTTTTGAAGCTGCACTTGTTTTGTCTTCCTATGCTTATTGCTTTGTGCTTCAATGAATTATTCTATTGCAATATTCCTATGCATAGGAAGCATGTTAGGCTTAAATTTGTTTGGTATTTACTTCTTGATGCTCTCTTTTGTTCTTCAACTCTTATTCCTACGAGAGCATCATTAATGTCTTATGCCTAGCTTAAAGGCATAAAAGAAAGCGCTTTTGGGAGGCAGCCCACATGAATAAATTTTTATATTTTGCTTTTGTTATGTCTTGATGTTTTTTACTGCTGTAGCATCATCATTGTATCTTTGCTTTTCATATTTGTGCCAAGTATAGCCTCTGATTGCTAGAAAGTTCAAAAGTTGTGAGGTGCTGTCCAGGAAACAGATTCTGTCCTTGGTTAGAAAAATTCGTATAAAATCACCAGACCATCTTTTTGGTCTGAATTTTTTCGACAGCGTTCTCTATAGAAATGTCTTTCGTTCTTCTGTTCTGAGTTTTTTTATTTGAGTTACAGAAGTATCCCGAACAAAACAATTACTACCTGCTGTTCAGTTTTTCACAGATTCTGTCCTGTTTTGCCTTTCCTTCATTTTGCAAATCAAAAGCTTGCTTTTTCTTTGCAAAAATCTTTTGGAAATCTTGAGAAACAGTAGAACTTCAAGAATATCTTTATTTACAGCAAGGTACAATTATTTTATTAAGGGTACTAAACTCGCTAATCAGATTATGATGAGTTATGTATGAAGGGAGTTTTCAAGTGTGCGAGGGATGATGATAAAAAGATTCAGGAGTGTCAAGCGCTCAAGCTTGGGGATGCCCCCGTGCACCCCCAAGAATAATTCAAGGAGACTCAAGCATCTAAGCTTGGGGATGTTCCCGTGCATCCCCTTCTCCATCAACATTATCAGTTTGTCTTTCGTTCCGCTATATTTTTATCACTTCATGTGTTATGTGCTATGCTTGGAGCGTCTTGCTTTTAGTTTTCTTTTTAGTTTTTCATAACGAGTCGGAACTCAGCTTTCTTTATGTGGGAGAGAAACACGCTCCACTTCTACCTAGAACATAACATAGAATTTTCATGTCTATCTATGATGTGTGTGTTCTTTGTCTTTTAAATAGCTACTATCATGCTCTGCTCATAGTATTCATGCTTATCTTTTCAAAGAGCTTTTGTTTAGTTGGTTGCTTGAACTCTCTTTATCATGCTCTCCTTATTAAGAGAGTTTGCTTCCGTTGCATTGGTCAATATGTCTATGATAAAGATGGTACGTGCATAATGGCGCTTTGTAGTTCAGGTTTTCTTATGGTTAATCTCGAATAGCTGGGGGATTCCCAATGTGTTATCGGAGTACCAACATGATTTGTTTGCCTATGATGTGGTATGGTTTAGTAATATCTTCCTTCGAGAATTTATTTTGATTGACTTGGCGTATGCTCACGCATATTTAAGATTGTAAAGAAAGTCTGTCAAGCCTTGATGATCTTTTATTTCTGAGTAGCGATATAACTACCATGCCTGATTCAATATTGCTTTGTCGCTCTGCATGATTATGACCGTCATTGCTCTCTTAGTTGGTCGCTCCCAGTCTTTTGCTAACCTCCACCTGTACTAAGCAGACTAACCTTGCAATACATAGCTCATGGGAAAGTAGCTTAAAAACTATTGTGGTAAAGAATATGTTGCCTATGTATCTTATTTCTTATAAGTTGCTTGCTGAGCGGTAACCATGTTTCTGGGGACGCCATCAACTGTCACACTTTTGTTGAATATCATGTGAGTTGCTATGCATGTTCGTCTTGTCTGAAGTAAGGGTGATTTGCCGTGGGTTGAATGAGTATGCATATTGTTAGAGAAGAACATTGGGCCGCCAGCCAAAGCCATGTATCATGGTGGAAGTTTTAGCTTGGACATTAATCCTCAATCTCTTATGAGAATATGCTTATGCATTGAAGAGGAGTCCATTATCTATTTTCTATGTTGTCCCGGTATGGATGTCCTCAAGTTGACATCTATCAAAAACGAGAAATCAAATGCGATTTATCTCCTTGGACCTCTGTACAGGTGGCATAGAGGTACCCCTTTGTGACACTTGGTTGAAACATATGTAATGCAATGATAATCCATGGAAATCCGAGCTAATTAGGACAAGGTGCGAGCACTATTGGTATTCGATGCATGAGGCTTGCAACTTATAGGATGTCTTATGCATGACACATATGAAGTACTACTACCGTTGACAAAATTGCTTCCATGTTTTCAAAATGAAAAAAAACTCTAGCACATAACCATTCTTTTACTTTTATGCTGAGTCTGCACATTCTTTTAAAGCACTAACTACTGAGAGCATGATTGTCATTCTGAGTGTAATGTGCATTGTCCCAAAGTAGCATTGTCTATTGCATGATTGTGATATCGTTTATTCTGAAATCATTGTATCTAGTCATCACTTAAACCTTGAAGGTGCCCCTGCATTTATGTTTTGCTTCACTAAAGGGGGCAAGCTAGATATTACCTTATCACATTTGCACATCATGTTCATTGCAAATCTTTTTGATGTTTCAGTTTCATATTGTAAAACTTTCAGTCATTTGTGATTTTCTCATGAGGCAACTTAATTACTATAGATTCATTGTCTCAGTAAGCTTTTGTCATATGACTATGAAAAAGTCTTATATGGTTAATAACATGTCACCAGAGAAATTATTCTTGTTATCATTTACCTACTCGAGGACGAGCAGGAATTAAGCTTGGGGATGTTGATACGTCCAAAACGTATCTATAATTTCTGCTTGCTCCATGCCACTTTTGGGTGATATTTCTATGATATTTATACACTTCCATACACTTTTGATCATATTTGGACTAACCTACTAATCCAGTGCACCCCAGTGCCAGTTTCTGTTTTTGGCTGTTTTTGTATTTCAGGTTTTCACGTTACGAGAACTGCCAGGAAAAATCCAGAAAAGTTATATAAAAAATCAGCGTTCCGGAAACTTCCTTGCGCCCGAAGGACAGCCGGGGGGGGGGCACCAGGGCTCCAGGCGCCCAGGCGGCGCGCCCCCCCTGGGCCGCACCGGGGGGGCGCCTGGGCCCCCCGAGCCCCGTCTGGTGCCCCCCTTTGGCATATATTTAGAGCTTCCTTCGAAACCCTCGGGACAGGAACTCTTTTTCGCGATCTCATCTCTGTTCAGCCGCCGCTGCCGCTTCCAAGATCGGGAGCACGAGGAGAACTCTTCCCGGCACCCTGCCGGAGGGGAGGATCACCATCGGGAGCTTCTCCACCACCATGGACGCCTCCCGGATGACTCGTGAGTAATCTCCCTTGGACCATGAGTCCATGACCAGTAGCTATGTGATGTTCTCCTCCCGTTCTTGTGCTTCACTAATTAGTCCTCGTGAGCTGCCCTACATGATCGAGGCACATATGTAATCCTTATGCTGTTGCTATGATGAGTTTGCTGGGATCCGATGGATTATGAGATTATGTTCAGATTGATCTTGAGTAATATATTTGATCTACCTCTTTTATATTTATGTTCATAAGTAATTCTTGCATGTTCTCCGTTGTTATTTATTGCTTTGGCCAAGTAATACGTAGTGACTCGAAGAGGGAATGTTATGCTTGATTGTGGGTTCATGCCCCTCGATGACTAGCTTGAGTGACAGAAACATGAGTCTAGGGGATGTGTTGTTGCCACAAGGGGGAAAACAACGGTGCTTGTGCCCACGGGTGCAAGGATTGTTTACTTTACGCAAAGTTCTTTTAATGAAGTTGTCTGCTGCATTGAGTTTACACTATGGGTGGGACTCGCAACTTAATACCAGTGAGATGTTCTGGATAGATATCTCAAGGTGGATGATTAGTAGTAGATATTGATGGATTTCGGTCTACTTACTTTGGCGTACCGCCCATGCTTTGAACCTCAACCTTTCTTGCAATGTAGTCAGCATTGGTTTGCGTTCGTGGTCCTATCAATTGCCCAGCTGTAATTCGTTTACCTCACATAGCTGTTTTATCGTCTTTTGGGAGAGAGATATCACTAGTGAACATCATGAGACTCCGGTCCATATTACCATCATTGATCACATCCGCTATTTACTTTTCGCTTTTATTTACTATTGCAAACATTATCTATCACTACTATCATTTGCTTTTAATCCTTTGTGAACTACAAGGCCGGAGGGATTGACAACCTCTCTGTACTCGTTGGGAACAAAGTTATTTGTATCTGTGTGCAGGTCCACGTTGATTGCTAATATCTGGCGCCGTTAGCAGTTGACACCTACTTGTTGAACCTAGGAGTCTCTGGGGATTCGATCCTTGGCATCTTTGCTAAAGGAAAAACTTCCACAACACTTCATCTTACACCTTCCACTTGGGGTAACCAACGAGCGGTTAGAGGCCCATCACGCTGCAACTGCCCGTGCACAAGTTCGGGATACTAAGGTACCCCTACTTTAGTACACCGACAGGTAGCCAGTATCTACTACTTTCCCCCGTTTCTTCTTAGAACCAAGTCCTAGATTCACTCTAGAGCTTTCCCACTTTCTTCCCTGTTTGAACCAACTCTTAGAGTCGACTGTATGAACTAGCTTTACCTCTAATAATAGTTAAAGTCTAGGTGGCTTTGGAACAGCGGACGACAGTAGAAAAAGATCCACACAAAGCCAAGTGGGGACCTAGGGCAGTAGAGCAAGGCACGTTTCGAAGGAATATATATACCTGAGGGTCATCGGCATGTGGCAAAGACGGCGTCGGGAGGCCGCATCTTGGCAAAAATACCACAGGGAGGAAGAAGGGGTCAGAGGCCCTCCAGAGTCGGCGCTCTCTCGGAGAGAACGACACGGTCGCCGATCGGGACGTGCGGGAAGCCGTTGGTCTCCTCCCTCGCCGCCGACGATAGCGTCAACGATGCACCTACACCCCTGCCCCGGTCGAGGTTGTCCGGTCGGATTTGTGACCAGCTGTGAGCTGAGAGAGTGTGTGGCCACCTATGTCTTGCTTAGATCTGAAGAGCATGAGAGAGTGAACGAGAGGAACCCTAGTAAAGCAAGCGCTAAGGCCCCTGCTTATATATATAGTGGAGTGATTTTGTTGTACGATCTTCAAAAAATGCGCTCCTACGTGTACCCACGAGTGGGTGTGAGAGAACTAGTGCGTGCGTGCACCGCTTCTGTTCATGAGAGTACAATATACTATGCCCAAAGAATGTTCGCCACAAGAGTAATAGTAGAAGTGTGTGACGTGTGAGCTAAAATAAAATGTGCGTGACGTCTTTTGTTTCTTAGAAGTTCTGAGGGTAGGGTGTGAAGAGCACATATGTGTGTGACGTCTACCTGCAGATAGACGGTGGGTGCGAGAGGACTCGGGAGGGTGCGTGTGCGTGAGAGAGAGGGGGGCACGTATCAATGCAATGCATGTGTCCGTAAATCATTATCCGACAAACGTTCGCCACAAGCCTTTTCCTGATGAACGCCGTAAGAACCGTTAGATAGGCATCCGATAGTGTCAGTTTTGCGATGTCATTTAACAGAACAGCCACTCCTCCTACACACAAATCTTCCACGTGAGTGTAAGAAACTGCCGTATGCTCCCTCCGTTCCAAACTGCAGTGCATATAGGTTTATTGAAAATTCGAACCTCGCAAACTTTTACCGAGTTTTCGTGTACCAAATTGCACATGTATAATACCCTGTATATGTCATTTCATTCATCTTCGAGAGGTAACTATAAAGATGGGGGATGAGTCTACAAAGAAAGACCATCGTATCACCTGCAGCAATTTCAACCATCCTTTGGTGTGGAGGAATATCTTAGGAACTCTATATGATATGATTTTTATAGGATTTTTTCCTTTAGAGCCAATTGGTTCATAGGAATAGATTCATATACTCCACTTTTCAAAGGAAATAAACATGGTATCATTTCTATAGCTTTAGAGACACTTGGTTCATATGAATGGATTCTGATACTCCCATAATCTCAAAGGAAAATAAACATTAGCGTATATTCAATAGAAAAGTTCCTATGATATGAACCAAATTACATCTCTTTTCTAATCCCTCCTCATAGGAATTGAGATACATCTCATCTCTAGATTCAATAGAAAAGTTTCTATGATGTCAACCAAATGACACCTCTTTTCCAATCACTACTCATAGGAATTGAGATACTCCATGTCATCTATTTTCCTACAACTTCCATGTATACATCTTCTATTCCTAAATAGCCAGTACAACCCACTAGTAGCTTTTTTCCAAGAGACGCAACTACGGCACAAGAACTATATAGTGTGGGAATAACTTGAAAGATGGTCGCTGGATGAAGTTAATCCAATAGTGCAGAGATGCCAAATCCGAGCACTACTGGCCATTGGATATCATCAACATTCCACCAAATCTGCCACATGTACAATTTAGAAGACTCCATGGTTGAACTTAATCATAATGCACAAACCTCAAAACACAAGCACTTCTCCTTTGTTCTAGAATCTTCCATATCATGATTGATTTTTTTTCTAAATGAATTGCCATTATTTGTTTTTTACTTTATGCATTACAATGCACAACCCCATGAATCTTAACATTTTTATAAAACTATTTGATTTGGAATGAGATGAACTATAAGAACTAAACGAACATCTACATCATGCATATATGACTCAAATCTTTACATGCTATAGTGTGTAATTATTCATAATTTGGTCTCGAAATATCATGCGTTCAATGCATGTGTACCTTACTAGTTTTGAGTAGAGTAGCAAATTTCAGGCGGCCCTGGGTATATCAAAATGCAGGGCCCATGCATCATTGCTTTTCGGTCGAACCTACGTCTACAATTTTTTGTACGTACTATATCTCCACTGGTCCCCGAACCCAAAATGCTACCTTGTTCCCCTAAAACCAAGCGGCCCACACATATTTAAGGCGTCGACTCGAACTCAATCCCTCTCCCATTTACTACGATGTGGCCCCACACGCCCTAGTAGTACTCCTACAAACCCTACCGCCGCACGCATCATCGGTTTTCTTCAAGAGGACAAGGGAGAAGACGATTTGTAGTGGAGGCGCTTTAACAAAAAATGATCTGTAGTGGAGACCCCTATCCTAGGGTGCCCTAGGTAGCTGTCGCACACATAATTGGTTTTCTCTTTTCTTTATGCTCTTGCACCCTAGAGTGAAATTATGGTTGCTTCGTCCGTCCAGCTTAATGCGGGAAAGGTGGGGCTTTGTGATTTGACCCCTCATCGCTCATTTTATACTACTGCGGCGCTACGACCGGGGTGCCTCCAATTCCAACCGCTGCTCTGAACTGTAATTTGGTGCATCACACGTGGAACAAGACGGTGGATGAGCCACATGTCACCCAAAGGGGTCCTGTTAAGTGTGTCACCATTTCGTGTGCCGACTCACCCTGCTTGAGTCGCTACGCCAACACAACAGGTGAAGCCTACCACTTGGTTTTACTCCGTGGTGAATCCCGACTATATTGATCTAAAAAGATACGTACTGAACTACCCTCTCCGTCTCGTTTTTTTAGACGTCTCGGTTTATAGGGCGTGCACGTAGTTCTAGGTCATCCATTTGACTAACTAAATCTGAGTCACTATGTCACAAAAAGTATATCATTGGATTATTAAGCGGGTGTAGTTTCTAAACATATACTGTTCATCACATATATAGCCAGTTAAATTCTCAACCTATAACGACGTGCATAAAATGTAAACAGATACGGATGAAGTATAGTAGTAAAAATGAGGTGATTTTTCCGAGCGATCGACCGGGGAGCATGGCCTATCATGTGGTCCCACGTGTCATGATGTACCAAGGCGATGCGTGTGTCCCTCTTGAGGCAGAAGCAATACTATGTGGTTTGAGATGATGGCGAACCGAAGGGTGAAACAATGGTTGTTTTGTCCATCTGGGAAGGTGCGGCATTATGATTTGGCGTCTCATTGCTCATTACTACTACTACTGTGGCGGTACGACTAGGGTGCGTCCCCCTGTTGTTCTGCACTGTTAATTGGTGCTTGACACGTCGGCCCGGTTGCTATGTGTCCCACATGTCGGCGACAGGAAGTACAGTACATAATTCCTGAAAGCGAGCGTCGATGGAGGAGTACAAGACGCGGCTTGGGTTTTTGCTGCTTCACGCGGAGGGCGGATCTTTTCCCGCGCGGCAGGCAGGGGAGTTTGGCATAGTCTGTTCAAGACAAGGCGGTGGGATGGGAAACAAGCAAATAAAGGTTGAGCGACTTAGTTTTGGGAAAATCTAATTTTATGGAGTACGTACCCACTAGGGTTTATAGGGCTCATCTAAAAAATATTCGTTTTTCCTTTTTATAAGTCTCAATTCTACTAGTAGTAGTAGTACCATCACATGTTGGATTTCGAGGTCCGTTATATCACCCAATGCAAGCAGTGTCAAGAGTAAACTCACCAATGCATGTAGAAGTTCATGGAAATTTAGTGGTCATTCATGCATTCGTTCTAATTAATCCCTCGGTAAACATAACTTCTTGAGAAAAACGAGCGTACTAATTACTTGTGCAAACTAGGAGTACGAATTTAATTCAATCACTCACTGGCTACCTTGGTTTGAGAGATTTTGAAATTGAGCCATAAACTGGAAAGGAGGGAGTAGTAACTTTTGTCTCGATTACTATTTGTGGCCTTGTATAGATGCAAAATGTATATTTTTATAGTGACCTTGTATAAGTAAATGGAGGGAGTACTAAAGGACATATATATTCCAAACAATATGATAATCTCTCTAACCAAGGTAGTAGGGACGAGGAGTAAACGGAGGGAGTAGTAAAATTTTCTCCTCGTCCTGCGAGCCACCGCGCGCATGGGCGAGGGAGCGGGCGTAAGGCATAGTAACAAGCTTCACCTCATCCTGCGAGCCACCGTGCCCGTGGGCGGGGGAGACGGCATACTAAGCAAGCTTTTCCTCGTTCTACGATTTGACGGACACATCGAAAGTACTCCAGTGTATAGAGCCTTGCCTCTAAGATAGGCCCCACAAGGTTTTCCTCTTTTTTAACATAACGCGTAAAGTCGCAATTTGTTTGTTCACCCATGGTAGATGATCCTCCCTCCATCTAGTGGACAACCAGTACACGTGTCAAGTTACCACGTGGGCTTCCTTTTCGTACAGAAATGTGCTCCACCATGTACCCGTGCGGATGCGGTTGGGAAAGAGATGGGAGTACGTGCGCCGTGCGTGCACCTCTTCTCGTTGTGCATGTCTCCCACCTACGTGTGTGTGGAGAGAGGGACTATAGAGATACAAACCTAGACATAATGTGCCATCCATCCCCATGCCTCTGCCCAGTCCGACCACCAGTCACCACCACGCCCACTCCTCCTCACCTTATCTCTCATCTTTCTCCCTCCATTTTTATATACAAGGCCACTATCAAAATTACAATTTGCATATATAAAAGGCCACCAACACTAATCAATGCAATATTAATGGTGTTTGCCTCGTAGTACTACTAGCAAAGGAGGACATTAATTATCCCTTGCATGCATCCGGGAGTGTGAGCATTGGCTTGATGTGCATGAAAGAGAAGAATACACATTAATTTACACGGCAAACAAGGAAACAAGGTGGCTTGCAACATTGATTTAGAAGACATTAATTTTTGCCTTGGTACCTGTAATATGTGTTTGTGGCCTTGTATACAAAAATGGAGTCCGATAAATTTCTCGAGATACCATTTATCCGACAAAATTCTCGAGCAATCATTAGTTTTTACAAAATGGGATTACTCCTGAATGGGTCAATCACAACAGGTGTTTTGTAAAAAAAATGCATCTTGATGTTCCGTGCAATGCACGGGCATCTTGCTAGTCCATGAAAACAACACATGGCAAAATTCCACGGTGAACGAGGGATTTGAATCTGTTGGGAGGGGCTGTTTGGATCTTGCCCGGGGTAGCCAAAATACTGGCGACCCTTTTGTCCACCGGTGCCTTTGCCACCAATGAACGAGGAATGGCTCGGGTTCTCGTGCATCCTCCAGCGCGCACGTTGGAGACGAGCTTGCACGAGCTGTGTTCTTTTTGTCCCACCACGCCGACCGAGCCGCCCGCAAACCAACCAGCGACCCGCAAATTACTCCATCCAACCGTAGCCGCACACATTATGATAGCAAGTCAACCAACCAGACGAAATTCCCGCAAACACAACGATATTTGATATAAAAACGATGGAAATCAAATAAGATACCAGATTTTCATACAAACATGATGGATTTCATTACATTCAAATGAACTACACGGTGCTAGTTCTAGACAGCACAGGTATATAATACCTGGCCTAAATGGTCGCCCGCCGATCGATTTGCGTTCCTCAAGACACCTGCTGTGTACACTGGTGTCGCCTCCGTGGTGGCCTTCATGGGACCCAAGCGGCGGCGGCCTCCCGTGTTCTACTTCTCCTCGATCATGGCGGCGGACGCGGAGGCGCTGGTCACCGAATTGCCGCTCTCTGCGCACCCGGCTTCTGTCGCTGCTTGCATGGCGCGGCCGCTGGCATGGGAGTCTCGGTCACAGAAACAGGACACGCGGTACGAGGCGGTGGCGTGGACGGCAGCAATGACGCTCGTGCGCCACTCCTCGTCGAGCTGGCCTGGAGCGGCGAGTTGTTGAACCGCGCGCCAGCTTGGGGCGAGAATTGGCTCCGTCGGGCGAGGGGAGGTAGGTGGATCAGCGAGCTGCATAGTTCGTATTTGGCGGGCTCGGCGGGCCACCCAGACGGCTTGGATGCGGAATAACTACTCTTCGTAAGCCATTGTAAGAGTGGACAAAATGGTGAAGGAGGAGTTAGGGGAGCGGCGGAGGTGTGCGATTCTTAGCCGGCGTTTGGCCTCGTTTAAATAGGAGATTAAATAGACGGCAGACGGGAGGAGCTCGGTCGGCGTTGTGTTTAATGCCGGCATTGTCATGGACGGACGTGTGTCCAGAGTGGGTTTCTCGGCTTCCGCACGGGCGGGTTTCATGGATGCGTTTGAATGTGGCAAGGAGGCGTGTTCAGCCGGGCGTGGAGCGAGTGGCGTCCTCGACTCTGACGTAGGATAGCGCACTGTTCTTCCCCTGACGTGTGGGCTCTTTGGGTTCATGGCCTGCATGTTAGTGACCCAACGCAGGTAGCGCAGAGCAGAGGAACCTTTGGTGGGCTAGGGTGGTCAGAAGCGGGCATTTCATAAACCGATGATTGTTCATTGAGTGTGACGTCATCCTTTTCATGTGGATAAGCCTACTATGTTGATAGGCCGTTTGATACGTTGTGATTCATAAAGACTGCTACAAACATCAATGTTCTTCTTATCACAGATAAGATTGATTAATAGCCGTAACAATCCATGTCCATAACAAATGGTGCGTGCACGTATAGGTTGAGCGTGTGTCTTGCGTCGTGTGCTGTGTGCATGCACGCGTGCGACTGTTGCGTGCGTGCAAGGGTACGTTTAAGTGTTGCATGCATGTGTGCGTACGTGCATGTGTGCGTGAGTGCATTTATACGCGTTAGTGTTCCACGCCTGCATGCGTGCGTGTGTTCGTTATGTGTACGTGTCAGTGTTGCACGCATGCATGCGTGCGTGTCTTGCGTGTGTGCATGTGTACAGGCGGGGTGAGGCTACATGTCAGTCAACTGACTTTTTCATCTCTGGTCATTAGATTTTCCAACCGTTGGATACGAAATCAAGGGCCTGCAGTTTATCATCAAACTCCACCCCCGGAGCCGCCAGCCACCACCGGCCGAACTGTCGGCCCCCACCGCTACGCCACCTCGCCTGCCCCGAAACCACTCCTCACCGCGCCGAGCTTTTTCTCTGGCGATCCCCACCCCACCGCCCAATCAACGTGCCCCCCACCGCCGGCGACTGCCAACCAGAGGTCTCACGACTTCGAGTACCCACCGACCACTAAAATATTACCATTTTTGTCTTTCATACACGCGCTGACGGGTGGGCCCAATGGTAATGTGCGCTGCTAAATGTGGACCGTTTGACTGGTCAATTGATCGTGTCATCAACAAATTACAGAGCTGTATGGTGAGCCAGTGACCGTATGATCACCCTAAAATGTATTTTTTAACACAGTACAGACTCAAACTACCATTTCTTTCTTTCATATACGGGCTGACAGGTGGGCCCCACGGTTACGCGCCCCGATGGTGCAACACTAGTTGCGCCACGTGGAACGTTTGACTGGTGAATTGATTGTGTCATCAACAAAATACGGAGTTGTACGGGTGAGCCAATAACCGTATAATCATGACATGTATTTTTTAACACGGTACAGATGCAAGGGCTCATATATGCGCGCAAGCACTCACCATTATAAGCGCACACACGCAGACCCTACCCCTATGAGCACCTTCGAGAGAGTGGGCCAGCATATGATCTTGAGATTTTACGAAGTCACCATAGGTGCCTCATAGTCGAGTGGAACGTCTCTTCCCACTGAATGCACATCGCCGGAAAATACTGAAATTAACCCAGGATAAATGCGAGCATCGTGACTTTAACCCTGGTGGGCTTGTTGGTTAGCACGACAAAATGTATGTGGTGACCGTGATGAGCTTATTCTGAAGTCCAGTGACCATATCGTGCTTTCAATTCAAATACAATGACCGTAAGTGTCGTCAACAAAATACAAAGCACGCATCAAATGCAAAGTCCGTTAGTGTCATCAAGAAAATACGGAGACGTATCATGAGCTAATTATCGTTTGATCACCACGAGAATGTATATAGTGACCGTAATGAGCATATTCTGAACTCCAGTGACCGTAAAGTGCTTTAGCTTGAAATACAGTGACCGTCATGCGTGAATGTGTCGTGGGCATGCATACTTTTAGAGGGCCGAGAGACAGTTTGTGTGCGTACGTGAAAGGGGTGTAGAAAGAGGGGATGGCCGGTGGAGACAAGGAGAGATATGCCCTTCGTTTCTCTTTCCCATGACTAATATTTTAGGAGAATATATAAAAAATCACAATGCAGAACAAATATTTTTGGATGCACCATGCAATTAACTTTCATGTATAACATTGTACTATTGTATATGCTTATTTTCTTAGTGGCCGATTGCGTGTGTGGTGTGGTGGGCACATCATTTCTAGTTCTGGTGGGTCAACATGAGGACTCATGGGTCGGTTCCATCCTGCACCACATAGGTTGGATCGAGACGTGTTATACTAAGACCCATGTGGAGGACTCGGTGTACAACACGAAGCTAGCTACCAGAGTCGCGGATGACTCTATCCCCACTGGTGATAAGCCGACTATATATGATTTGTAACCCTAGGCCCCCAGTATGTTATAGATGCTTGGGGGCTAGTTCGTCGATAGTATACACACACGCACAATGCTTGGTATTCACGTGTACTTTGTACACACCCCAATTACTAATATGCAGTACCAGGAGTAGGCTTTTTCCTCAATTGCAAGGGTCCGAACTAGGGTAAAACTTTGCCTCGTATTACCATCCAGCAAAACAGTCAGGGATATCCTACCCAATGATATGATGGAATCATATCTGCCAACTAGTAAGAGAGAGGTGTGTCTGGGGGGCAATGTGTGCGAGAGAAGCCTAAAGATAATGTGCGTGCGGGAGACACATAGGCACATATATGTGCGTATAGAGGGCTAGTAGAGACTGTGCGTGTGTATATATGCATGTGAGAGAAATAGTGTTTTCCAACTGAGATTAGTGAAAAGAGTGGTACATAGTAGTCAGAAAGAGAGAGAGAGAGAGAGATACAGAGAGAGCATGTGCGTGAGACTCCCCGACACCCCGTGAGAGATTGTGAGCATGTGTGAAAGAGAAATGCCGATGCATATAAAGTGTGTGCACTTATGCGGTAGATAGAGAGATATATAGCGCGTTTGTGAGAACGGGCCGAGGCATAGTGCATCTACATGTAAAAGGCGGTTGTATGCATTAAATTAAAATATGAATGGCATTATTATTTTTGGATGAGATCATGAATTTTGCAAATTGCATATGGGCGGAAATCGGTCTATCAGACACCCATACTCTATTGAATTCTAACATGTGCATGTGTTTATTTCATATTATCGATCCATAGAGTGAGAGCGGTTTGAAATACCGGCAATGGATGCTTTTGCAATTCATATATAACCATTAATTAGTGCACTCCGTGTTGTTAGTGTGAAGCACTTTATACATTTGTCACTTGCATAGATACATTCCAAATTGCTAGCTACGAAATACAATACATGTCGAATTCAACATAAAGGGGGTTTCGAAGATTCGAATTCATAGGAAGAGCATTCATCTATTTGAACCCAAGATAATGGCATTTGTAAATCAGATGTAAAGGGGGGCATCAATCTTTGTTGTGCATTTGAACATGCTATATATATTCATACGCATGACTAACTTTTTTTTATAACCAAGGAGATTATATCTGAACCATGCATGAACTGAGGTAAGTTGCATATTTTTTTAATATATACTCGTTTATAATGTATATTCAAATGTCCCACCTCCATTCCAAAATAATCATAGCTTTAGGATTTTCAAGAGTAAAGATTTGTGAAGTTTGACAAATCCTGAATGTTCAATTCAGGAGAACCGAAAACGTTAATGCTTCTGCTCCCAAATATTGAACTAAGCGCCAAATAGGCCTCTGATCACCCGAAACCGCGCGAGACTATGTTTGGTGGTAGGAAATTACTGTCCTAACTCTGGCCCGTGTAGCCTATCGGCCCGATGTCCAAAGGTCAAAACCAGGGTAGGTTTGTAACTTCACCAAGATGCCAATCTCAACCGCCTCCGAGAAGCATTCATACGCCGTGGGCGCGTAAACACCCATGCGCTCGGCTGAAATCTATACCGCCCACATTTGGGACACCTGAGATTACTGTCCTACCCCCAACCCGCAATATGTCCGAAATTTTAGATGGGGGCAAAGTTTGTAACTTTCCCCAAATTTCAAACAAGCGCGTCCCAAACCAAAACATTGTCCCCCCTTAGTTCCCCGCCTCCCTCTGTTTCCCCATTCATACTCCGTGGGCGCCAAAACGCCCTCTCCACCAGCCGCGAAACCCCAGCCTCCTCCGGCCTCCACCCCATAGCACCCAATCCACCGCCTCCCAACTCCATAACGCCGGAGCAGGTACCCCGATGTCATCGTCCAACGCAACCGCAACCGCAACGCCCTCAAGGACTTAACAACTGATGCCAAAGGTAGAGCTGCCTCCATGATGCCGACGCCAACATGCGCCATACCAGAACCACTCCGACCACGCCGTCCTGTGCCTCACTGCTACCGGTCCACTATCACAACCGTCCACCCCACCAGACTTGTTCCTGCTACGCCGTCGTTTGCTGCCTCGGATCTTCTTCCCCGCCGCCGACAGACGGCCACCGAACCACACTCAACAACTTGGCCATGGGTTCGTCCAAGGCTGCACCGTCCTCCACAACTTCTCGTTTCCAACGAACCACAAGAAGATCATTGGAAAAACAGAAGGAGGACACAACACTGCCTGCAGAAAGAGGTACTCCTCTTCCCTTATTTGTGCAAACCTTACGTCTCTGCTCACACCGTATTCATCCCACGAAAGAAACTAGTTGAGCGTTTCTTACTGCATCTTCTTCGTGATACTAAATGCACAAGGTTTCCTCCCTTTACTATTTCACCTTTGCTAGAGGTCAGTAGCCCGCCTGGATTTCAATTCAGGGTCAGTCGAACCGCAATTAAAAGAAGCAGCACCCGCTTAGGCGCACGGAGCATCTAGTCCGCCTATTCACTGGGGAAGCGGTGCATCGGTGTCTATCTTAGGGGTGTGGGGCGCAGGAGCTGCTTGTGCCTGATCTGGAACGGGGCTTGAATGGATTGTCGGGGAGCGGTGCCAAGCACGGCGGTGCGGTGAGGTCGAGGGGAGGGCGCAGGCAGAGGAATGGGCCGGTGGTCACTGCCGTTTCAGGGAAGATCGTCAACACTGACTGGCTGGAGGGAGATGAAGGCGATCTGCCCATTCTTTGTACATCGGACGATGCAGAAAAAATGGACTGACCTATTTGTTTTTAGTCGAATGTTATTTTCATAGAATCATGTAGCAATTTAGTGTGCCATGCATGTTGTAGAGCTATCATATGTCTCCCGTCATTTATTTATCACTGACCTGCTATCTGCTACCTTTACACTGTACTAATTGTGCACACACTTCACCCATACTCACACTATTGTTTTTTTATGCATGGGTATTTCAGACTCTCACGCAGTGTTGATGAATGTTGAAAAGAAAGGACAGAAGTCGCTCCAGTGTAATTTGAAGATAAGCACTAAGCGTTTCAGCGCTCTAAAGGATGCTGTGTCAGCAGTTGGAGACAGTAAACGTAGCTCTGAAGTTGATGATCTCAATTGCCACACACAACCATCCCAGGTGCTTGCTTTAACTTCGCGCTGTCAAATGTGGTTGCATGTTGCATATGGTGTCTTTCTTGTATTGCTTCCAATTTGGTTAAATTGCATCTGCTTACTTTACACATTATACCTTTGATAATGACATGCCTTCCTATTTTTGATACATACTACATATGTATATTAACCATGTTCGTACATCAAACTAATGCTCTTTTGTATCCCTCGTCAATCACTTATGATGAGACAGTCACCCAGGTGGGTTACTGTGAGACGCCATACTCGTTTAAAGAGTGTAGTGTCATCCTCCCCACATGATTCTCAAGAAACAGCAAGTCTAAATGAAGATAGTCAATGTAGCTCTCTGGTTGATGACCGCAATTCCCTCACACCACCATCACATGTGCTTGCTCTAACTTCGCAGTGTGATATGTGGTTGCATGTTGCATACGGTGTCTAGCTTGTAATGCTTCTAATGAGGGTAAATTGCATCTGCTTAGTTTACACATTATAGCTGTGAATATGACATGCCTTCCTATTTTTGGTACACACTACATCTATGTGTTAACCTTGTTCTTACATGAAACTACCTCTCTTCTGTATCCTGCATCAATCACTTACGATGACTCACCTTTATTAGTTGCATATTGCATATTATTTCTAGCTTGTTGCCATGTATGGCTTCTAATTTGGTCAAATACATTTGTTAGGGAACCCTTTTAATTTGGTAGAGTGATATTGGTTTCATCTTTCATATGGTTTCTAGCTTGCATTGATTCTAACAAGTTCAAGCAACTTGTTCTTAGTTTACACTTTATACATTATACATGTCAATATGTCACGCCGTCCTGTTTTTCATACATATTCCATCCTCCTATCATGCGGCTGCCTTACACGAAAGTAGTATTCGTTAGTATCATACATCAATGAGTTCTGAAGAGCAAATTTTATTCCTTTTTCTTATGGGTTTGACTTGACAAGGCAAAATCAAGAAAGAGGAAGGAAAAGAGTAAGGAAGGCGATGATGGTGGTCCTCTGCAGCAACGTAAATGGAGCATCTATACTGATTCTCCTTGTACTGATAGTGCATTACAAGGTCCAAGTCCCCGCTCCCCTACTCCACCATCCAAGGTGCTTGCTCTAACTTGGTAGTGTGATATCTAGTTCCATGTTGCTGATACGTCTCCAACGTATCTATAATTTTTGATTGTTCCATGCTATTATTTATGATGTTTTGGATGCTTAATGGGCTTTGTCATACACTTTTATATTATTTTAGGGACTAACCTACTAACCCAAAGGCCCAGTCCAGATTGCTGTTTTTTTCCTGTTTCAGGGTTTTGCAGAAAAGGAATATCAAACGGAGTCCAAACGGAATGAAACCTTCGAGAGAGATATTTTTGGAGAAAATCACGCACGGGAGACTTGAGAACCACGGAGTAGGGGCCACGAGGTGCCCACGAGGGTGGGGGCGCGCCCCTGCCTCGTGGGTCCCTCGTGAGGCCCCTGGTGCCCTCCTTCCTCCTATATAAGCCTACATACCCCGAAACCATCAGACGAACAGAGAAAATCCTAATTCCACCGCCGTAACCTTCTGTTCCCGTGAGATCCCATCTTGGGGCCTGTTTCGGAGCTCCGCCGGAGGGGGGGGATCTTTGATGGCTTCTCGCCCCTCGTTGGTTACCCCAAGTGGAAGGTTTGAGATGCAATGTAGCGGTAGTTTTCCCTTGGCAAAGATACCAAGGCTCGAATTCCCCTGAGACTCCGAGGGTCAACAAGAAGGTGTCAACTGCTGACGGCGCCAGATACTTAGCGATTGACAGGACCTGCACACAGATACAAATAACTTTGCTCCCAACGAGTACAGAGAGGTTGTCAATCCCTCCGGCCTTGTCGTTTACAAAGGATCAAACGCAAGAGATAATAGTGATAGGTATGACTGCAACTAGTAAGTACGAACAGAAAGTAAATAGCAGATGTGATCAGTGATGGTAATATGGACCGGGGTCCCATGATGTTCACTAGTGATGTCTCTCTCCCAAAAGACGATAAAACAGCTAAGCGAGGTAAACGAATTACAGCTGGGCAATTGACAGGATTATGTGCGCAAACCAATGCTAACTATGCTACAAAGAAAGGTAGAGGCTCAAAAGCATGGGCGGTACGCCAAGGCAAGTAGACCGAAATCCATCTGCATCTACTACTAATCATCCACCTTGAGATATCTATCCAGAACATCTCGCTGGTATTAAGTTGCGAGTCCCACCCATAGTGTAAACTCAAAGCAACAGACAACTGCATTAAAAGAACTTTGCGTAAAGTAAACAATCCTTGCACCCGCAAGTACAAGCACCGTTGTTTTCCCCCTTGTGGCAACAGCACATCCCCTAGACTCATGTTTCTATCACTCAAGCTAGTCATTGAGGGGCATGAACCCACAATCAAGCATAACGTTCCCTCTTGGAGTTACTACCTACTACTTGGCCAAAGCAATAAACAGCAACGGAGAACATGCAAGAATTACTCAAGAACATAAATATAAAAGAGGTAAATCAAATATACTACTCACACACAATCTGAACATAATCTCATAATCCATCGGATCCCAGCAAACTCATCATAGCAACAGCATAAGGATTACATATGTGCCTCGATCATGTAGGGCAGCTCACGAGGTCTAATCGGTGAAGAACAAAGAGGGGAGGAGAACATCACATAGCTACTGGTCATGGACCCATGGTCCAAGGGAGACTACTCACAACTCATCCGGGAGGCGTCCATGGTGGAGGAGAGGCTCCCGGTGGTGATCCTCCCCTCCGGCAGGGTGCCGGGAAGAGTTCTCCTGGTGCTCCCGATCTTGGAAGCGCGGCGACGACAGAACAGAGATGAGATCGCGAAAAAGGGTTCTGTCCTCGAGGGTTTCGGGACGCGGTGTAAATATATGCCAAAGGGGGGCATCAACGGAGGTCAGGGGGGCCCAGGCGCCCCCCCCGGCGCGGCCAGGAGGGGGGCCGCGCCCCCAGGGCGCCTGGAGCCCTGGTGGCCCCCCTCCAGCCCTACTTTGGCCGCACGGAAGCTTCTGGAGCGCTGATTTTTTATACATTTTTCCCGAAATTTTTCTGGCAATTTAAGTAATGGGAAAACCTGAAATACAAAAACCGCAGAAAACAGAAACTGGCACTGAGGTGCACTGAGTTAATAGGTTAGTCCAAATATGATCAAAAGTGTATGGAAGTGCATAAATATCATAGCAATATCACACAAAAGAGGCATCGAGCAAGCAGAAATTATAGATACATTTTGGACGTATCAACATCCCCAAGCTTAATTCCTGCTCGTCCTCGAGTAGGTAAATGATAACAAGCATAATTTCTGTGGTGACATGCTATTAACCATATAAGGACTTTTCACAGTCACATGACAAAAGCTTACTGAGACAATGAATCTGTAGTAATTAAGTTGCCTCATGAGAAAATCACAAAGAACTGAAAGTTTTACAATATGATACTGAAACATCAAATAGATTTGTAGTGAGCATGGTGTGCAAATATGATAAAGTGGTACCTCGCTTGCCCCCTTTAATGAAGCAAAACATAAATGCAGGGGCACCTCCAAGGTTTAAGTGACGACTAGATACAATGATTTCAGAATAAACGATATCATAATCATGCAAAAGACAATGGTACTTTTGGACAATGCACATTACACTCAGAATGACAATCATGCTCTCAATAGTTGGTGCTTTAAAGAAGGTGGAGACTCGAACCGTGGCTTTTGATGGCAAGGTTGAAAACCCGTGGTCGGAAACAAAAACTAAACATGTACCAGAGCTCTTGGTTTTTATAAACAGAGGTAAAAATTATTTTTTTAGAGATGCATATTACGTCAACGAATGCTAGCAGATAACTCAATTACTTCTCGAGCTGGACAAGTTTCGAGGAACGGCTCCCGTACGAGGACGATCACATCCTCTTAATCTCCTTTCTTTATCACTGCCAAAGTTTTCCGATTTCTCATGAACAAAGCGTGAAGGAGTGTTTGTTTGTTGTATATATTTTTTAATGAGCCGGGCGCACTCTTTGCCAATTCCTTCTCGTATTAGGGGTTTGCACATTAGACATGCAATCCCGAGGTGAAGCTTGTCCAACCTAAAAAGATCATGAATCAACTACTACTTCCTCATGAGCTAAAACAGAGGCACAAAAGAAAAATGCTTTTTTTGATTAATTTCGAGATGGTACACGAAAGTCTTCGTTAGGAATGGCAGGTAAATACCATGTATAGGAAGGTATGGTGGACTCATATGGCATAACTGGTTTAAAGGATTGTGGATGCACAAGCAGTCAGTCCGCTTAGTACAGGTGGAGGTTAGCAAAAGACTGGGAGCGACCAACTAAGAGAGCAATGACGGTCATAATCATGCAGAGCGACGAAGCAACATTGAATCGGGCATGGAAGTTATATCGCTACTCAGAAATTAAAGATCATCAAGGCTTGATGGACTTTCTTTATAGTCTTAAATATGCGTGAGCATATGCCAAGTCAATCAAAATAAATTCTTGGAGGAAGATATCACTAAACCATACCACATCATAAGCAAACAAATCATGTTGGTACTCCAATAACACATTGAGAACCCCCCAGCTATTTGAGACTAACCATAAGAAAACATGAACTACTAAGCACCATTATGCACATAGCATTTTTACCATGGACATATCAACCAGTGCAACAGAAGCCAATTCTCTTAACAAGATAAGCATGATAACTCAAGAGAGTTCCAGCAACCAACTAAACAAAAGCTCTTTAAAAAGTAAAGCGTGAAAACTAAGAGCTAAGCATGACAGTAGCTATTGAAAGACCAAGAACATACACAGCAAAGATAAACATGAAAATTCTATGTTGTGTTGTAGGTTGAAGTGGAGCGTGTTTCTCTCCCACACAAAGAAAGTTGAGTTCCAACTCGTTATGAAAAGCAAGCAAAGCTAAAGAAAACTAAAAAGGAAACTAAATGCAAGACGCTGCAAGCATAGCACATAACACATGAAGTGATTAAAATATAGTGGAACGAAAGACGAACTGATAATGTTGATGGAGAATGGGATGCACGGGGGCATCCCCAAGCTTAGACGCTTGAGTCTTCTTGAATATTTCTTGGGGGTGCATGGGGGCATCCCCAAGCTTGAGCGTTTGACACTCCTGAATCTTTTTATCATCTTCCCTCGCACACTTGAAAACTCCCTTCATACATAACTCATCATAATCTGATTAGCGAGGTTAGTACCCATAATAAAATTATTTTTTCCTTGCTGGAAATAAGGATAATCTTGAAGATCTACTGTTTCTCAAGATTGCCAAAAGGTTTTTGCAAAGAAAAAGCAAGCTCAAGGTTTGCAAAACGAAGGAAAGGCAAAACATGACAGAATCTGTGAAAAACAGACCAGCAGGTAGTAAATAATTTTTTCGGGGTACTTCTGCAACTCAAATCAAAAAACTCAGAACCGACACCCGAAAGCCAATTGTATAGAGCACGCTGTCGAAAAAATTCAGACCAAAAAGATGATCTGGTGATTTTATACGAATTTTTCTATCCAAGGACAGAATCTGTTTCCTGGACAGCACGTCACAACTTTTGAACTTTCTTGCAATCAGAGGCTAAACTTGGCACAACGCTGAAAAGTAAAGATACAATGATGATGCTAATGTAGTAACAAACATCAAGACACAACAAAAGCAAAATAAAAATTTATTCATTGTGGGCTGCCTCCCAAAAGCGCTTTCTTTTCTGCCTTTAAGCTAGGCATAATGCAAAGAGGAATCAATAATCATCATAATAATCAGAGTTATAAATTGCTTCAAATGGTTCCTCAACAAGTTCACTCTTGTTCCTTGTAGGAAAGGGGTACATACCTTTTGCCTTCCCGCGTAAGCGGATTTGTCCCTTACCTATATCGATGAAGCCTTTTACGGCTCGGAGGAAGTCCCTTCCAAGCACTATATTTCCTTGGTTTGGCTTCATGATGAAGAAATCAACCATTGCAATCCCTTTAAGGAATGTAACTAGCATGTCTTTTATTCTTCCCTGGATCTCAGAAATATCTCCATTAGTGTGTTCATGATAAGATGATAATCTATCCATGTTAAATTTTAAAGAATCATGAACAATTTTTGGCATAGTAGAAACCATAGATCCAATATCACAATAAGCAAGGAAGTCTTGATTAGAGATGCTAATCCTAACAAAAGGCTCCCAATCGTTGTCTATTTCCAAAATATCTCTCTTATTGGGTTTGGGTTTCTCTACCTTCATCAAGTCTAGAGCATCCATTCTCTTCTCAATAGTAGCAAGTCTATCTATCACAGTATCAAAATTATGATCATAAACAAAGTAACTAGATAGACCATGTATAATTTCAAGAGCTCTAGCTTCATCACACTCTAGGAAATCTCCTTCAGCTATAATATCAAGAGAGTGTTTACACCATTTAAATAGACCATGGTAAAAATTTCTAAGCACAATTTTTATAGGTATCCATGGCATAATTCTCCTATGTGCATCAGAAATTCTGTCCCATGCCTTCTTCATATTTTCTCCATCCCTTTGATGGAAATCTAGAACTTCTGATTCCCTCAAAGCACCAAATCCTAACATGCTTGACTAAACAGAAAGGACTACTAACAGAAAAGCAAATAAATTTTTTTTTGTGATTTTTGATAAAGGATACTAAAGCAAAACTGAAAGGTAAACTAACAAGACTAAAAAGCAAAGGTAAAAGATAGTGTGCAACTCCCCTATCTTGAAGAGTGGAGTCCCCGGCAACGGTGCCAGAAAACTTTGCTTGATGGCTTCTCGCCCCTCGTTGGTTACCCCAAGTGGAAGGTTTGAGATGCAGTGTAGCGGTAGTTTTCCCTTGGCAAAGATACCAAGGATCGAATTCCCCTGAGACTCCGAGGGTCAACAAGAAGGTGTCAACTGCTAACGGCGCCAGATACTTAGCGATTGACAGGACCTGCACACAGATACAAATAACTTTGCTCCAAACGAGTACAGAGAGGTTGTCAATCCCTCCGGCCTTGTCGTTTACAAAGGATCAAACGCAAGAGATAATAGTGATAGGTATGACTGCAACTAGTAAGTACGAACAGAAAGTAAATAGCGGATGTGATCAGTGATGGTAATATGGACCGGGGTCCCATGATGTTCACTAGTGATGTCTCTCTCCCAAAAGACGATAAAACAGCTAAGCGAGGTAAACGAATTACAGCTGGGCAATTGACATGATTATGTGCGCAAACCAATGCTAACTATGCTACAAAGAAAGGTAGAGGCTCAAAAGCATGGGCGGTACGCCAAGGCAAGTAGACCGAAATCCATCTGCATCTACTACTAATCATCCACCTTGAGATATCTATCCAGAACATCTCGCTGGTATTAAGTTGTGAGTCCCACCCATAGTGTAAACTCAAAGCAACAGACAACTGCATTAAAAGAACTTTGCATAAAGTAAACAATCCTTGCACCCGCAAGTACAAGCACCGTTGTTTTCCCCCTTGTGGCAACAGCACATCCCCTAGACTCATGTTTCTGTCACTCAAGCTAGTCATCGAGGGGTATGAACCCACAATCAAGCATAACGTTCCCTCTTGGAGTTACTACCTACTACTTGGCCAAAGCAATAAACAGCAACGGAGAACATGCAAGAATTACTCAAGAAAATAAATATAAAAGAGGTAAATCAAATATATTACTCACACACAATCTGAACATAATCTCATAATCCATCGGATCCCAGCAAACTCATCATAGCAACAGCATAAGGATTACATATGTGCCTCGATCATGTAGGGCAGCTCACGAGGTCTAATCGGTGAAGAACAAAGAGGGGAGGAGAACATCACATTTCTACTGGTCATGGACCCATGGTCCAAGGGAGACTACTCACAACTCATCCGGGAGGCGTCCATGGTGGAGGAGAGGCTCCCGGTGGTGATCCTCCCCTCCGGCAGGGTGCCGGGAAGAGTTCTCCTGGTGCTCCCGATCTTGGAAGCGCGGCGGCGGCGGAACAGAGATGAGATCGCGAAAAAGGGTTCCGTCCTCGAGGGTTTCGGGACGCGGTGTAAATATATGCCAAAGGGGGGCATCAGCGGAGGTCAGGGTGGCCCAGGCGACCCCCGGCGCGGCCAGGAGGGGGGCCGCGCCCCCAGGGCGCCTAGAGCCCAGGTGGCCCCCCTCCGGCCCTACTTTGGCCGCACGGAAGCTTCTGGAGCGCTGATTTTCTATATATTTTTCCTGGAATTTTTCTGGCAATTTAAGTAATGGGAAAACCTGAAATACAAAAACAGCAGAAAACAGAAACTGGCACTGAGGTGCACTGAGTTAATAGGTTAGTCCAAATATGATCAAAAGTATATGGAAGTGCATAAATATCATAGCAATATCACACAAAAGAGATAGTTCAAAATATCACACAAAAGAGGCATGGAGCAAGCAGAAATTATAGATACGTTTTGGACGTATCAATCTTCCACGGAGTGCTTCTACATCATCATCATCGCCTCACCATGAGTTGTGAGTAGTTTACCATAGACCTTCGGGTCCATAGCTAGTATCTAGATGGCTTCTTCTCTCTCTTTGGATCTCGATACAAAGTTCTCCTCGGCCTTCGAGGAGATCTATTCGATATAATCTCTTTTTGCGGTGTGTTTGTCGAGATCCGATGAATTGTGGGTTTATGATCAAGATTATCTATGAGAAATATTTGGTTCTTTTATGCACTCTTTATGTGTGGTCATAATATCCTTGCATGTCTCTTCAAATTATTGGTTTGGTTTGGCCTACTAGATCAATAGTTCTTGCAATCACTAGTAGATAAAGGGTCATCAGACCCGGTTCATTTGGGCCTTTAGCCCCGGTTCCAGAACCGGGACAAGAGGGTCGGTACTAATGCTCTGACCCTTTAGTACCGGTTCAATCCAGGCAGGAGGGGCTTTAGTCCCGGTTGGTGGTACCAACCGGGACCAAAAGGCATCCACGCGTCAGCATTTCTGTGGCTGTGGTTTTTGTTTTTTTTTTTGAAAGGGGAGGCGGGTTTTAGGTTTTGGGGGGTTAATTTAGGTGTTTCATATATTGTGTTAGCTAGCTAATTAATAGAGAGAAGTGTCCTCTCTTATGTCCGTGCTTGGTCGACGCTACATACTACACATACGTATATAGAGAGGACTAGAGTCACGCTAGCTAGCTAGCTAGCTAGCTAGCTGCTAGCTACTAAGAAAACGAAGGAAATAGAAGATCGTATAATCAACATATATATATATATATATATATATATATATATGCATACAGAGAGAAGTAATATCGACCACCTCTCCTTCTCCGAGAGATTGGTCGAACAACAAGTTCTCGTATATCTATCCGACACTACCGGGCACATATATACAATAATTATCTCTTACAAAAATAATCTCCTATCATATGGATGCATGGTCCACATAGTATTCTCCGTCTTCAGCGATCACGTGTTCAAGGAAGAATGCCGCCAATTCCTCTTGAATTGCTCGCAGACGATCTGGTGTTAGGAGTTCATCCCGCATCCGAAACATCTAATTTGAAGTAGGGGGTCAATACATGAAATGATGCTATAAATTTGTGAATATTATTGATTGCTTACGCACTTCAAATTGTTCATCAGTGTAGCCCCGCTCACAGGTCGTGTGGCGGATGGACTCGCAAATGTAGTATCCACAATAATCATTCCCGGGTTCCGGCCACAACCACTTTACAAGAAATAGAGGTCAATCAAACTGATAAGCAAGAATGCCAAATTGGTATTGATGAAACTAGCGCTTGAATCAAGATATAGGAGATGCGCGCGCGGAACATGCTACTATATAGTACTTACTTTCGGGTATCAAAATTGTAGCTTCTTCGGCAGTCTCGGAGCTTTTTTGGTGAATTTTTTCCAAGCCCTGCCAGACAAAGAAAACAATTAGTTGATATCAGAAATGAAGTTGCTGATATATATGCATGGTGGATAATATTGATCGATTTAACTTACCTGGCTAGCATTTGAGTCATGTCCGCATACTCCTCGGGATCTTTACGTTTAGAGTCCAAGACAGTTACTACTCCCTTCTCAAGCTTAATCTCTAAGAGAATATAGTGGAAGCTGCGCACGAATGCATGAGATCATCAATTACATCACTATAACCTTGACTGATATATAAGCGAAAGTAACAGTAGCATGATGGTACGAAGCTCTCCAAAGTTGTTTTGGAACGGAGTCCCCGGATAAGATAATTCGTAACAAAAGACGGATTATCCTATCAGGGACTTCGTTCAAGAACAACTTTGCATAACTTTGTACCAAAATGCCCCGGTTACTTCTGGCAAATGATGAAGTCATGGAATTCTTCAATACTTTGACACTAGCTAGGCAACCTCTCTCGAGCCCTCGACCCCGGACTTCTCTGCGATCCACAACCCTAGTCCCCCTCATGTCACCTTTTGTCTAGTGTCAAATGATTCAACAAAACCAATACTTCATCATTAGGCGAAAGTAACAGTAGCATGATGGTACGAAGATGTCGGGGGAAACTATCCACCACGAGCACCTATGGGACCGGAGCCCCTTGTTCATGCGGTAAGGGAGCGGAGGGAGCACAAAGAGCAGATCATAGAACACACGCGGGCAGTTTACCCAGGTTCGGGCCGCGGCGGACGCGTAAAACCCTACTCCTGCTTGAATTGTATTGAGTATTGGGGCTCGGGAGCTTGAAGAACTAGCTACACCGAGCGAGAGTGTTGTCTAGGTTCCGAACCTTTTCTACGTTGTGCATGGGCCTCCTTTTATAGCTCAAGGGGTCACCGACAGGTGTCAACGTAGGAGAAAGGGGTAAAAATGTAAATTTGGTGGTAGTTGTAACAGTGCGGGAACAGTGGATGAACAGTGGTCATCACCTACTTTGACAGTGGGGGACAAGAGCATTAAATGCCCGTCGCCGTCGACCCCAAAAGCGCCCGCCCTTGCGTCTCCGTCCGCCACGGTGGTAGCTTCGTCACCGTGGAGCGCCACCGTGTCCCCCAGGCTGCACAGCCATCCGCCACGCGTCCCTGGAATGGCCCCAGGGCGACGCGTGGGCCGATGAGCTGGAGCGCGGGCACACAGTGCAGACTTCCCCCGGCAAGCACCTTGCCGGGGTCTTGATCTTGTCGGGCCGGGAAGCTTGTCGCTCCCCGGGTCTTGCCGGGGCGCAGGGTGCGCCGAGGCGTGTCTTATAAGAGGCAATCTTCTGGTCTTCCTGGCAAGCTCCTCTTGCCAGGGCCTTGAGTTAATGAGGTAATCTTGAGCCAGGGACGGCCTTCCCGGCAAGCTCCACTTGCCGGGGCCTTGATCTTCTGTCTTGTATACTTTGTTTTTGAATGGCTTAATAAGGACCAGAGAGGTTTCTGGCAAGCACGTGGTAGACCCTGCCGCGGGAAGCTGCTACTGCCCGTGCACAAGTTGGGGTACTAAGGTACCCCTATCTTAGTACACCGACAGGAGCCCCCGGGCCTGGGCCACACACGGTGCCGAGCGCTGTTGGGCCAGGCCCAAAACAGTGCACGGGCACGCGCGGCCCACGTCGAGCCGTAATTCCCCCTCCGCATCCGTCGCGTCCCTCCCTAACGGCATGCGTCGATTGCGGCGTCGTGGGAGAGATCGTGGCCACGTTCTTTAATGGGAAATGCGGAGCGTCCCCCACTTCCCCCTTAAAAGCAGAGGAAGCAGGGGCCGTTACCTTACTTCGTCTTCATTGCTTCTTCCACCTCCAGAAATCCCCCTCTGCGCTCCGCCTCCACACCTCCTCCGCCGTCTCTCGCATCTGCGGCGCCGCCAGACTCCTCGTCTCCTTCCCTCGCCGCCTGCGCCATGGCCCCGAAGACCGAGAAGGCGAAGGCGGAGAAGGCCAAGAAAGAGAAATCCGAGCAGGCGGCGAAGCTTGCTCTCCTGCGGAAGAGGAATGTCGTCTTCGCGCCAAGGCTCAGCGCGCGGGAGCTCTGGAACAAGTACTACCTCTTATGGGACAAGAAGACCAAGGCGCATTCTCGCACCCGAGTCTACCCGGCCGCTGCCAGAGATCTGTACCCCGGCGGGTATTTCTTCTTCGCTGTCTTCTTTCACTGCGGCTTGTGTCCTCCATTCTCTGAATTCTTCTGTGACATCATGAACACCTACAACCTCCATCTTTTAGACTTCACCCCCAACGCCATCCTTACGATGGCGGTTTTCGCACATCTGTGTGAAAACTTTATAGGGATCTATCCAAACGTAGCACTCTTTAGGCATTTCTTTACGCCTAGAGTAGAGGCCGGCGCTCCCCTCTCCGGGGGTATCTCTTGGGTCTTCTGCTTGAACAAGAAGGAATCTTATCTGAAAGGGGAGCTCCGCGGCAAGTGGGAGGAGTGGCGCGCGGATTGGTGCTGGGTAGTTGAGGACGAGCCGCAGCCTTTCACTGCGCCGCGCACAACAGCTATAGTGCGCGGCAGGGACTGGAGCGATCTGGCCCCAGATGATATCAAGCTCAACGCCGCCCTCGTCAGGATTCTTCGTCTCCGGGTAGCCAAGTTGACCATCGGAGAAGTAGGGGCAGATTTCCTCCGCCGCCGCATTGCTCCTTTACAGGAGAGGAAAAGGCCAGCATGGGAGTTTGGCAATGCGGCGGATATCATGAGGCTGCGCCCAGGTTTGAATTTCAACTTCACGTCGTTGGAGCTGAAGGGGATGGTCCGGGAGCTTTTTAAGCACGACCCGGCCCATCCGGAGTGGTTTAAACCTCCCCGGGGAGTGGTGCCTCTATGCAACAGCACCGCCCGGGATGCCTTGCGGGCGATGATGCCCGCGTGTGACTCTCATGGCGTCGACCCAACATGGATAGTGCCCACGCCGGACGCCATCATGAGTTTCTTTGATAACTTGGTCGAGGTGCCGAAGAACACCGAGGAGATCAAAGGTCTCACCCGGGCCACCACGGATCGAGAGATTGCTTATATTTCTACCCGGGTGGAAGAGGCCGCCGCAGCCGCAGCGGTAGGAGACTTCGGGTTCACCGTTGACGAGGCAGAGGCCGAGGACGCGTCGTGCCAGGCCGAGGAGGCAGAGATCCGGAGACTTCTCAAACTTCCGCCCGACGAGCTCGCCGGGGTCCCTTCTCTGAGGCATGCCAGGATTCCCGGGATCGTGAGCGAGGCCGCGGCAAGAGGCGAGGTCGCCGGAGGAAGCAGAGGTGCCGGAGGGAGCGGGGCCACCGGAAGGAGCAGGGACGCGGGGTAGGGTGCTGGGCCCAGTGAGCCCACCGAGGAGGAGGAGGAGGAGGACGCCGGAGCCGACGAGGATACTGGCGGATCTCTGGGGTTGGACGACGTCTCCTCGTCCTCGGAGAGCTCTCCGCCCCGGGCAAGTCCCAGGCGATCTCCGTTGAAGCGCCTCCTCAAGGCGCCTACAGCGACAAGGACGCAGGCGCCCCGACAACAACCTGCTCGCCGGGCGACGCGAGCCACCGGGGGGAGCCAGGCTGCGACAGAGGCGCCCCGCACATCAGCCGCGACGGAGGCGCCCCGCGCAACAGCTGCGGCGGAGGCGCCCCGCGTGCCAGCGCCAAGCGGAGGGGGATCCTCTCAGAGTGGAGCAGCTGCTCCGCCTGCTCCCCGGGCCTCGGTGCCAACGGAGGCTGGGTCTTCGCAGCCCCCAGCCCCGGAGACCGCCAAGCGCCCGAGGGAGCCTTCTCCTCCCGCTCCTCGCGCGGGGGCGCCTCAGGTGGAGTTCGTCTTCTCCGCCCTGAGCGACGACGAGGAGGAGGAACAGGAGTAAGCATTTGTATTTTGTAGCTTCTTCAATTCTGTCTTGATTCTTTCGTTGATGATTCTGATCTTGTTTCTCGATTTGCCTGCAGGACCCTGACCCAACGGATGGCGAAGAGGGCCAAGGTCCCCGTGGTTGAGGTCGAGGACGACTCGCCCGTCGCGGCGACAGGTGACGCGCCGGCGACGAACTCGCCGGACCCAAGCGCTGCTCCGGGGAGCAGCCCCCAGCGCAGCCCCCAGTGTAAGTCTGGGCTTGACCTTTCAGCTCGTCGGGCGCGCATGAGGTATTTGCTTGATATTAATGTTTTGTTGCTCTGTTTGTCTTGCTTGTCTTGTGCAGAGGTGGAGCCGCAGCCACAGGAGCACCCGGAGACCGCCTCCGGCGAGCCACAGGATCCACCCTCCCCGCCAAGGACGGGCTCCCCGACGAGGGAGGGCGCTCCGTCAAGGACGGGTACTCCGCCAAGGACGAGTACCCCGCCAAGGACGAGCAGCCCGACGAGGGTGGCTACCCCGCCAAGGGTGAACTCCCCGGCGAGGGAGCCAGTTGTCGACGAAGTCCGCGAAGGTAAGTCTTGTAGTTTTGTCTTCTTGGACTCGTCTTTTTTGGATATTTGCTTGATCTTCTTCTTTTCTTCTTCTTCTGTTAGATCCTCCTCCCCCGGAGCAGATGGAGACGGAGGTTACCATCGAGGTGGAGGGCGCGCAAGGCGACGCCGGCAACGCCACTGTCGTTGAAGACATGGCAGGAGCCGACGAGCCTGCGGCTGAGGAATCTGCCCCGACTGCGGACGCAGCGGCCGGGGAGGGGGACGGCGGCCACACTGCCGGCCCGGAAGCGGCAGGAGCGTCCAGCGCTGCGCCGGCAGCCGATCCCTCCGCCGGCAAGGAGCAGCCGGGCTTCTACCTTGAGGCCCCCAACGGCGTCTTCATACAAGTGCCGTGGGGGTCTTCGTCGCGAGCCCCCGAGGAGGGAGAGGCCTTTGATGGAGAGGTCCTCGCCTCCGCGGGGTTGAAGATCGTCGAAGCGCCTGGCGGGAGCGACGAGCCCGAGGAGGAGAAACTGCTTCACCGGCTCCTGGCCCTTTACCGGGCCAGGCGGGCGAAACTAGAGTCTCGGGAAGCCCTCGCCGCCAAGGCTGCAGCAGAGTTGGAGAAGTGCACTGCTGAACTCCGCGCCGCCAACCAGGCGGCCCTCCGTGACTTGGAGGAGGAGCATGAGAGGCTTGCCGGAGAGCAGCACGAGTTCCTCCTGGAGAAAGCTGAGGCCGAGGAGCAGCAGCGTCTTGTCGGTGAAGAGCTGTCCCGGCGAGAAGGAGAGCTCACCCAGCGGAAGGTCGACCTCGACGCCCACGAGGAAGACCTTACCGCCCGGGAGCAGGCCCTTGGCAGAGAACTGAAGGAAGCGAAGGCCGCCGCAGCCACCGCGGAGACCGCCAAGAAGGACCTTGAGGCTAAGGTGGCGCAGCTGGAGGAGCTCCTGAAGGCGAGCACGGAGAGGGTCACCGCGCTCAACATAGAGCGTGAGAAGGACGCCCATACCAACTCAGAACTCCAGGTACGCCTCTCCAAGCAGGGCGACGAGCTCAAGACCGCCAAGGACTCGATTGCTGATCTGGAGTTAAAGGTCTCTACACTGAAAGATTCACTCGACGCCGTCCGAGACCGCGAAACCAAGCTGAAGGACGAGCTCCGCAAGGAGCGAGGCCTGGTGGAGAGCGCCGCCACTTCAGCTAACAACTTCCGCCGGACCGTCGAAATATGGACTGAAGATCTGGTGGCTTCTGCTAGCAACATCGACAAGGAGCTGATGGCGCTGAGGGTTGAGCACCTCATATACTCTCCGGATCCAAATCTCCCCCACAGCACCAAGCTCAGTCTTTTCTTCAGGGGGATCGCGCCGGCGCTCGCACGTCTGCAGCAGAAGCTCCCCGCGCAGCTGGCCGAGGAGTCGCGCCAGCTCTGCGCGGGAACTCTGGAGCGCGTCTTGACCAAGATTGTTTACCGCAATCCTGGTATTAATCTCGTCAACGTCCTCCGCAGCCTGCCGGCCGACGCAGATCAGGAGGCACTGAAGGCGCAGGTCGCCCACATCATCGCCAAGGTGAACAAGATCTCCAGGCGCGAGGGCGACCGCGTGGATTAGGCCTCTTTCTTTTTATCTCTTTTGCTGCTGCAAAGTATGTCATGAACATGAACCTATTAGTCATTGTGACAAGTTATCCCTTGTAATATATTATCTTATTTTGATCAATTGATGCCATGTTATCTCCTCCACTTTGGCCCTTTACTTTGTATGCTTTTAACCCTACGCTTCTAGGGGACTTGCCGGCAAGGGGCCTTTACCGCGAGCGCTGAGTGCTGGACTCCGAGCAGCCTGCTGGCCAAGGTCTTACCAGCAAGTAACCTTGCCGCAGCTAGTCGCAACGCACTCAGCTTGCCGAGCGAACTCGAAAACGAAGCAAGGGCGCGACACTTGTCGCAGCTCACTTAAGTCGTTGAGCGTACTCCAAAACAAGATAAGGGTGTGGCTAGCCGCGGGTAGGTTCCTCCGCGCACAGGTTTTCCATACAAAGCTTGGTTGTTCAAGGAAGATAACTAGAATTTAAAAATTTGAACTGCTCAAATTCTGGTGACTTAGCTTTCATATATTGCTTGCTTCCCCGACAAGGCTTCTCTTTCTTGAACAGCACTTGGTTCATCTTCCATCTCCTCCCCCCCCCCCCGGCAAACT
>LR738709.1:528175632-528227151 GCA_902687465.1 Secale cereale | reverse complement strand
GCAAATGATGAAGTCATGGAATTCTTCAATACTTTGACACTAGCTAGGCAACCTCTCTCGACCCCTCGACCCCCGACTGCTCGGCGATCCACAACCCTAGACCCCCTCATGTCACATTTTGTCGAGTGTCAAAGGATTCAACAAAACCAATACTTCATCATTAGGCGAAAGTAACAGTAGCATGATGGTACGAAGCTCTCCAAAGTTATTTTGGAACGGAGTCCCTGATAGGATAATTCGTAACAAAAGACGGATTATTCTATCAGGAACTCCGTTCCAGAATATCTTTGCATAACTTTGTACCAAAATGCCCCGGTTACTTCTGGCAAATGATGAAGTCATGGAAGTCTTCAATACTTTGACCCCCGACTGCTCGGTGATCCACAACCGTAGACCCCCGACTGCTAGGCAACCTCTCGACCCCTCGACCTTCGGCCTCTCGGTCCCTCGACGACCCTCGACCCCGGCCCCCCCTAATGTCGAAGTTATCGGGGAGGGTGTATATCGACATAGACATATTCGATAAAAAAAGAGGAAGAAGAAGAAAAAAGGAACCGCTAGAGGAGAAGATCGAAGAAAAAAAAGAAAAAAAAAGGAGAAGAAGAAAGGAATAGAGGAGAAGAAGAGAAAATTTCTCTTCTTCTCCTCTATTCCTTTCTTCTTCTCCTCTTTTTTTCTTTTTTTCTTCTTCTTATTTATTTCTCCTCTTCTTCCTCTCCTCTTATTCTTTCTTTCCTCTTTCTTATTTTCTTCTTTCCTATCCTTCTTTTTCTAAATTTGTAACTTTTGCATATATAAAACTTTCTATATATATTTAGCATATATAAACAAAAAACTATATAGCCACATACACATATATATACATCACATACACACATCACATATATACAACAACTTCCTAAGAAAAAATATATTTATATACACATACATATATATTTAACATATATATTTAGCAAATTCCTAAGAAAAAAAAATATATACACATACATATAAATACAACAACTATATATACATCAATTATATATACTGATATTTATATAAACATAAAAAAAATATACACATATATACACATATACACAGCAACTATATATATATACAGCAATATTAAACATAAAAAAAGGGAGCCCCTCACATCGCGCGGCGGGGCTGGGCGGCGCGACGGCGGCGGGGCGGGGCGGCGACGAGGCGGCGTCGGGGCGCGGCGGCGCGACGGCGGCGGGGCGGGGCGGCGACGAGGCGGCGTCGGGGCGCGGCGGCGCGACGGCGGCGGGGCGGGGCGCGCGGCGCGACGGCGACTGGCCGGCCGGGGCGCGGCGACGGTGCGGGGCGGGGCGGAACGGGGTCGCGGGGCGGGTCGACGGCGACGAGGCGGCGTCGGGGGCGACGGCGACGGCGACGGGGCGACGGGGGCGACGGCGACAGCGACGGGGCGACGGGGCCGGGGAAGGAGAGGGAGGCGTCGGGGGCGGGGAAGGAGAGGAAGAAGGGAACTGCCCAAAATTTCGCAAGTCCTGGTTATATAGGAGCTGTATTAGTCCCGGTTTCAACCACCAACCGGGACTAATGCCACCCTTTAGTCCCGGTTGCTGCCACCAACCGGGACTAAAGGCCTTGCTGCGGTGCGGTGGGAAGTTTAGTCCCTCCTCGCTAGTTGAGAGAGGCCTGCACCAGTTTATAAGCCCCGCTGCCTCTCTCCTCTCGAACTCCTCTAAACTGCAGGCTATGGGCCTAAACTGACACTGCTTTGCCTATGGGCTTGCTGGGCTTACTACGGGCCTGAATCCTGGCCCATGGTTGGGTTTCTAGTCGTATTCAGGCCGCGTGGGCCCAGTAGGTGGCATTTTTTTTATTTTTTTTCTTTGTTGCTTTATTTTTTAGTTTTGTTTCTACTTTCAACAAAATACTTACTGTTGCTATTTTTATTTATTTGTTTTCTTTGTTGCTTTATTTATTTGATTTTGTTTCTACTTACAAAAAAATACTTATTGTTGCTATTTTTTTTTCAAGTTTTTTTGTTTTGTTTTCTGCATTATTTATTTTGTTTTGTTTTTTGCTTTATTTTTTAATTCTTTCTGGTAAAACCAATTACAAACTTTCTGTTAGTGCAAGTAGTATTCAAATTTGAATAGTTTAAATTTGAAATTATTTGTTTTCTTTGTTGCTTTATTTATTTTATTTTGTTTCTACTTACAATGAAATACTTATTGTTGATATTTTTTATTTTTTTGCAAGTTTTTTTTGTTTTCTGCATTATTTATTTTCTTTTGTTTTTTGTTTTATTTTTTAGTTCTTTCCGGTAAAACCAGTTACAAACTTTCTGTTAGTGCAAATTTGAATAGTACAAATGGACAATGGTATCATACTCGTTTGTTACAAAGTTGGCATGGTATCATCATAATAGTTGCGGAAAAAACTCTTCACTTTTTCTTCGCTTGTGTCATTTGCTTATTGCGCCGTAACCATGGATAATCTTCATCGTTTATCAGGATGCTTGGGTCAGCCTTGACTTTGAAGGGAGGAATTTCATGAAACTTTTCATAATCTTCAGACATGTCTGTCTTGCCCTCCACTCCCAGGATGTCCCTTTTTCCTGAAAGAATTATGTGGCGCTTTGGCTCATCGTATGATGTATTCGCTTCCTTATCTTTTCTTTTTCTCGGTCTGGTAGACATGTCCTTCACATAGATAACCTGTGCCACATCATTGGCTAGGACGAACGGTTCGTCAGTGTATCCAAGATTTTTCAGATCCACTGTTGTCATTCCGTACTGTGGGTCTACCTGTACCCCACCTCCTGACAGATTGACCCATTTGCACTTAAACAAAGGGACCTTAAAATCATGTCCGTAGTCAAGTTCCCATATGTCCACTATGTAACCATAATATGTGTCCTTTCCCCTCTCGGTTGTTGCATCAAAGCGGACATCGCTGTTTTGGTTGGTGCTCTTTTTATCTTGGACAATCGTGTAAAATGTATTCCCATTTATCTCGTATCCTTTGTAAATCAATACAGTCGAAGATGGTCCCCTGGACAACAAGTACAACTCATCACAAACAGTGTTGTCACCTCTGAGACGTGTTTCCAACCAACTGCTAAAAGTCCTGATGTGTTCACGTGTAATCCAGTCGTCGCACTGCTCCGGGTGTTTGGAGCGCAGACTGTTCTTGTGTTCATCGACATACGGGGTCACCAATGTAGAATTCTGTAGAACTGTGTAGTGTGCTTGAGACCAAGAATATCCGTCCCTGCATATTATTGAGTCCCTTCGAAGCGTGCCTTTTCCAGTCAGTCTCCCCTCGTACCGCGATTTAGGGAGACCTATCTTATTAAGGCCAGGAATGAAGTCAACACAAAACCCGATGACATCCTCTGTTTGATGGCCCATGGAGATGCTTCCTTCTGGCCTTGCGCGGTTACGGACATATTTCTTTAGGACTCCCATGAACCTCTCAAAGGGGAACATATTGTGTAGAAATACGGGCCCTAGAATGACAATCTCGTCGACTAGATGAACTAGGACGTGTGTCATGATATTGAAGAAGGATGGTAGGAACACAAGCTCGAAACTGACAAGACATTGCGCCACATCACTCCTTAGCCTTGGTACGATTTCTGGATCGATCACCTTCTGAGAGATTGCATTGAGGAATGCACATAGCTTCACAATGGCTAATCGGACGTTTTCCGGTAGAAGCCCCATCAATGCAACCGGAAGCAGTTGCGTCATGATCACATGGCAGTCATGAGACTTTAGGTTCTGGAACTTTTTCTCTGCCATATTTATTATTCCCTTTATATTCGACGAGAAGCCAGTCGGGACCTTCATACTGAGAAGGCATTCAAAGAAGATTTCTTTCTCTTCTTTCGTAAGAGCATAGCTGGCAGGACCTTCATACTGCTTCGGAGGGATGCCGTCTTTTTCGTGCAAACATTGCAGGTCCTCCTGTGCCTCAGCTGTATCTTTTGTCTTTCTATACACGCCCAAGAAGCCTATCAGGTTCACGCAAAGGTTCTTCGTCACGTGCATCACGTCGATTGAAGAGCGGACCTCTAGGTCTTTCCAGTAGGGTAGGTCCCAAAATATAGATTTCTTCTTCCACATGGGTGCGTGTCCCTCATCGTCATTCGGAACAGCTAGTGCGCCGGGGCCCTATCCAAAGATTACGTGTAAATCATTGACCATAGCAAGTACGTGATCACTAGTACGCATTGCAGGCTTCTTCCGGTGATCTGGCTCGCCTTTGAAATGCTTGCCTTTCTTTCGACATTGATGGTTGGTCGGAAGAAATCGACGATGGCCCAGGTACACATTCTTCCTGCACTTGTCCAGGTATATACTTTCAGTGTCATCTAAACAGTGCGTGCATGCGTGGTATCCTTTGTTTGTCTGTCCTGAAAGGTTACTGAGAGCGGGCCAATCGTTGATGGTCACGAACAGCAACGCCTTTAGGTCAAATTCCTCCTGTTTGTGCTCATCCCACGCACGTACACCATTTCCATTCCATAGTTGTAAAAGTCATTCAACTAATGTCCTTAGGTACACATCAATGTCGTTGCCGGGTTGCTTAGGGCCTTGGATGAGAACTGGCATCATAATGAACTTCCGCTTCATGCACATCCAAGGAGGAAGGTTATACATACATAGAGTCACGGTCCAGGTGCTGTGATTGCTGCTCTGCTCCCCGAAAGGATTAATGCCATCCGCGCTTAAAGCAAACCATACGTTCCTTGCGTCCTTTGCAAACTCCTCCCAGTACTTTCTCTCGATTTTTCTCCATTGCGACCCGTCAGCGGGTGCTCTCAACTTCCCGTCTTTCTTACGGTCCTCACTGTGCCATCGCATCAACTTGGCATGCTCTCTGTTTCTAAACAAACGTTTCAACCGTGGTATTAGAGGAGCATACCACATCACCTTCGCAGGAACCCTCTTCCTGGCGGGCTCGCCATCAACATCACCAGGGTCATCTCGTCTGATCTTATACCGCAATGCATCGCATACCGGGCATGCGTTCAGATCGTTGTATGCACCGCGGTAGAGGATGCAGTCATTAGGGCATGCATGTATCTTCTGCACCTCCAATCCTAGAGGGCATACGACCTTCTTTGCTGCGTATGTACTGTCGGGCAATTCGTTATCCTTCGGAAGCTTCTTCTTCAATATTTACAGTAGCTTCTCAAATCCTTTGTCAGCCACAGCATTCTCTGCCTTCCACTGCAGCAATTCCAGTACGGTACCGAGCTTTGTGTTGCCATCTTCGCAATTGGGGTACAACCCTTTTTTGTGATCCTCTAACATGCGATCGAACTTCAGCTTCTCCTTTTGACTTTCGCATTGTGTCCTTGCATCGACAATGACCCGACGAAGATCATCATTTGGTTCCTCTTGATCTTCAGCAGCTTCACCCGTTGCAGCATCATTGGGCACATCGTCTGGTTCCTCTTGATCTTCACCAGCTCCCCCCATTGCAGCATCACCGTATTCAGGGGGCACATAGTTGTCATCGTACTCTTCTTCTTCGCCGTCTTCCATCATAACCCCTATTTCTCCGTGCCTCGTCCAAACATTATAGTGTGGCATGAAACCCTTGTAAAGCAGGTGGGAGTGAAGGATTTTCCGGTTAGAGTAAGACATCGTATTCACACATTTAGTGCATGGACAACACATAAAACCATTCTGCTTGTTTGCCTCAGCCGCATTTAGAAACTCACGCACGCCCTTAATGTACTCGGAGGTGTGTCTGTCACCGTACATCCATTGCCGGTTCATGTGCGTGCATTTATATATAATTAAGTGTGTCAAAAACCATTAGAGAACATCATAAATAGATAATTAAGTGACCAAATGGATAAATGTTCATCATCACATTAAAACCAAAGTACATACATATATAGTTCTCATCTAACAACATATAGCTCTCCATACACATCAAAACTATGTAAAACATTTCAACGCGAAAACAAATGCTATCATAATCGCAACCAAGTAACAATTGATCCAACGGCATAATGATACCAAGCCTCGGTATGAATGGCATATTTTCTAATCTTTTTAATCTTCAACCGCATTGCATCCATCTTGATCTTGTGATCATCGACGACATCCGCAACATGCAACTCCAATATCATCTTCTCGTCCACAATTTTTTTTTATTTTTTCCTTCAAGAATTTGTTTTCTTCTTCAACTAAATTTAACCTCTCGACAATAGGGTCCATCTTGATCTTCTGATCATCGAGAACTTCCGCAACATGCAACTCCAATTCCATCTTCTCCTCCTCCATTTTTTCCAATTTTTTCTTTAACGAAATGTTTTCCTCTTCAACTAAATTTAACCTTTCCACAAGAGGGTCGGTTGGAATTTCCGGTTCAACTACCTCCTAGACATAATAAAACATCTATGCATGTCAGGTTGGTCGGCATAACTATCATAAACACTAAAACAAATAGTTATAAATTAAAGATAATATACCACATCCGAATCGTAGACCGGACGAGGGCCCACGTGGGCGGATATCAAAACCATCGCACTATATAATAACAAGCAATAATAAACGTAAGAAAATTAGACAAATATCTATCTAAAGCAATAATAAAAGTAAGAAAAGCATGGACATAACAAGAGGCTCACCACGGTGGTGCCGGTGACGAGATCGGCGGGGGCGATCGACGGTGGAGAAGACGGGGACGGGACGTGACGGACCGCTAAACCTAGACAAATCTCGGAGAAAATAGAGCTTCGAGAGGAGAAAAGCTTAACTAGTGTGGCTCGGGCATTCCACCGAACACGTTGTGTGCATAGGAGGTGAGCTAGAGCACCACTAACCCCTCTCCCCCTCGGCCAGAAAAAAAAACAGAGCAGTGAGCTCTGCTCTTGAGTGAGGGGGTTTATATAGGCAACTCACTGGTCCCGGTTGGTGCTACAAACCGGGACTAAAGGGGTGCCTTTGGTCCCGGTTCATAACACCAACCGGGACCAATAGTGGTGGGCCAGGAGCAAGAGCCATTGGTCCCGGTTTTTAGCTCCAACCGGGACCAATAGGTCCAGACGAACCGGGACCAATGGCCCACGTGGCCCGGCCGGCCCCCTGGGCTAACGAACCGGGTCCAGTACCCCCATTGGTCCCGGTTCTAGATTGAACCGGGGCTAATGGGCTGGACCAATGCCCTGTTTTCTACTAGTGAATGGGATAAGTGCTTGGCTTTGGGTTCAATCTTGCGGTGTCATTTCCCAGTGACAGTAGGGGCAGCAAGGCACGTATTGTATCATTTCCATCGAGGATAAAAAGATGGGGTTTACATCATATTGCTTGAGTTTATCCCTCTACATCATGGCATCTTGCTTAAGGCGTTACTCTGTTCTTATGAACTCAATACACTAGATTCATGCTGGATAGCGGTCGATGTGTGGAGTAATAGTACTAGATTCAGGCAGGAGTCGGTCTACTTGTCTTGGACGTGATGCCTATATACAATGATCATGCCTAGATAGTCTCATAATTATTCGCTTTTCTATCAATTGCTCGACAGTAATTTGTTTACCCACCGTAGAATATCGATATCATGAGAGAAGCCACTAGAGAAGACTATGGCCCCTGTGTCTATTCTCAATATATAAATCTACATCTACTTTACTTTTTCCGCTTTTACTTTCTATTCTTATAAACAAAAATACCAAAAATATAAACTATCATCTCTATCAGATCTCACTTTCGTAAGTGACCGTAAAGGGATTGACAACCCCTTATCGCGTTGGCTGCAAAGTTCTTATTTGTTTGTGCAGGTGCGAGGGACTCGCGCGTGGTCTCCTACTGGATTGGTACATTGGTTCTCAAAAACTGAGGGAAATACTTACGCTACGGTGCTGCATATCCCTTTCCTCTTCGAGGGAATACAACGCAAGCTCGAGAAGTAGCAGGAAGAATTTCTGGAGCCGTTGCCGGGGAGTCTTACGCAAAAGTCATATACCAAATACCTATCACAAACCCTTATCCTTCGCATTACATTTTTTTGCCTCTCGTTTTCCTCTCCCCCAGTTCACCCTTGCCGTTTTATTTGCCCTTCTTCTGTCGTGTGTTTATCATTCGCGTGCTTCTTGTTTGCTTGTGTTGCTATGTGCCCTCAATTAGCTTGCATCTTTGCTTGCTAAAGTATGAATCCTCATCTACTTGCTAATCTCTTTAAGAGGTCCAATTATGTTGAACCTATTGCTAGTGAGCTGCGTGCACTAGATTATCTTTATGGGGTTTTGCTTGAAATTTATGAATCTGAAAATTGTGAGGAATTGTTGAAAGAAAACATGATTCATGTTAGCTCCTTAAATAAAAAGCATGATTGCAATGATGCTATTATAAATGTCAATTGTGTTAATGATATGCAAAACCCTAATCTTGGGGATGCTATTATTGCTATGTCCACTACTTGTTGCAATGATCATGATCGGGGTGATGATTCTTACGATCTTGAAATTTATGTAAACCCCATTATGAATATGAGATTGATAATAATGTTTGCCATAATTTTGAAAGTGGATTTGAAAGAGTGTCAACTTTTGATCCCACTACTTTAGATATTCATCAATCTTATGAAATTTTTGATAAAAGTGGGTTTGGAGGGTCATGACTTTAGTTAATGTTGATCCCACTATTTTGGTAGAGTGTCAACTTCGTATGCATGTGGATCGTGTTGAGAATATGTTTCGTGACAGCTATATTGTTGAATTTGCTTATGATCCTACATGCAATTATTATGAGAGAGGAAAATATGGTTGTAGAAATTTTCAGTTTTCTAATTTACCTCTTGTTATGTTGAGATTGATCTTGTTTCTTTCTTCTTCCTTGCATATGCTAGATCTTGCTTGCCATGCTAGTTTGTTTGCTTATAAAATGCCTATGCATAGGAAGTATGTTAAACTTAGATGTGATTTTCACATGCTTTATGATGCCCTCCGTGTGCTTCAATTCTTATCTTTCATGTGAGCATCAATGAATTATCATGCCTAGCTAGGGGCGTAAAACGATAGCGCTTGTTGGGAGACAACCCAATTTTATAATTTTTGTTTTTGCTGCTGTTAGGGAATGAATATTGCGTCTAGTTTCTGTTTACATGTGGTTTTGTGTTTTGTTTAGTGTTTTTGCCTAGTAGAACCTTTGGGAAGACTTGTGTGAAGTTTATTTGATCTTGGTGTGAAAAACAGAATCGTTAGCGCTCGCTAGAATGGTCATAAGATTTTACTGGAGTATGCTATTTAGTTGATTATTTTTGCAGATGATTAATAGACAAATTCCTCACGTTTACCAATTTATTTTGATTTTTTTGGAGTTACAAAAGTATGCGAAACCTGCAGATTACTACAGACTGTTCTGTTTTTGACAGATTCTGTTTTTCGTGTGTTGTTTGCTTATTTCAATGCATCTATGAGTAGTATTGGAAAGTCTGAATCATAGAAAAGTTGGAATACAGTAGGTTTATCACCAATATAAACAAATAATGAATTTATTGCAGTACCTTTGAGTAGTGGTTTGCTTTCTTACACTAACGGAGCTCACGAGATTTTTGTCTAAGTTTTGTGTTGTGAAGTTTTCAAGTTTTGAGTATTGCTTTGATGGACTATGGAACAAAGAGTAGCAAGGGCCTAAGCTTGGGGATGCCCATGCCACCCCAAGTAAAATTCAAGGACAATCAAAAGCCTAAGCTTGGGGATGCCCCGGGAAGGCATCCCCTCTTTCGTCTTCATCCATCGGTAACTATACTTGGAGCTATATTTTTATTCACCACATGATATGTGTTTTGCTTGGAGAGTCTTGTATAATTTGAGTCTTTGCTTGTTAGTTTTTCAAAATTATCCTTGCTGGATACACCTATTTGAGAGAGTTAAATATGGCCTAGGAATTGTTAGAACACACTATGTGCTTCACTTATATCTTTTGAGTTGAATAGTTTTTGCTCTAGTGCTTCACTTATATCTTTTAGAGCATGGTGGTGATAATATTTTGAAGAAATTGTTGAACTCTCATGCTTCACTTATATCTATTTGAGAGTCTATTAAAACAGCATGGTAATGTGTTTAGGCTATAAAACTAGTATTCACATGATAAACATTCAATATCAATGTAGTAAAACCCTTCACACTAAGTGCATTGAATATGATGAGAAGTTGGATGCTTGATAAATGTTCTGAGATATGAGGATAGTGATATTAGAGTCATGTTAGTGGAGTTATTATGAAATTGAGAAGTACTTGTGTTAAGGTTAGTGATTCCCGTAGCATGCACATATGGTGAACCGCTATGTGACGAAGTTAGAGCATGAGGTATTTGTAAAGTGTTAACCTTTGTGTGGAGGTCGGGGGCGCGCGATGGTTAACTCCTACCAACCTCCCCCCTAGGAGCATGCGTTGATTGCTTTGTTTTGATGACTCGTAGATTTTTGCAATAAGTATATGAGTTCTTATGACTAATGTTGAGTCCATGGATTATACACACTCTCCCCCTTCCACCATTGCTAGCCTCTCTTGTGTCGCGCAACTTTCGCAGGTACCATACACCCACTATATATCCTTCCTCAAAACATCCACCATATTATTCCTCAAAACAGCCACCATACCTACCTATCATGGCATTTCCATAGCCATTCCGAGATATATTGCCATGCAACTTTGCACCATTCCGTTCATATGACGCGCATCATATTGCCATATTGCCTTGCATGATCATGAAGTTGACATCGTATTTGTGGCAAGGCCACCATGCATAATTTTTCAAACATGTCACTCTTGATTCATTGCACATCCCGGTACACCGCCGGAGGCATTCATATAGAGTCATACTTGTTCTAGTATCGAGTTGTAATTTAATGAAAGTTTGATGATCATCATTATTAGAGCATTGTCCCATGGGAGGAAAGTCTAAATCAATAAAGCCCCTCCACAAAAAAAAGAGAAAGGCCAAAGAGAGAAAGGCCCAAAAAAAGAAAAAGAAAAAAGGGACAATTGCTACTATCTCCTTTTCCACACTTATGCTTCAAAGTAGCACCATGTTCTTCATGATAGAGAGTCTCATGTTTAGTCACTTTCATATACTAGTGGGAATATTCATTATAGAACTTGGCTTGTATATTCCAACGATGGGCTTCCTCAAATGCCCTAGGTCTTCTTGAGCAAGCAAGTTAGATGCACACCCACTAGTTGCTTTTGTTGAGCTTTCATACATATTTAGCTCTAGTGCATCCGTTGCATGGCAATCCCTACTCACTCACATTGATATCTATTGATGGGCATCTCCATAGCCTGTTGATACGCCTAGTCGATGTGAGACTATCTCCCTCCTTTTTGTCTTCTCCACAACCACCTCTCTATTCCACCCATAGTGCTATGTTAATGGCTCACACTCATGTATTGCGTGAAAGTTGAAAGGTTTGAAAGAATAGAGTATGAAAACAAGTGCTTGGCTGAAATCGGGGTTGTGCATGATATGAATACTTTGTGTGATGAAGTGGGAGCATAGCCAGACTATATGATTTTGTAGGGATAACTTTCTTTACCCTAGTATTTTGAGAAGACATGATTGCTTTGTTAGTATGCTTGAAGCATTATTATTTCTTATGTCAATATAGACTTTTATCTTGAATCTTTCAGATCTAAACATTCATGCCACAATTAAGAGAATTACATTGAAAAACTATGTTGGTTAGCATTCCACATCAAAAATTCTGTTTTTATCATTTACCTACTCGAGGACGAGCATGAATTAAGCTTGGGGATGCTTGATACGTCTCCAACGTATCTATAATTTTTTATTGTTCCATGCTATTATTTATGATGTTTTGGATGTTTAATGGGCTTTGTCATACACTTTTATATTATTTTTGGGACTAACCTACTAACCCAAAGGTCCAGTCCAGATTGCTGTTTTTTGCCTGTTTTAGGGTTTTGCAGAAAAGGAATATCAAACGGAGTCCAAACGGAATGAAACCTTCGGGAGAGATATTTTTGGAGAAAATCACGCACGTGAGACTTGAGAACCACAGAGTAGGGGCCCCGAGGTGCCCACGAGGGTGGGGGCGCGCCCCCTGCCTCGTGGGTCCCTCGTGAGGCCCCCGGTGCCCTCATTCCTCCTATATAAGCCTATGTACCCCAAAACCATCAGACGAACAGATAAAATCCTAATTCCACCGTCGTAACCTTCTATTCCCGTGAGATCCCATCTTGGGGCCTGTTTCGGAGCTCCGCCAGAGGGGGGATCTTCCACGGAGTGCTTCTACATCATCATCATCGCCTCACCATGAGTTGTGAGTAGTTTACCATAGACCTTCGGGTCCATAGCTAGTATCTAGAAGGCTTATTCTCTCTCTTTGGATCTCAATACAAAGATCTCCTCGTCCTTGGAGGAGATCTATTCGATGAAATCTCTTTTTACGGTGTGTTTGTCGAGATCCGATGAATTGTGGGTTTATGATCAAGATTATCTATGAGAAATATTTGGTTCTTTTCTGAACTCTTTATATGTGCTCATAATATCCTTGCATGTCTCTTCAAATTATTGGTTTGGTTTGACCTACTAGATCTATAGTTCTTGCAATGGGAGAAGTGCTTGGCTTTGTGTTCAATCTTTCGGTGTCCTTTCCTACTGGCAGTAGGGGCAGCAAGGCACGTATTGTATTGTTGCCATCAAGGATAAAAAGATGGGGTTTACATCATATTGCTTGAGTTTATCCCTCTACATCATGTCATCTTGCTTAAGGCGTTACTCTGTTCTTATGAACTCAATACACTAGATGCATGCTGGATAGCGGTCGATGTGTGGAGTAATAGTAGTAGATGCAGGCAGGAGTCGGTCTACTTGTCTTGGACGTGATGCCTATATACAATGATTATGCCTAGATAGTCTCATAATTATTTGATTTTCTATCAATTGCTCGACAGTAATTTGTTTACCCGCCGTAGAATATCGCTATCATGAGAGAAGCCACTAGAGAACACTATGGCCCCCGGGTCTATTCTCAACATATCAATCTACATCTACTTTACTTTTTCCGCTTTTACTTTATGTTCTTATAAACAAAAATACCAAAAATATAAACTATCATCTCTATCAGATCTCACTTTCATAAGTGACCATAAAGGGATTGACAACCCCTTATCCCGTTGGCTGCGAAGTTCTTATTTATTTGTGCAGGTGGGAGGGACTCGCGCGTGGTCTCCTACTGGATTGATACCTTGGTTCTCAAAAACTGAGGGAAATACTTACGCTACTGTGCTGCATCTCCCTTTCCTCTTCGAGGGAATACAACGCAAGCTCGGGAAGTAGCAGTTGCATATGGTGTCTAGTTTGTATTGCTCCTAATTAGTGTAAATTGCATCTGCTTAGATTCCACATGATACGTGTGAATATGACACGCTTTCCTGTTTTTAGTACATACTATATCTGTCTATCACACCATGTTCTTACATGAAACTACTCTTCTTGTGTATCCTGCATCATTCACTTATGATGGAACACCTTTAAGTTGGCAGTGTGATACTGGTTTGCGTCTTGAATATGATTTCAAGCATGTATTGCATGCTTCTAGTTTGATGAACGCCACCAATGACGAGACAATTTTAACTTGGTAGAGTGATATTGATTGCACCTTTCATATGGTGTCTAGTTTGAAGTGCTTCTAATTTGTTGAAGTGCCTTCTGCTTAGTTACCACATCATCGGTGTGAATATGTCAAGCCGTCCATTTTTCGTACATATTCCATCCTCGTATCATGACTTTGCATTTCATCAGAGTTGTGTTCGTCAGTATCATGCATCAATGAGTTCTGAAGAGCAAACTTTATTCCTTTTTCTTGTGGGTTTGACTTGACAAGGCAAAATCAAGAAAGATTAAGGAAAAGAGTAAGGAAGGCGATGATGGTGATCCTCTGCAGCAACGTAAATGGAGCATCTGTACCGATTCTCCTAGTACTGATAGTGCATTACAAGGTCCAAGTCTCCACTCCCCTACTCCACCATCCAAGGTGCTTGCTCTAACTTGGCAGTGTGATATCTGGTTGCATGTTGCATATGGTGTCTAGATTGTATTTCCCCAAATTAGTGTAAACTACATCTACTTAGCTTACACATGATACGTGTGAATATGACACGCTTTCCTGTTTTTGGTACAAACTATATCTATCCATCACACCATATTCTTACATGAAACTACTCTTCTTGTGTATCCCGCATCAGTCACATATGATGGAACACCTTTAAGTTGGCAGTGTGATATTGGTTTGCGTCTTGAATATGATTTCTATCATGGATTGCTTCTAGTTTGATGTACGCCACCTATGACGAGATAGTTTTAACTTGGCAGAGTGATATTGATTGCACCTTTAATATGGTGACTAGTTTGCAGTGCTTCTAATTTGTTGAAGTGCCTTCTGCTTAGTTACCACATCATAGGTGTGAATATGTCAAGCCGTCCATTTTTTCGTATATATTCCATCCTCGTATCATGACTTTGCCTTTCATCAGAGTAGTGTTCGTCGGTATAATGCATGAATGAGTTCTGAGGAGCGAATTATATTCCTTTTTCTTGTCGGTTTGTCCTCACAATGCAAAATCAATAAAGCTGAAGGAAATTGGCAAGGCATTGGATGATGGTGGTCCTTCCAAGCAACTGAAACGAAGGTTCTCTACAGATTCTACTACGCCATCCTCCCACAAGATTCGCAAGACAACGCAAGGCTAGAAATTCAACGTAGCTATGTAGATGATGAGCACATATCCCCTACTCCACTATCCCAGGTGCTTGCTCTAACTTGGCAATATTATATGTGGATCCATGTTGCGTATGATGTCTAGCTTGTATTGCTCCTAACTTTGTTGAATTGCATCTCCTTACTTTACACATAATGCCTGTGAATATGACGTGTGTTCCTGTTTCTAGAACATACGTGTACATGATGAGCACATCTCCCCTACTCCACCATCACAGGTGCTTTCTCTAACTTGGCACTATTATATGTGGTTGCATGTTGCGTATGATGTCTAAATTGTATTGCTTCTAACTTTGTTGAATTGCATGTGCTTACTTTACACATAATGCTTGTGAATATGACACGTGTTCCTGTTTCTAGAACATACGTGTACATGATGAGCGCATCTCCCCTACTCCACCAGCACAGGTGCTTGCTCTAACTTGGAACTATTATATGTGGCTGCGTTTTCCGTATGATGTCTAGTTTGTATTGCTTCTGATTATGTTGAATTGCATCTGCGTAGCTTACAACTTATACCTGCAACGATCACTTACCCATAAGACACATTTCACTTGGGACTATGATGTAGGTTGCATCTTGCATTGTCTTCTAGCTTGTACTGCTTCTAATTTCTTGAAATGGCACTTACGACGAGACACTTTTTACCTGATAGTGATATTGGTTGCATGTTCATATGGTGCCTAGCTTTCATTTCTTCTTATTTTGTTGAAATGCCTTCCGCTTACTATTTTTTAATACATATTCCATCCTCCTATCGTACGTGTGAATATGAAACGCTGTCTTTTTTGTATATATTCCATCCCCCTATCCTGTGCTTGCCTAACATCAAAGTAGTGTTCGTCCGTATCATGCATTAACCAGTTATGTAGAGCTAATTTTATTCATCTACTTGTGGTTTTGACTTCATAAGGCAATATCAGAAAATAGGAAGGAAAAGTGTATGTTAGGGGATGTTGGTGGTCCCCCACACCGACGCAAACAGAGACTCTCTAGATTTGCCACTGCTACTGCTAATAAAGTTGAAGTCCCAAGACTACATGATGAGTTCATCTCCCGTACTCCACCATCACAGGTGCTTGCTCTAAGTTGACAGTGTGATAATTGGTTTCATGTTGCATTTGTTGTCTAGCCTGTATTTCTTCTATTTTGATTAAATTGCACCTGCTAAGTTCATACGTTATACATGTGCATATGACATGTCAGTCTGTGTCTAGAATACACTACATCTATCTACCATACCATGTTCTTACATCAAAGTACTGCTGTTGTGTATCCTGCATCAGTCACTCATGATTGGACACTTTTAACATGGTAGTTTTATAGTGGTTGCATCTTGCATTAATTTCTATGTTGTACTGCTTCTAATTTTCTGAATGGCCACTTATGACAAGACACTTTTAATTTGGCAGAGTAATGTTGGTTGCATCTTTCATTTGGTGTCTAGCTTGCATTATTTCTATTTTCTTGAAAATCCTTCTGCTTAGTTTACACATCGTAGCTGTGAATATGTCATGCCGTCCTGTTTTTCTTCCATATTCCATCCTCATACAGTTGTCTTACATCAAAGTATTGCTTGTCTGTATCATGCATCAATGAGTTCTGAAGAGCGATTTTATTCTTTTGTGTTGTGGGTACGGCTGGACATGGCAAATTCAAAAAAGAGCAAGGAAAATAATATAATAGGGAGTGGTGTTACTCGTCGGGTGAAACATAAAAGGATTTGTCGTCCAGATTCTACTGGAACTTCTAGTGCAGTAGAAGGTGCAAGTCCACCGGCTAAATCTACAAACACTGTATCACCTACTCCACCAGCTACATCATCCGCTTCAACTGTACCAGCATCTCAACGAGTTACTCGTTCGTTTGCTCCGGAACTAGCCAGTTCCCAAGCTGCCTTCACACCTAACGCTACTTCCGAAGCACTACTGACACAACATGACTTGGCAAGATCAGATGAACCTCATGACCATCAACACCAAGACGGTACCTGACCGAGTCAAGTTGCAGTTGCATGCTCCTTTATATGTACTCTCATAGTTTGATGTACACTAACACTTTCCATATTTATTGTTGAACTAGCACCATGACGCAAGCGGAAACAGACATTAGGGATAATGCTTGACAGATTAACAAAATCTAAAGGAGGAAGAATGGAGATCCATTTTGAGGCAGGTTTAAAAAGGCCACGTGATGCTACAGAGTCAGCCAAGTTAGTATCAGAGGCAGCCGTTGCCGTTAGGTGTCATGCACGTATCCTCCCAACGTGGATCAAATACAGGAATGGGAAAGACAATACCTAGTTTAACACCTTCCTTGACCATTTATCCGTAAGTAATGTTATTCATCGCAATTAGTTATATTGTCTTGTTCTGTTCCATACTTTCGAGCTTCCTCCTAATAAGATTCACATTCTTTTTTCAACAGATGAGGTTCAAGTTGGATCCGAAAGATGATGCAACTAAACAAGCATGTACTCATGTTTTTTAGTCTGCTCTGCGACAGTATCGGTACCACCTTAGAAAATCTCACTTTGAAGGCAAGGCTAACAATGAAATCGCCCAAACATCTCCAGTGGAATATATTACAGATGAAGACTGGACAGCCCTCGTTAAACACTGTTTTGATCCAAATTATCAGGTAGGCTATATGTATTTGATCAGACCACATATTGAACTTGTATATATGTATGTGCCTTACAAGTGTATCTTCTTCTAAGCTAACTATTTGAAGAACAAGACCAACCGTTCTAAAGTGAAATTCCAATAGACAACAGGATCTCGTAGCTATATTGCACACTACGAGGCTCTTGTAAATAGCTGCTACTTCCTTCTTTTTTCTGTGCCATATTATCATATATATATATTGACTTATTCCAAATACAGAGGAAAGTGCTACTTCTCGAGCTAGCGTTGTATTCCCTCGAAGATGAAAGGGTGATGCAGCATAGTAGCATAAGTATTTCCCTCAGTTTTTGAGAACCAAGGTATCAATCCAGTAGGAGACCACGCGCGAGTCCCTCGCACCTGCATAAACAAATAAGAACTTTGCATCCAACGCGATAAGGGGTTGTCAATCCCTTTACGGTTACTTACGAAAGTGAGATCTGATAGATAGGATAGTATAATATTTTTGGTATTTTTGATGTAAGAACAGAAAGTAAATAAAGCAAAGTAAAGTAGATGGAAGATTAATATGTTGAAAATAGACTCGGGGGCCATAGGTTTCACTAGTGGCTTCTCTCATGATAGTAGAATTCTACGGTGGGTGAACAAATTACTGTCGAGCAATTGATAGAAAAACACATAGTTATGAGAATATCTTGGCATAATCATTATATATAGGCATTACGTCCATGACAAGTAGACCGAAACGATTCTGCATCTACTACTATTACTCCACAAATCGACCGCTATCCAGCATGCATCTAGAGTATTAAGTTCATAAGAACAGAGTAAAGCTTTAAGCAAGATGACATGATGTAGAGGGATAAACTCAAGCAATATGATATAAACCCCATCTATTTATCCTCGATGGCAACAATACAATACGTGCCTTGCTGCCCCTGCTGTCACTGGGAAAGGACACCACAAGATTGAACCCAAAGCCAAGCACTTCTCCCATTGGAAGAATTATAGATCTAGTAGGACAAACCAAACCAATAATTCGAAGAGACTTGCAAGGATTTTATAATCATACATAAAGGATTTCAGAAAAGAATCAAATATTGTTCAAAGAAAATCTTGATCATAAACCCACAATTCATCGGATCTCGACAAACACACCGCAAAAATATTACATCGAATAGATCTCCTCGAAGATCAAGGAGAACTTTGTATCGAGATCCAAAAAGAGAGAAGAAGCCATCTAGCTAATAACTATGGACCCGAAGGTCTATGGTAACCCTGAAATAGGCAAAAAACAGCAATTTGCACTAGGCCTTGGGTTAGTAGGTTAGTCCCACAAATAATATAAAAGTGTATAATAAAGCCCATTAAACATCCAAAACAAAATATATAATAGCATGGAACAATCAAAAATTATTGATACGTTGGAGACGTATCAGAAAGCCTATGCGGACCAAAAAGAACCTGAACTGAATGCAGTGCAAATCTTCAAGGATTGCCACACCAGCAAGATGAAGGGCATGAGCACACTAGTTCAAGCCGCTGTTGTAAGTCCTTACTCATCCTTCCTTTGAACTGATTGGTATTGTGATGTGTTCATTTAACTACTTGGTTTGTAGCCAATGTCAGTTACTCTATTCACTTTTATACACAATTGTCTTAACGTATCATTTCACCTTACTTGGTTTAAAAGAGATGAATGATATTCTTTTGGTCTTAATCTGTATTCTAGTTGTTATGTTCACATGCGCACACAATGATAAAATAGCCTGTTTATTTTATATCTGTTTGCCCATGATATGAATGATGTCACACTATGTTCATCCTACTTTAAACCATGTCTGTTTATCCTTAGATGTCAACGAATGTGAGGAAATAGACAATATAGTAGGCATGCTACATGGACATATGTTCCGAAAGTGATTTTATTATGTAGTTGGCACTACAATACATGCTAATGTATTACAGTAGTTCACCAAAATAAGTTATGTATAAACGTGTAACCTACTTTGTTTGTTTTTGTCTCATTAGTAACTTATCTGGTACACTAATCTACAAGTTCAAACTTTCAGGAAGCTATGGAAAAAATGATTGAACAGCCACAACCACCTGAAGGTGACGAGGCTACAACAGGCACAATGTCACCTCTTGCTGCAATGCGCCAGTAGCTCTCCACTAACAGTGCAAAAAGCACCTTCCTGCGTAATTCTGGGTTGGTTGTCAAGGTAACCTCGTCCAAATCGCCTACTGAACAAAATCTTCCTGCTAGATAGAGTGATATATCTGTGCTCCAGACACAAGTACAATCCCTAATGGACGTTGTTTTGGAAACAAGAATATTGGTTGAAAAATGTCGTCAAGATATGAATGGTTTTGAAACCAGACTATCAGACATTCGCTTCGTTGTTTAGGAGCAATGGCAGAAAAAAGGTGAAGATCGTGCTGCTCCATCAGATTCTATAGCCTGAAACATTAGCACTCTATTCAAATGATTTGTGCGTCTATACATCTGATGGTGCTTTTATCTGCAAGGATTGTAAACTTTATGCCAACGGGCCTTTTGCTGTGATACAATATTTATGATGCTGCCAAAGGCTGCAATAATTATGACGCTATTTTTGTATATTCTAGGTTTATCTTAGTAATGTATTCGGCCGAAAGCTTCGTAGGAGCCCAACTTGCCAACATTCGTCGGGCCCATTCCAATTGGGCTAAAAACAATTATGGGCCGAAATTTGCATCTAGCCCACTAAAAATATATGGACCTAAATTAGCATAAGATTTCATATTTTTCTGGTAGGCCTGTGCCCATAGTGGGCCTTTAACATGCCTAAACATAATTTGGGCCCTCAGTAACAATAGGCCGTTTACAGGTGTAAATATCTCGAGCCCATAAAAAACATGGGCCTTTAAAAGACCGAAAGTGAGATCAGGCCCGTTTACGATGCGGATCTTTCACAGGCCAAAGTTCGGATGGGCCGTAAATGTGCTGACCTAATACACGGGCCTTTAATAGGCCGGAAGTTCGGTCGGGCTAGATTATCATCATTTTTATATGGGCCATTAATGGGCCCGATGTGACGTTGGGCCACATATGGCCCATGGATTTCGTCCGACGTTAACAGGCCGGAAATCACAACAGGCCGAAAGTGGCCCAAATCTATAGTGGGCCTCTAACAGGCCGAATGTCAGACATGGCCGAATATGACCCAAATCCTTCACGGTCATTTATGGGACGAAAGTTTCAATGGTCTGTAAATGGGCCCAAATGAAGCAGGACCTTTAACAGGCCGGAAATTCACCGGGCCGTAATTCGGCCCATATACTTAGCAGACTGTTAACGGGCCAGAAGTGACCATGGGCCGCGATGATGACAAGTTTAGGACACGCCATTGACGGGCCGATTTGACACTAGCCATACGGGCCTTAATTGAGAATGTTGGGCCTTTAGCTGGGCCGGCCCATTATGGTCCGCAAAATCTCGTGGGCCTTTAGCTGGGACGACCCATTATGGCCTACAAAATCTCGTGGGCCTTTAGCTGGGCTGGCCCATTATGATACGCAAAATCTCATGGGCCTTTTGCTGGGCTGGCCCATTATGGACCGCAAAATCTTGTGGGCCTTTAGTTGGGCCAGCCAATTTAAACTTTATGGGCCACTTTTGGGCCGGTCCACGTGTCAACATATCATAGGCGCATCTCGCCCATTGGATGAGTGACACCTGTGCCAACACGGAGCTGACACGTGTTTCTGTCAGCCAATCATAATTTTACACGCGGAAAATCCCCACTGGTCCAAGCTGTTAATGGATTAACGGATCCAAAACCGGACCTGATAGCTTAACGGCATTCCGTTACGGTGGATGCCACGTGTCGGTCACCCTTGACGAAAGCACTTCTGTGACGCGCGGTTTATCGTCATGGAAGTGGACACTTCGGTAATGATAATTTTGGTAATGTCATGGAACACTTCTACGACAGCACAGGTATGACTATCTTCATTCGGTCATAAATTTGTCATGGATGTACATGCATGACAGAAACGTGACCTACTGTGACAAACACGTATCATCACAGAAGTGTATTTTTTTGTAGTGATCTTGATTGTTTCATCTTTGCGGGAAGGTCGGGGGCGCGCGATGGTTAACTCCTACCACCCCCTAGGAGCATGCGTCGTAGTGCTTCGCTTTCAAGGATAAGTAGATTTTTCGCAATAAGTATGTGAGTTCTTTATGACTAATGTTGAGTCCATGGATTATACGCACTCTCACCCTTCCACCTTGCTAGCCACTCTAGTACCGCGCAATTCTCGTGGTGCATCAAACCACCTTACACCCTTCCTCAAAACAGCCAACATACCTACATATTATCGCATTTCCATAGCCATTCCGAGATATATTGCCATGTAACTCCACCATTCCGTTGTTATGACACGCATCATCATTGTCATATTGCTTTTTATGATCATTTAGTTGACATAGTATTTGTGGCAAAGCCACCGTTCATATTTTTTATACATGTCACTCTAGATCATTGCGCATCCCGGTACACCGCCGGAGGCATTCATATAGAGCCATACTATGTTCTAGTATCGAGTTGTAATATCGAGTTGTAATATCGAGTGGTAAGTAAATAAAAGTGTGATGATCATCATTATTAGAACATTGTCCCATGTGAGGTTATAAAAAATAAAAGAGGCCAATGAAGCCCAAATAAATAAAAGAGGCCAAAGAAGCCCACCAAAAAAAGGAGGCCAAAGAGCCCAAAATAAAAAAATAAAAAAAATAAAAGAAATAATGAGAGAAAAAGAGATAAGGTAAAATGTTTTTTTGACCTCGGAGAAGGTACAATGTTACTATCTTTTTCCACACTTGTGCTTCAGAATAGCACCATGTTCTTCATGACAGAGAGTCTCCTATGTTGTCACTTTCATACACTAGTGGGGATTTTTTCGTTATAAAACTTGGCTTGTATATTCCAACACTGGGCTTCCTCAAATGCCCTAGGTCTTCATGAGCAAGCAAGTTGATGCACACCCACTAGTTTTCTTGTGAGCTTTCATACACTTATAGCTCTAGTGCATCCGTTACATGGCTATCCCTACTTACTCACATTGATATCGATTGATGGACATCTCCATAGTCCATTGATTTGCCTAGTTGATGTGAGACTTTCTCCCACCTTTTGCCTATCACCACCCTATATTCCACCCATAGTGCCATGTCCATGGCTCACGCTCATATATTGCGTGAAGAGTTGAAAAAAGGCTTGAAAAAAGTAGAGTATGAAAGAAATTGCCTGGTTGACTCCGGGATGGGCATGAGGGGTGTCTTGTGTTAATAAAAGGGAGGATAAGGACTATATGATTTGTAGGGATAACATTATTTTGCCATGTTATTTTTGAAGCTTCGTAGATTACTTTTGGTATGCTCGAAGTTTTACTGTTTTATTATTGATGAACTTTAATTTTGAGTCTTATGGGTCTGAACATACATGCCACAATAAAGAAGAATTACATTGGTAAAATATGTTGGGTAGCATTCCACATCAAAAATTCTGTATTTAGCATTTACCTACTCGAGGACGAGCAGGAATTAAGCTTGGGGATGCTTGATACGTCTCAAACGTAACTATAATTTTTGATTGTTCCATGCTATTATATTATCCATTTTGGATGTTTTATATGCATTAATATGCTATTTTATATTATTTTGGGACTAACCTATTAACCTAGAGCCCAGTGCCAGTTTCAGTTTTTTCCTTGTATTTGAGTTTCGAAGAAAAGGAATATCAAACAGAGTCCAAACGGAATGAAACTTTACGAGGATTTTTCTTGGACTAGAAGACATCCAGAGGACTTGGAGTGCACGGCAGGGGAGTTGCTAGGCAGCCACAAGGACGGAGGGCACGCCCCCCACACTTGTGGGCCCCTGCTGCTCTACCGACCTATTTCTTCCGCCTATATATTCACATATATTCCAGAAACCCTAGAGGAGGCAATGAAACCACTTTTCGTCCATAACCTTCTGTTTCCGCGAGATCCCATCTGGAGGCCTTTTCTGGTACTCTGCTGGAGGGAGATTCGACCACGGAGGGCATCTACATCAACCCTATTGCCCTTTTGATGAAGTGTGAGTTGTTTACCACAGACCTACGGGTCCATAGCTAGTAGCTAGATGGCTTCTTCTCTCTCTTTGATTCTCAATACCATGTTCTCCTCGATGTTATTGGAGATTTATCTGATGTAATCTTCTTTTGCAATGTGTTTGCCAAGATCAAATTAATTCTGGATTTATGATCAGATTATCTATGAATATTATTTGAGTCTTTTCTGAATTCTTATATGCATGATTTGATATCTTAGTAATTCTCTTCGAACTATCTGTTTGGTTTGGCCAACTTGGGACATGACACGTATTGTATTGTTGCCATCAGGATAACAAGATGGGGTTTTCATCATATTTCTTGAGTTAATTCCGCTACATCATGTCATCTTACTTAATGTGTTACTCTATTCTTTATGAACTTAATACTCTAGATGTAGAACCGTTTCTGTAAATGTGTGGAGTAATAGTAGTAGATGCAGGCAGTAGTCGGTCTACTTGACACGGACGTTATGCCTATATTCATGTTCATTGCCTTAGATATCGTCATAACTTTGCGCTTTTCTATCAATTGCTTGGCAGTAATTTGTTTACCCACCGTAATATTTGCTATCATGAGAGAAGCCTCTAGTGAAACCTATGGCCCCGGGTTTATTTTCCATCTTATAAGTTTCCGATATACTATTTTGCAACCTTTAACTTTCCAATCTATAAACCAAAAATACCAAAAATATTTACTTTACAGTTTATCCATCACTATCGGATCTCACTTTTGCAAATAGCTATGAAGGGGTTGACAACCCGTTTGTTGCGTTGGGTGCAAGTTGTTTGATTGTTTGTGTAGGTATTTGGCAATTTGTGTATTGTCTCCTACTGGATTGATACCTTGGTTCTCAAACAGAGGGAAATACTTACTCTACTTTGCTGCATCAACCGTTCCTCTTCAAGGGAAAAACCAACGCAAGTTCAAGAGGTAGCAATAACCAGCATCATCCATGCCCGACTTCCCTCCCATCCGCTGGCTCTCTGTCAGTGTTAGAGTAGTCTGCATCATCAGTGACTCATGAATTTCTGTTCGAAACCCTGGATACATGTCCCTCCTCAACCTTTCATTCAATTGATTCTAATTCATTTCACTACTCACTTTTTTCATGCTGAGTCTCTCTTCTTTACTAAGTGTGAAACCCTCTTGTGCAGGACATTGACCCCTATACCCCTTGCACGGCTAGGGGGCTTTTTTTATTCTAGAGCATCGGAGAGAAGTCACATGGCCCTGAGTTCTTGTAGAACCTTCCAGAGATCTTGGAAGCCTATAACATCATGCGATACAGTTCGTCGTAATGTGAGTTTTCAAAGTAATGAGTTCCGTCGTCACGCCTCCTTGCACATGCCTGTAAGTAGTCTCTAGCGCATTTTCCCCTGATTTCACTAAAGGCCGCTTTCCTACGCGACTACTGCTTCTTTGTCCTCCTGGTCCAATATCAGTTTCATGCCGTAGTATCCTACGACACCCATACGGTGGGTGGGTGTGTTCCTCTTCTGAAGTTCTGATTGCTTGGCACTCTTCTTAGAAAACTCTATAGTTGCCCTAACTCTTTTGAATTCTGCTAGTCTACGTTTGCAATTTGGGGGTATGCGGGGATTGGGTCCTTGCCTTCACTCAAGTACTTCTTGTACAACACGTGCTTCCAGTTTCTCCAAGCATCCCCGGCCTTCTTCAGTGCAGCTAGTGTGTTCCACCTGCATTCTCCACTGTTTTGGAATGTTGAAGTGATCCATGATCTCCCGGACTATCCTTTGCCATGTTTCTGTGTCAGCCTATCGAAACCCCAACAGATTAATGTTGAACATTGCCCTCGTGCGTGGTTTATCTAGTTTAGATGGAGCCCAAGACTTTAAATCGATGTCAGATACTTCATATACACCTTTAGGCTAGTGTGTGGGGGCTTTCTTGGAGTGTTCTTATGTGTCCTATCGGGAAGGGTGATTGCGGCATAGTTGGAGACATAGGATTGTCAGACTCAGATGAAGATACATCACTTGAAGCATGAGTGATGTCGCCACTACACGGCGTCAATAGAGAACACAAGAGAAACTTAGGAAAGGAGGATAAGAATAAAGCTAACAACTTGGTAGCAAGCTGTCTAAACATGGCATGCAATAATTTTGTAGATGTACTACTAATTTGTTAATTTTGTGTGACTTTAGCACCCACGAACTATAAATCGACAATAACTTATTGGAACAAATAGAACTTATATGTACAAGTTAAGGAGGTAGATAATAAACATATATATGCTCTCCATTATTTAATAGCCAATTTGGGAATATATTGAACGGAATAGGAAGATGAATTGCGAGGAAATATGCCTCGCCGTGATGGAGAGTAATAATTAACATGTTTTGTGGAAACCCGGCAGGACCATAGGAGAGGTGAGGGTTACAGGGTCGATATGCTCGAGGGCGTCTAGCGAGCAAATGAAGACGACGGGGCGCTGGCAGCCATGTGTTGGGAATGTCAGTGGAGGTAGGGTAGACACCGAAGAGCGGGCACACGGTCGGGTTGACCACGCTGGCGCTGAATGGGGTTCTCGTGTGGATCTGGGGGAGGGGGATCTAGCGATTGAGTTTGGGTGGAATATTCGGACTATTGAGTGAAAAGGGGTGGTACGTCCAAAACGTATCTATAATTTCTGCTTGCTCCATGCCTCTTTTGGGTGATATTGCTATGTTATTTATACACTTCCATACACTTTTGATCATATTTGGACTAACCTATTAACTCAGTGCACCCCAGTGCCAGTTTCTGTTTTCGGCTGTTTTTGTATTTCAGGTGTTCACATTACGAGAACTGCCAGAAAAAATCCAGAAAAATTATATAAAAAATCAGCGTTCCAGAAGCTACCAGGCACCCGAAGCACAGCCGGAGGGGGGCCACCAGGGCCCCAGGCGCCCTGGTGGCGCCCCCCCTGGGCCGCGCCGGGGAGGCGCCTGGGCCCCCCGAGCCTCGTCTGATGCACCCCTTTGGCATATATTTAAAGCGTCTCCCGAAACCCTCGAGAGGGAACTCTTTTTCGCGATCTCATCTCTGTTCTGCCGCCGCCACCGCTTCCAAGATCGGGAGCACCAAGAGAACTCTTCCCGGCACCCTGCCGGAGGGGAGGATCACCACCGGGAGCTTCTCCACCACCATGGACGCCTCCCGGATAAGTTGTGAGTAGTCTCCCTTGGACCATGGGTCCATGACCAGTAGCTATGTGATGTTCTCCTCCCGTTCTTGTGCTTCACTAATTAGTCCTTGTGAGCTGCCCTACATGATCGAGGCACATATGTAATCCTTATGCTGTTGCTATGATGAGTTTGCTGGGATCCGATGGATTATGAGATTATGTTCAGATTGTGTTTGGGTAATATATTTGATTCACCTCTTTTATATTTATGTTCGTAAGTAATTCTTGCATGTTCTCCATTGTTACTTATTGCTTTGGCCAAGTAGTAGGTAGTGACTCCAAGAGGGAACGTTATGCTTGATTGTGGGTTCATGCCCCTCGATGGCTAGTTTGAGTGACAGAAACATGAGTCTAGGGGATGTGTTGTTGCCACAAGGGGGAAAACAACGGTGCTTGTGCCCGCGGGTGCAAGGATTGTTTACTTTACGCAAAGTTCTTTTAATGCAGTTGTCTGTTGCTTTGAGTTTACACTATGGGCGGGACTCGCAACTTAATACCAGCGAGATGTTCTGGATAGATATCTCAAGGTGGATGATTAGTAGTAGATGCAGATGGATTTCGGTCTACTTACCTCGGCATACCGCCCATGCTTTGAACCTCTACCTTTCTTGCAACTTAGTCAGCATTGGTTTGCGCACATGGTCCTGTCAATTGCCCAGCTGTAATTCGTTTACCTCACATAGCTGTTTTATCGTCTTTTGGGAGAGAGACATCACTAGTGAACATCATGAGACTCCGGTCCATATTACCATCATTGATCACATCCGCTATTTACTTTTCCGCTTTTTACTTACTATTGCAATTATACCTATTACTATTATCACTTGCGTTTGATCCTTTGTAAACTACAAGGCCGGAGGGATTGACAACCTCTCTGTACTCGTTGGGAGCAAAGTTATTTGTATCTGTGTGCAGGTCAAGGTTGATTGCTAATATCTGGCGCCGTTAGCAGTTGACACCTTCTTGTTGAAACTGGGAGTCTCAGGGAAATCGATCCTTGGTATTGCCAAGGGAAAACTTCTGCTACACTGCATCTCAAACCTTCCACTTGGGGTAACAAACGAGGGGTGAGAAGCCACCTAGCAAAGCAATTTCTGGCGCCGTTGCCGGGGACTCCACTCTTCAGGATAGGGGAGTTGCACGCTATCTTTTACCTTTGCTTTTAGTCTTGTTAGTTTACCTTTCAGTTTTTGCTTTAGTATATTTTATCGAAAATCACAAAAATAGTTATCTTGCTTGCTTGCTACTATGGGTTCCACCGAGAACACCAAGTTGTGTGACTTCACTAGTCACAACAACGATGACTTTATCTGCACACCTATCACTACATCTGCCACTTCAGCACCTTCATATGAAATTAAACCTGCTTTACTGAACTTAGTCATGAAAGATCAATTCTCCGGTGCTGGAGATGATGCTGCTTTACACTTAAACAACTTTGTTGAACTTTGTCATATGCAAAAGTACCAAGAAATAGATGGTAATATTGCTAAGCTTAAGCTTTTTCCTTTCTCCTTGAGAGGAGGAGCTAAAATTTGGTTTCAGTCTTTGCCTAGAAACATCATAGATTCATGGGACAAGTGCAAAGATGCTTTTATTGGAAAATACTATCCACCTGCTAAAATTATCCAACTAAGAAGTAACATAATGAATTTTAAACGATTGGATAACGAACACGTTGCCCAAGCTTGGGAACGTATGAAATCTCTTATCAAGAACTACCCTACTCATGGTTTGACTACTTGGATGGTTATCCAAACTTTTTATGCAGGCTTGAACTTTACCTCGCGGAACTTGTTAGATTCGGCCGCGGGAGGAACCTTTATTTCAACTACACTTGGTGTTGCCACAAAGCTTCTCGATGAGATGATGACCAATTATTCCCAATGGCACACCGAACGTGCTCCAACAGGTAGGAAGGTAAACTCTGTCGAGGAGATTTCCTCCCTAAATGAAAAAGTTGACTTGATCATGTCTCTACTTTCGAAGCAATCCTCTGTTGATCCTCGTGATGTTCCTTTAAATGCTTTGATTGCTCAAGAACAAGTAGATGTGAACTTTATCTCTGGAAACAATTTTAATAACAATGCTTATAGGAGTAATTTTGGTAGCAATCCTAGACCGTTCCCCTCTAATTCTTATGGGAACAACAATGCTTATCCTAGCACCAGGAACTGCACTACTGAACTAGAGATTATGCTTAAAGATTTCATCACTACCCAAAAAGCTTTTAATAATAGTGTAGAAAAAAACTAAACAAACTAGGTGATCTCTCTTCAAAGGTAGACAATTTAGCCAATGAGGTAGAATTGCTTAAAATTAGAACTTCTCCTCTTGAGGAGAGGAAGGTCACTCCTATTAATGCTATTCAAGTGCAAATTAATGAAAATATTAGGATGATGGCTAAACTTAAAGAGAGATGGGCTAGAGAAAGGGAGGAAGAAGATAGAATTAAGAGCCTTCCTACCCACCACACTGTTGCTACTATCCAAGTTGTTGAGGATATCCAAACTATTAGCACCCAATGCACTCCTGGTCCCGATGGACCTATTAATGGTGATGCTATGACTATAGAAACTACCAAACAAGTGAACCTAAAGGACACCACTACCACCTTACTTGATGGTAGTGACCTTGATTTTGACAATTGCACTCTTACCGAAGTTATTGATTTCCTTCACAAGATGTCTAGAGATCCCCGCACTAGCACGATTAACCTTGGCTTCACAGAGCATATCACTAATGCTCTTATGAAAGCTAGGGAGGAGAAACTTAGAGTAGAAGCCTCCATACCTAGAAATCTAGAAGATGGTTGGGATCCTACGATAAAAATTAAGTTGAATAACTTCTCTTGCTATGCTTTATGTGATGTTGGTGCTAGTACCTCTGTTATGCCCAAAAGAATATATGATATGCATAAATTGAAACCTTTTGATGCTTGTTCTTTTGGTGTTCGTCTCGTTGATTCTTCCATAAAGAAACCTTTGGGGAGGATCGACGATGTTCTTATCATTGTCAATGACAATTATGTTCCCGTTGATTTTACTATTATGGATATTGAATGTGAACCTTCGTGTCCAATTATTTTGGGACGTCCTTTTCTACGCACCGTTGGTGCTATCATTGACATGAAAGAGGGTAATATAAAATTCCAGTTTCCTCTCAAGAAAGGGATGGAACACTTCCCTCGAAAGAAGATTAAGTTACCTTTTGATTCCGTTATACGGGCTAGCTATTCTTTTTACTTTTGATAAAACTTGATCTCTATGCATTATGCCTAGCTTAAAGGCATAAAAGAAAGCGCTTTTGGGAGGCAGCCCAATGAATAAACTTTATTTTGCTTTTGTTGTGTCTTGATGTTGTTACTACTGTAGCATCATCATTGTATCTTTGATTTTCAATTTTGTGCCAAGTGTAGCCTCTGATTGCAAGAAAGTTCAAAAGTTATGACGTGCTGTCCAGGAAACAGATTCTGTCCTTGGATAGAAAAATTCGTATAAAATCACCAGATCATCGTTTTGGTCTGAATTTTTTCGAAAGCGTGCTCTATATAATTGTCCTTCGTGCATCTGTTTTGAGTTTTTTGATTAGAGTTGCATAAGTGCCCCGGAAAAATCATTTACTACCTGATGTTCTGTTTTTCACAGATTCTGTCCTGTTTTGCCTTTCCTTCATTTTGCAAACCTAGAGTTTGCTTTTTCTTTGCAAAAACCTTTTGGCAATCTTTAGAAACAGTAGAAATTCAAGAATATCTTTATTTCCAGCAAGGAACAATTATTTTATTATGGGTACTAACCTCGCTAATCAGATTATGATGAGTTATGTATGAAGGGAGTTTTCAAGTGTGCGAGGGAAGATGATTAAAAGATCCAGGAGTGTCAAACGCTCAAGCTTGGGGATGCCCCCATGCACCCCCAAGAAATATTCAAGGAGACTCAAGCGTCTAAGCTTGGGGATGCCCCCGTGCATCCCCTTCTCCATCAACATTATCAGTTCGTCTTTCGTTCCACTATATTTTAATCACTTCATGTGTTATGTGCTATGCTTGGAGCGTCTTGCTTTTAGTTTCCTTTTAGTTTTCTTTAGCTTTTCATAACGAGTCGGAACTCAGCTTTCTTTATGTGGGAGAGAAACACGCTCCACTTCTACCTAGAACATAACATAGAATTTTCATATCTATCTCTGCTGTGTGTGTTCTTTGTCTTTCAATAGCTACTATCATGCTTAGCTCTTAGTATTCATGCTTATCTTTTTAAAGAGCTTTTGTTTAGTTGGTTGCTTGCACTCTCTTTAGTCATCATGCTTATCTTATTAAGAGAGTTTGCTTCCGTTGCATTAGTTGATATGTCTATGATAAAGATGCTACGTGTGTAATGGCGCTTAGTAGTTCAGGTTTTCTTATGGTTAGTCTCAAATAGCTGGGGGGTTCCCAATGTGTTATTGGTGTACCAACATGATTTGTTTGCCTATGATGTGGTATGGTTTAGTAATATCTTCCTTCGAGAATTTATTTTGATTGACTTGGCGTATGCTCACGCATATTTAAGACTGTAAAGAAAGTCTGTCAAGCCTTGATGATCTTTTGTTTCTGAGTAGCGATATAACTTCCATGCCTGATTCAATGTTGCTTTGTCGCTCTGCATGATTATGACCGTCATTGCTCTCTTAGTTGGTCGCTCCCAGTCTTTTGCTAACCTCCACCTGTACTAAGCGGACTGACTGCTTGTGCATCCACATCCTTTTAATCCAGTTATGCCATATGAGTCCACCATACCTTCCTACATGGTATTTACCTGCCATTCCTAACGGAGACTTGCATGTGCCATCTCGAAATTATTCAAAGAAAAATGCATTCTTATTTTGTGCCTCTGTTTGTAAGTTCATGAGGAAGTAGTGGTTAATTCATGATCTTTTTAAGTTGGACAAGCTTCACCCCGGGATTGCACGAGAAGGAACTAGCATTGAGTGCGCCCGGCTCAAAAAGATAATATAACAAACAAACCCTCCTTCACGCTTTGTTCATGAGAAATCAGAAAACTTTGGCAGTGATAAACAAAGGAGATTAAGAGGATGTGATCGTCCTCATTCGGGAGCCGTTCCTCGAAACTTGTCCATCTCAAGAAGTGATTGAGTTGTCTGCTAGCATTCGTTGACGAAACATGCATAATCAAAAAAAAAATATTACCTCTGTTTTAAAACCAAGAGCTCTGGTACATGTTTTGTCTTTGTTTCTGACTACGGGTTTTCAACCTTGCCAACAAAAGCCACGGTTCGAGAGTCTCCACCTTCTTTTAAAGCACCAACTACTGAGAGCATGCTTGTCATTCTGAGTGTAATGTGCATTGTCCCAAAGTAGCATTGTCTTTTGCATGATTGTGATATCGTTTATTCTGAAATCATTGTATCTAGTCATCACTTAAACCTTGGAGGTGCCCCTGCATTTATGTTTTGCTACACTAAAGGGGGCAAGCGAGATATCACTTTATCATATTTGCACACCATGTTCATTACAAATCTATTTGATGTTTCAGTATCATATTGTAAAACTTTCAGTTCTTTGTGATTTTCTCATGAGGCAACTTAATTACTATAGATTCATTGTCTCAGTAAGCTTTTGTCATATGACTATGAAAAAGTCATATATGGTTAATAGCATGTCACCACAGAAATTATTCTTGTTATCATTTACCTACTCGAGGACGAGCAGGAATTAAGCTTGGGGATGTTGATACGTCCAAAACGTATCTATAATTTCTGCTTGCTCCATGCCTCTTTTGGGTGATATTGCTATGTTATTTATACACTTCCATACACTTTTGATCATATTTGGACTAACCTATTAACTCAGTGCACCCCAGTGCCAGTTTCTGTTTTCGGCTGTTTTTGTATTTCAGGTTTTCACATTACGAGAACTGCCAAAAAAATCCAGAAAAATTATATAAAAAATCAGCGTTCCAGAAGCTACCAGGCACTCGAAGCACAGCCGGAGGGGGGCCACCAGGGCCCCAGGTGCCCTGGTGGCGCGCCCCCCTGGGCCGCGCCGGGGGGGCGCCTGGGCCCCCCGAGCCTCGTCTGATGCCCCCCTTTGGCATATATTTAAAGCGTCTCCCGAAACCCTCGAGAGGGAACTCTTTTTCGCGGTCTCATCTCTGTTCCGCCGCCGCCGCCGCTTCCAAGATCGGGAGCATCAGGAGAACTCTTCCCGGCACCCTGCCGGAGGGGAGGATCACCACCGGGAGCTTCTCCACCACCATGGACGCCTCCCGGATGAGTTGTGAGTAGTCTCCCTTGGACCATGGGTCCATGACCAGTAGCTATGTGATGTTCTCCTACCATTCTTGTGCTTCACTAATTAGTCCTCGTGAGCTGCCCTACATGATCGAGGCACATATGTAATCCTTATGCTGTTGCTATGATGAGTTTGCTGGGATCCGATGGATTATGAGATTATGTTCAGATTGTGTTTGAGTAATATATTTGATTCACCTCTTTTATATTTATGTTCGTAAGTAATTCTTGCATGTTCTCCGTTGTTACTTATTGCTTTGGCCAAGTAGTAGGTAGTGACTCCAAGATGGAACGTTATGCTTGATTGTGGGTTCATGCCCCTCGATGACTAGTTTGAGTGACAGAAACATGAGTCTAGGGGATGTGCTGTTGCCACAAGGGGGAAAACAACGGTGCTTGTGCCCGCGGGTGCAAGGATTGTTTACTTTACGCAAAGTTCTTTTAATGCAGTTGTCTGTTGCTTTGAGTTTACACTATGGATGGGACTCGCAACTTAATACCAGCGAGATGTTCTGGATAGATATCTCAAGGTGGATGATTAGTAGTAGATGCAGATGGATTTCGGTCTAATTACCTCGGCGTACCGCCCATGCTTTGAACCTCTACCTTTCTTGCAACTTAGTCAGCATTGGTTTGCGCACATGGTCCTGTCAATTGCCCAGCTGTAATTCGTTTACCTCACATAGCTGTTTTATCGTCTTTTGGGAGAGAGACATCACTAGTGAACATCATGAGACTCCGGTCCATATTACCATCATTGATCACATCTGCTATTTACTTTTCCGCTTTTTACTTACTATTGCAATTATACCTATTACTATTATCACTTGCGTTTGATCCTTTGTAAACTACAAGGCCGGAGGGATTGACAATCTCTCTGTACTCGTTGGGAGCAAAGGTATTTGTATCTGTGTGCAGGTCCACGTTGATTGCTAATATCTGGCGCCGTTAGCAGTTGACACCTTCTTGTTGAAACTGGGAGTCTCAGGGAAATCGATCCTTGGTATTGCCAAGGGAAAATTTCTGCTACACTGCATCTCAAACCTTCCACTTGGGGTAACCAACGAGGGGTGAGAAGCCACCTAGCAAGGGGGCGTGCGGTGGGGGATGCTGGCGGCTTCGGTTGAAAACATAAAGAAAGAGTTTTGGTCGCCACGCGGAAATTCCTATGCAAATGGTTGCCTCTACGCGTCCGTGTGCACAAACATCATAATTTTGTTTGAAGTGAAGACGTGGTAATTTTGAATTGAAGATGTGAGTTCATTTTTTTGCCTAGATTTTTTTTCCATGGTAAGAACTCACCTTTATACCCTAGGTTTGATTTTCTTGCGCATTTCAAGTCTCGTTTGCTATATTTAAGCCATTTTTCGCATTTACCATGCATTTAGTGCATACATATCATAACCATACAAGAACTACATGTGCTTGTTCACAAAGAAGGTGTACACATCATTTGTGTGTCTCTTTACGGCTTTTCATTCATTATCCTAGAAGCGGGGATAATTTTCAAAACATTTCGGTCGTGAGGTGCGGCCACCGGTGTAGGCCTTGTTGGTATTTTAATTATAGGAAATGCAGATGGAGTCCCAATATCACAAAAATCTGTGTGTCACCATGGCGTGCTCTCACGACCCGTGGATTTTTTTTTGGGAAAGTTTGGCACAAGTTTTAATGATTGCTCGTGTGTCATCATGGCGTGCTTTCAGGACCCGTGGATTTTTTTTTGGTAAAGTTTGGCCCAAGTTTTGATGAATGCTCCTTGGAAACCGAATCATCTCACAAGAAGGATCATAGTTTCCAAAATGAGATGTGGAAATTCGAACTGCAATGACGGGTGCCTGCCTTCTTTTGCCCCATAAAAAAAATCCACATTACACAATCACCACTAAACCCCAGGTTTGCCTTTCCGGCACATTTCAAGGCTCGTTTGCTATATTTAAGGCATTTTTTCATTTGCTATGCATTTTGTGCAGATAAATCAAATCCTGACCGCAACTGCATGTGCTGACGAAAGGGGTGATGGTTGTGGTTCGATCGGGGAGAATCCAACATTGCAGACGTACGATTCATGGGGTTTGGGTTCTGGCAAATCAGAATGCACGACTCACATTGCACGCACCAGCGGGCATTGGCCAGGTTTGGTTGGCACATAACTTTCATTAATGAACCATGAGCTATTTGAAAACATTTACATAACCTAACAACATAATTTCATTTGAATGAAGACATGAGTTCATCGTTTCGCCTTGAGTTTTTTGCACAGTAGGCAATCACATTTATACCCTAGGGTTGATTTTCTGGTGCATTTCATGTCTTGTTTGCTATATTTATGTAATTTTTCGCATTTACCATGCATTTAGTGCATATATATCAAAACCCTACCGCAACTACGTGTGGGTGTTAGCGAAATCATTTCTGTGTCGCTTTACAAGTTTTCATTCATTGTCCAAGAAACAGGTAGAAATTTCAAATATTTTGGTCGCAAGGCGCGGCCATCCGCGTAGGCCTTGTTGGTATTTTAATTATAGGAAATGCATAGAGAGTTCGAAAATCACAAAAATCGGTGTGTCACCGTGGCGTGCTCTCACGACCCCAAGGAAAAATATTAGTAAAGTTCGGCAGAAGTTTTGATAATCGCTCCTTGGAAATCGGAGCATCTCACAAGAAGTATCATAGTTTCCAAAAGGAGACACGACAACTCGGACTCCAATCGTCAGTGACTTCATTGTTCCACCTCAAATTTTCTTCCACGGGAAGCGATCACCAATATACACTAGGTTTGATTTTCTGGTGCAGTCCATGTCTCGTTAGCTATATTGAAGCCATTTTTTGCGTTTACCATGCATTTAGTGCAGACATATCAAAATCCTACCACAACTACATGTGGGTGTTAGCAAAGAAGGTGTACAAATCATTTGTGTGTTACTTTGCAAGTTTTCATTCATTGTTCGAGAAGCGGGGATAATTTTCAAACATTTTGACCGCGAGGTGCGTCGACTGGTTCATGCCTTATTGGTATTTTAGTTACAAGAAATGCAAATGGAGTCCAAAACTCATGAAAATCGGTGTGCCACCGTGGCATGCTCTCACAACCCCGTGGATTTTTTGGTAAAGTTTGGCACAAGTATTGATGATCAATCCTTGGAAAGCAAAACATCTCACAAGAAGGGTCATAGTTTCCAAAAGGAGACGTGGCAATTCGAACTCCATTGGCCGGTAATTTCATCCTTTCACATCATAAACATTTCCATGGTACGCAATCACCATTATACCCCATGTTTACTTTACTTGCGCATTTTAGGGCTTGCTTGCTATATTTAAGGATTTTTTTTGCAATTACCGCGCATTTTTTGCATTTAAATCAAATCCTAACCGCAACTGCATGTGCTAATGAAAGGGATGAGGATTGTCGTTCAATTCGGGAGCATCCAACAGTCCAGACGTACGATCCGTGAGGTTTGGATTCTGGCCAATCAGAACGCACGACTCACATCGCGCGTCACAGCGGGGAGATGCATCAGCCACGATTTGGTAGGCACACGACTTTCATGAAGGAACCATGTTCTATTTGAAAACATTTACATCAACTAACTACATAATTTCGTTTGAATTAAGACGTGAGGTAATCGTTTCACCTAAAAAACAATTCCACGGTAGGAAATTGATACGTCTCCAACGTATCTATAATTTTTTATTGTTCCATGCTATTATTTATGAAGTCTTGGATGTTTAATGGGCTTGATCATTCACTTTTATATCATTTTTGGGACTTACCTACTAACCCAAAGGCCCAGTCCAGATTGCTGTTTTTGCCTATTTCAGGGTTTTGCAGAAAAAGAATATCAAACGGAGTCCAAATGGAATGAAACCTTCGCGAGAGATATTTTTGGAGGAAATCACGCTCGGGAAACGTCAGGACCAAGTCATGGGACAGAGGGCCTGCCCTCGAGGGTGGGGGGTGAACCCCCCTTCCCGTGTGGCCCCCGATGCCCTCCTTCTTCCTATATATACCTACGTACCCCAGAAACTCCATACGCATAGAGAAACCCTAATTCCATCGCCGTAGCTTCTGTTCCCGTGGAGATCCCATCTTTGAGCCTGTTCTGGTAGGGGGGTCCATCACGGAGGCCTTCATCATCATCATCATCGCCCTCACCATGAGTTGTGAGTAGTTTACCACAGACCATCGGGTCCATAGCTAGTATCTAGATGGCGTCTTCTCTCTCTCTGGATCTCAATACAAAGTTCTCCTCGATCTTCGAGGAGATCTATTCGATGTAATCTCTTTTTGCGGTGTGTTTGTCGAGATCCGATGAATTATGAGTTTATGATCAAGGTTATCTATGAAAGATATTTGGTTCTTCTCTGAAATTTTTTATGCATGCTCACAATATCCTTGCAAGTCTCTTCGAATTATTGGTTTGGTTTGGCCTACTAGATCTATAGTTCTTGCAATGGGAGAAGTGCTTGGCTTTGGGTTCATTCTTGCGGTGTCCTTTCCCAGTGATAGTAGGGGCAACAAGGCACGTATTGTATTATTGCCATCGAAGATAAAAAGATGGGGTTTTCATCATATTGCCTGAGTTTATCCCTCTACATCATGTCATCTTGCTTAAGGCGTTACTCTGTTCGTATGAACTCAATACACTAGATGCATGCTAGATAGCGGTCGATGTGTGGAGTAATAGTAGTAGATGCAGAATTGTTTCGGTCTACTTGTCTCAGACGTGATGCCTATATACAATGATCATGCCTAGAGAGTCTCATAATTATTCGCTTTTCTATCAATTGCTCGACAGTAATTTGTTTACCCACCGTAGAATACCGCTATCATGAGAGAAGCCACTAGAGAAAACTATGGCCCCCGGGTCTATTCTCAACATATCAATCTACATCTACTTTACTTTTATTGATTTTATTTGCTGTTTTATTAAACTAAAAATACCAAAAATATAATTTTCATCTCTATCACATCTCACTCTCGTAAGTGACCGTAAAGGGATTGACAACCACTTATCGCGTTGGCTGCAAAGTTCTTATTTGTTTGTGCAGGTGTGAGGGACTGGCGCGTGGTCTCCTACTGGATTGATACGTTGGTTCTCAAAAACTGAGGGAAATACTTACGCTACTGTGCTGCATCTTCCTTTCCTCTTCGAGGGAATACAACACAAGCTCAAGAGGTAGCAAAAATCACCATTATACCCTAGGTTTGATTTTTGGCGCATTTTAGGTCTCGCTTGTTATATTAAGCCATTTTTTGAATTTACTACATATATATCAAAATCCTACGGCAACCACATGTGGGTGTTTGCAAAATCATATGCATGGCGCTTTGCGAGTTTTTATTCATTATCCGAGAAATGGGGATAATTTTTAAACGTTCTAGTTGTAGGTCTTGTTGGTATTTTAATTATATGAGTCCGAAAATCACAAAAATTGGTGTGTCACAATGGCTTTCTCTCACGACCCCGTGGAAAAATATTGGCAAAGTTTGGCACAAGTTTTGAAGATCGTTCCTTGGAAACTGGACCATCTCAGATGAAGGATCATAGTTTCCAAAAGGAGACGAGGCAACTCGGACACCAATCTTCGGTGACCTCATGGTTGCACCTTAATTTTTTTTTCACGGCAAGCAATCACCAGTATACCATGGGTTTGATTTTCTAGCGCATCGCCGGTATCTTTCCCTATATTTACACCATATTTTTGCATTTACCATGCATTTAGTGCATACATATCAAATCCCTACCGCAACTGCGTGTGGGTGCTAACAAAGGTGTACACATTTTGTGTGTGTCGCTTTGTGAGTTTTCACTCATTGCCTGATAAGTGAGGATAATTTTTCGAACACTTCGGGTGCATGCACGGTGACCAGTGTAGGCCTTGTTGGTATTTTAATTACAGGAAATCCAGATAGAGTCTGAAAATCACGACAATCGATGTGTCACTGTGGCTTGCTCTCATCACCCTATGGAAACGTTTTGGTAAAGTTCAGCAAAGGTTTTGATGATCGCTCCTAGGAAATCGAAGCAGCTCACAAGAAGGATCATAGTTTCCAAAAGGAGACGTGGCAACTTGAACTCCAGTGGCCGGTGACTTCAATCTTTCGCCTCATAAAAATATGCATAGTACGCAATCACCATTATACCCTAGGTTTGCTTTTCAAGCGCATTTTAGGGCTCATTTTCTATATTTAAGGCATATTTTATATTTGCAGTGTATTTTGTGCATATAAATCAAATCCTAACCACAACTGCATGTGATGATGACAGGGTGAGGATTGTTGTTCTATCTACGAGCATCCAGCAGTGAAGACGTACGATCCGTGGGGTTTGGGTTCTGGCCAATCATAATGCACGACTCACATCGCACGCAGCAGTGGGGCATCGACCACAGTTTGGTAGGCACACGGCTTTCATGAATGAATCGTGTGCTATTTGCAAACTAGATTGCATATCTGTTCTATTCATATCACTGCAAAAATGACACATTCATGACAATATGACCCGAACGATTTTTTTCCTGGCATGGCTATGAAAATTCTGTGACGATAATTGTGACAAAAACACATATCATCATAGATGTGGTGGGATCCTACTTCTATGAAAAAATGGGCGTTTCGTCCAGGGCGGGCCGGGGACGTACCGACATGACATTCTTTGGGCCGTCAATGACATAAAAAATCATGGCATAAGTGAGGGCAAGGAAATTTTCGTGGAGTTCCTGGTTACGGTGGGTGGTCGGAGTGAAGCGATGCAGTGTGGTTTGCACATTTCTCTCTCGTACACACGCGTTGCACTAGCCATGTTCGCTATAACTGAACCCGAGCGAGGTGTTCGCTTACTGAACCCGAGCGATCGCACTGCTACGTATTGAAGCCAATCGACCGATTCCTTCGCTGCTAATTGAACCCGATCGACTCTTCGCCGCTAACTGGACCCGATCGAACGTTGCTACTGCTTACTGAAGCCGATTGAACCCTCGTGCAAGACTTAGCTAGCCAGTTGGTTGCCTCTCAATGAATAGTGCATGTTGTTGCCGCGCGTGCGATACATAGAATGAGTGAAGACATGGTGAGTCCAGCCAGTTGGCGATGGATGCATAGTTCCCGGTGGGGATTGGATGAATTGGATCCCGGTCGTGTGTAGGCTATTGCCGCTGGATGAACATGGCCGCGTGATAGTAGGAGGTTGCCACTGAATGAACAGAACCCCGAGGAGGCCGCCACACACCCTAGTTGGTTGGGGTGGATGAACTGTACCCCGTGGAGGCTGGTTCAACAGTAGCCGGTGGAGGTTGCATGAACAGTAGCCCGTGGAAGCTGGAGGAAGTTGATACGTCCATTTTGCATCATGTTTTTATGTTGATATTTATTGCATTATGGACTGTTATTACACTTTATGATGCAATTCTTATGCCTTTTCTCTCTTATTTTGCAAGATTCACATGAAGAGGGAGAATGCCGACAGCTGGAATTCTGGATTGGAAAGGAGAAAATCTGAGATTCCTATTCTGCACTACTCCAAATGTCCTGAAACTTTTCGAAGAATTATTTTGGAAATATAAAAAATATTGGGCGAAGAAATACCAGGAGGAGACCCACCAGGTGGCCACAAGCCTGGGGGCGGGCCCTACCCCTAGGGTGCACCCGTAAGCTTGTGGGCCCCCTGGCCAGCCTCATGTGCCCATCTTCTGCCATATGAAGCATTTTGACCTTGGAAAAAATAGAGATAGAACTTTTGGACGAAGAGCCACCATCTCGAGGCGGAACCTGGGCAGAAACAATCAAGGTCTCTGATGAAGCGATTTTGCCAGGGAAACTTCCCTCCGGGAGGGGGAAATCGAAGCCATCACCATCACCAACGATCCTCTCATCAAGGGAGGACCAATATTCATCAACATCTTCACCAGCACCATCTCATCTCACACCCTAGTTCATCTCTTATATTCAATCATTGTCTCAAAACCACATATAAGATGTAAAAATAGACCCCGGGGCCATAGGTTTCACTAGAGGCTTCTCTCATGATAGCAAAAATTAAGGTGGGTGAACAAAATACTGTCAAGCAATTGATAGAAGAGGAAATAATTATGACGACATCTAAGGCAATGATCATGAATATAGGCATCACGTCCGTATCAAGTAGACCGACTCCTGCCTGAATCTACTACTATTACCCCACACATCGACCGAAACAATTATGCATCTAGAGTATTAAGTTCCTAAAAACAGAGTAATGCATTAAGCAAGATGACATGATGTAGCAGAATTAACTCAATGATTCAAACCCCATATTTTTATCCTCAATGGCAACAATACAATACATGTCATGTCCCCTACTATCACTAGGATTGAGCACCGCAAGATTGAACCCAAAGCAAAGCACTTCTCCCATTGCAAGAAATATCAACTAGTTGGCCAAACCAAACCAATAGATATAACAGAATTACTAAAATATTAAATAATGCATATAAGAATTCATAAGAGACTCAAATAATATGCATAGATGATCTGATCATAAAACAACAATTCATGGGATCTTGACAAACACACCGCAAAAGAAGATTACATCAGATAGATCTCCAAGAACATAGAGGAGAACATGGTATTGAGGATCAAAGAGAGAGAAGAAGCCATCTAGCTACTAGCTATGGACCCATAGGTCTGTGGTAAACTACTCACACTTCATCGGAAGGGCAATGGTCTTGATGTAGATGCCCTCCGTGGTTGATTCCCCCTCCGGCAGAGTAACGGAAAAGGCTTCCACATGGGATCTCGCGAGAACAGAAGGTTACGGCGGCGGAAAAGTGGTTTTGATGGATGTTTTGTTGTTTCTGGAATATTTCGGAATTTATAGGCGAAAAAGTAGGCCAGGGGGGTCTCGGGGGGGCCACAAGGTAGGGGCGCGCCCTACTCCCCAGGGCGCGCCCTCCCCCTTGTGGCCTCCTCGAAGCTCCCCTGATGTGTACTCCAAGTCATTCTGGTGTCTTCTGGTCCAAGAAAATTCCTCATAAAGTTTCGTTACATTTGGACTCTGTTTGATATTCCTTTTCTACAAAACAAAAAACAAGGAAAAAATAAAAACTGGCACTGGGCTCTGGGTTACTATGTTAGTCCCAAAAATCATATAAAATAGAATATTAATGCATATAAAAAATCCGAAACAGATAATATAATAGCATGGAACAATAAAACTATATAGATACGTTGTAGCGTATCAAGCATCCCCAAGCTTAATTCATGCTCGTCCTCGAGTAGGGAAATGATAAAAATAGAATTTTTGTTGTGGAATGCTACCTAACATATTTATCAATGCAATTCTCCTTTAATGTGGTATGAAAGTTCAGATCTGTTAGTTTCAAGCAAGATTTTATGTTGACATGAGAACAATAATATTCCAAGCATACTAGAGAGTAAATCACCAAGCTTCAAAATAACATGGCTAAAGAAAGTTATCCCTACAAAATCATATAGTCTTATTGTGCTCCCTCTTCTCAACACAAGGTAATCATGCCCACCACGGTGTCAGCAAAACATTTGCTTCATAATTTTTAACGTGCTTCAGCCTTTTCACTATTTCACGCAATATATGAGTGTGAGTCTTGGATATGGCACTATGGGTCGAATAGAAGGTTGTAATAGACAAAAGAGGGGAGGAAGTATCACATCAACTCGACAAATCAATGGACTATGGAGATGTCCATCAATTGATATCAATGTGAGTGAGTAGGGATTGCCATGTAACAGGTGCACTAGAGCTATAAGTGTAAGAAAGTTCAAAAAGAAAACTAGTGGGGGTGCATCAACTTGCTTGCTCATGAAGACCTAGGGCATTTGAGGAAGCCTATCGTTGGAATATACAAGCCAAGTTCTATAATGAAAATTCCCACTAGTATATGAAAGTGACAACATAGGAGACTCTCTATCATGAAGAACATGGTGCTACTCTGAAGCACAAGTATGCAAAAAAGATAGTAACATTATCCCTTCTCTCCTTTTTTTTTATTTTGGGCTCTTTGGCCTCTCCTTTTTGGTGGGCTCCTTTGGCATCTTTTGTTTATTTGGGCTTCATTGGCCTCTTTTATTTTTGATAACCTCACATGGGACAATGTTCTAATAATGATGATCATCACACTTTTATTTACTTACAACTCAAGTTTACAACAAACTGCTAAAACAAAGATATGACTCTATATGAATGCCTCTGGTGGTGTACAAGGATGTGCAATGACCAAGAATGACATGTACATAAAAATATGAACGGTGGCCTTGCCACAAATACTATGTCAACTACATGATCATGCAAAGCAATATGACAATGAAGATGCGTGTCATAATAAATGGAACGGTGGAGTTACATGGAAATATTTCTCGGAATGGCTATGGAAATACCATAATAGGTAGGTATGGTGGCTGTTTTGAGGAAGGTATAAGGAGGGTTTTATGCAGCGGCGAAAGTTGCGCGGCACTAGAGTGGCTAGCAAGGTGGAAGGGTGAGAGTGCGTATAATCCAAGGACTCAACAATAGTCATAAAGAACTCACATACTTATTGCAAAAGATTGTTAGCCCTCGAAGCAAAGTACTACTACACATGCCCCTAGGGCGCAGGTTGGTAGGTGTTAACCATCGCGCGTCCCCCGACCTTCACACAAAGGTGAATAATCAAGACACAAGCATTTCGTTTCGGTTGCACTTTTTGGAGACCATACGTGCATGCTACGGGAATCACGAACCTTAACACAATTATTTTCTCTACCCTACTATTAACTACTAGCATGATTCTAATATTACCATCCTCATATCTCAAAACGATCACACTTATTATATGTGAGTTTTTATTATTCCTACTTTGGATGTCTATCATATTAGGACTACATTCATTACCCAAGCTAATTACCATGCTGTTTTAGAGACTCTCAAAATAATATAAGTGAAGCAAGAGAGTTCAACAATTTCTATACAATAAAATCACCGTCGTGCTCTAAAGAGATATAAGTGAAGCAGATAGAGTATTCTAATAAATCACGATTGAAGTGTGTCCCTCTCGAAAGGTGTGTACATCAAGTATGATTGTGACAAACTAAAAAGAAAAGACTCATATCATACAAGACGCTCCAAGCAAAACACATATCATGTATTGAATAAAAATATAGCCTCAAGTAAAGTTACCGATGGCTTAAGACGAAAGAGGGGATGCCTTCCTGGGGCGTCCCCAAGCTTAGGCTCTTGGCCGTCCTTGAATTTTACCTTGGGGTGCCTTGGGCATCCCCAAGATTAGGCTTTTGCCACTCCTTATTCCATAGTCCATCAAATCCTTACCCAAAACTTGAAAACTTCAGAACACAAAACCCAACAGAAATCTCGTGAGCTCCGTTAGTAAAACAAAGCAAATAACCACTCAAGGTACTGTTGTGATCTTATTATGATTTTATATTGGTGTTATATCTACTGTATTGCAACTTTTCTGTGGTTCATACCTGTCATGCCCAAAATGTGATTCTATCCCGATCACGTGGCGAACTCGTGATTGGGGCACCACGGCATTTCGGGCGCTTAGCAAGATGGATATCAATACATCATACCATTACATACATCCATGGGGGGATACAACAATTCATACAAGTCACATGAATACAACAACATCAATACAAGGCATCCGACTACGGATGCAAACATGAAAAGCACAACAACATCCATCCTGCTATCCCAGGCTGCCGACCAGGAACCTAGCCCAAGACTGACGAAGAAGAAGAAGAAAGAACTTCAACAAAATGTAACATCGCTCTCACGTCAAGTCATCGGAAACCTGCACCTGTAACTATTGTTGTGGTATCTGTGAGCCACGAGGACTCAGCAATCCCATAACCATGGGTATCAAGACTAGCAAAGCATAAAGGGGTAGGAAGAGGGTAAGGTGGTGAGGTTAAAGTAGCGGCTAAGCATAATATGGTGGCTAACTTACGAGTACAAGAATAAGATGAGCATCTACGCAAAACGGTCGCAAACTAGTAGTGATCGCTAAAGATCCTGAAATACCTACGAGTCAAACATAACCCCACCGTGTTCTCTTCTCAAAGTGAAAAGAGACAGTCACGGTTACTCACGCAGTTCGTGTATTTTATTACAGATCGTCTATAAAGTTTTCTACAACCAGACATTAACAAATTCCAATCTGCCACATAACCGCGGGCACGGCTTTCAAAAGATCATAACCCTGCAGGGGTGTCCCAACTTAGCCCATCACAAGCTCTCACGATCAGCAGAGATAATAATAATATTACCCCTTATCTTAGGGAAGGCCCGATCAGACTCAGAATTCCCGGTGCACAAGACATTTCGACAATGGTAAAACAAGTCTAGCAAGACCTCCCGGCGTGCCGACACCTTGATAGTAGCCGCGCGTATCTCGCCTCAGGCCACGACCGGATGGGAGAAGCTACGGGAGCCAGACCTCAAGTTTCCCCGTGGTGGGCCCGCAGCACCCCCGTTTGGGACCAACACCATCAGCACTGGCCCCTGTATGTAGAAAGAATCCTCGGGTAGCGCTAACTCCCTATGCAATTAATTAATTAAGTTTTTATTATGTTGCAAATAAAACCAAAGTTGGGCCTTGCTGGAGGAGTTTAATTCAAAGACGAACTGTGAAGGGGTCCCCATATACCCAACAGCGTTAGGAACACAAAATCAAGGAACATAACACTGGTTTATCGGCTCCTAAGGTGGCATGAGTGGAACAAAACACCGAGCAAAAGGCCAAGCCTTCCACCCATTTCCAAGTATATAGGTGTGTTAATATATATAAGATATATTGTAATATTCAAACAACAAGTTCCAACATGGAGCAATCTTCATCTTCACCTGCAACTAGCAATGCTATAAGAGGGGCTGAGCAAGCTGGTAACATAGCCACACAACGGTTTGCTGGGAAGGTGTCAAAGGTTAGAGGGTTCATGGCAACAAGGAGAGGGGCTGACAATAAATGATGGGTAGTGCGACATGTAACGGTAGCATCGAGACAACTAGCATGGAAATGATAGTAAAGGTATCCAAGGTGATGGTCATCTTGCCTGGAATCCCGCAAGGAAGAAGAACGAGTCCATGAAGTGGATGAAGAAGAAGCCACGAAGACGAACCTCGAACGAATCCTGATGACCACAACGGAAAAAACTAGCGAGAAGAAGCACACAACAAGGTAAACAGACCACTCAAGAACATGACAAGATGCTCAACCAAGTATAACGCAAGACAAGTCTATATGATGCAATTCATGGCAAGGGATGAAGCACACAAGAACAACACAAACCAACAAGTTTGAATGACCCCAGAATCAACATATAACAATTCCGGTAAGTCATATGCACATTTTGAATTTGGTCCAGATCTGAACAAACCTTAAGTTGAAGTTGTTAAACAATAAGCTAACATGCACCATGATGATCTACTCGAAATTCTAGTCAAGTTACATATCAAGTTTGTTTAATTCGGAGCTACGGCCTAGAAGAGCATGTCAAATATGCAAGATGCATTCATACAACAAGCAAACACACTCCAAACATGTAAACAACATGATATTATGCTTCTACATGCAAAAACACACTAGTTTCATATATAGCACGCTCAAAACGGAGCAACGGTTCAACACATACACGTGAAACAAGATATAACAACAAGCTGTCCAAAATCAGCAACATAGCAACTTTGGAGCAAGGTATATATATGCTACAACACCCAAACATGACAACAAAAGGCATGGATGTGAAATAGACATGATACTTAACAAGCATGAACTTAGAGCACCCCCAAAAACTTGCTGGAACACAATTAAACAAGTATGGCAAGATTCAATAAGTTTACATATTTCCCAAACTTAGCCAAGAATCTGGGAAGGCAAAAACATCATCACGATGCTGCCTTCGGAGGCACAAAACAATAAGCATATCAACTCTAATAAGTATATAAGGATTATGGACATGTAATAGACATAGCATACATCAAACAACTCCATTGGAACAACTCCATAGGAGGCATGGATCAATAACAACAAGCTTCACCAAATTGATCATGCTGATAACAGTCTGACAGGTACATTTATAGCAACTTGAGAGCAAGAAATAAATAAGCTACGGCAGGCTATATATGCAAACAAGGGCATGGATGGATAGAGCATAACATGGACAACAAGGCATGATCATTGGACAACCCAAAACAAGCATGCATTTAAGTGGAGCATCAAGCAAACATAGCATCAGGTTTAACAGTTCCAGACTTAGCAGATTTCAACAAGTCTCAGGAAACAACAACACCGAGTAGGCTACTTTACAAGCTTGTTCCAAACACCTCAAGGCATATCATGAAAAGTGGATTGCACCACGGCAAAGATGGCATGATTGTGCTTCTAAAATATATTGGCATGTGGCATAAAACACAATCACACCAATAGCTATGAACAAGACAAATCAGCATCTCACAACAAGTTTCAGCACTTAACAGCCACATGCACTTTTGCAACAGAGATAAGCATGGCAATATGGCACCTAACATGAATGCTACAGAAACCAACATGTAGAGCACTTCACAATGAACATTTTGACATATCATATGCTCCATTTGGACCAACATGCACAAAGTTATCACATCACAAACATGCTAACAGATTAACAGTTTTCAACAGTTTTAAACATATAGAACTCTTGCAACGATGATTAGGGCATCAAGATGAACTCAAACAAGCATGCCACAATGGAACAAAATGAAGAGCATCACGAGACAAACATTTGGACATATAATTTGCTCAAAATGGATCACCACACAAAAAGTTATCCTCAAGAAGTATGCAACATATGAATGAAATTTTCACAGACTTAGAAAAAAACAAGCAGGCGTCAGATAGTTACACTACGCATAGGGCGAGGTTTAGGTGAACTGGAGCTCACCTAGGGCACTTGGGCCTAGGGGTGTTGGGCTGGGCCTGCGGAGGCAGATTTTGGCCTGGGAGGCAGGGGAGCCGGGCCTCCAGGCCCACGCTGGCTATTGGGCTGGTGGGCGAGGTCGCGGCCCACCCACGTGACGATGGCAGCGCCACGGAGGCATCATCCTCCACCGGTGACTAGGACGAGCGGCGGCGATGGTGGTCTCCGGCGAGGTGGGCACAACGGGGACCCACCGGATCCGGCACGCGGGACGCCGAGGGGCACCGGATCCCGGCGGCGGTTGGCGCTCTGGCAACTAGGAGAGAGCGTGCGGCGCTGGCGCTCTTCGGCGAATGGCGGCGCAAGATGCGGGAGCTCGGGCGCGGCCATAGGGTTCCTGGCGGGGCCGACTCCGGCGGGGCCGACTCCGGCGAGGCCCTAGGTCGCCGGTGGCGGAGGAAGCCCGGGGCGGGGAGAGCGGAGGGAGGCGGTGGCGCTAGGAAGGAGGTGAAGTTGCGGCGGCGGTGGAGCGGTTGCCGGCGGCGGGGACAAAGCGGGATCTAGCGGCGGCGGATGCGGACTCGCGCGGGCCCACGATGGGCCTGGCGGGCCACGGCGGTGGGAGGCGCAGTGGAGGCGACGTGGCGGCAGGGGATTGGCTGTGGAGGCGGGGTATGCTGAGGTGGCGGCCTCTGATTGGCCGAGCGACGTGGCTGGCGGTGGTGGACGTGTCTGGCGACAGGCGGACATGTCCGGCTGCGTGGAGGGAGGAAGAAGACTAGGGTTTCGACCGAAATTTTGGGGGAGGGGGCTGTTTTATAGGTAGAGGGAGCTAGGAGTGTCCAAATGAGGAGCGGTTTTCGGCCACGCGATCACGATCCAATGACCGAGAGCATGGAGGTGGTTGGGATGGACTAGTGGGCTGTTGTGAAGGGGTGCTGGGCCAAAAGAGAAAGGCTTCCGGCGGTTGACACGGTTAACCGTTGGGCTATCAAACGAACTCCGAATGCGACGAAACTTGACAGGCGGTCTACCTATACTATAATAAGACCACACGCCAAGTTTCACCCCATTCCGAGAACGTTTTTCGGCCACTCATAAAATAAATAACCGGAGGTGCCGTAGGCGCGTGCAAGTGTGTCTGCGCTTAGAACGGACAACAGAGAGAATGAGGGGACTCGGACGGATGCAAGGTTTGAAAACATGATGATGCAATGCACATGATGACAAGGCAAAGAGCAACACGCAAGCAAATGACATGGCAATGCAACGAATAACTGCCTGACACCTAGCGCACCAGTCTCGGGGTGTCACAACACTCCCCTACTAACAAGAGATCTCGTCCCGAGATCTTAGGAATGAGATGGAAGATGAAAAAGTAAGAACAAAGTTCCTCGAGGACAAAATAGTGAACCCAAAGAACCTTGAGAGGTTGAGCCACTTGAAAGAAAGGATACAACGGAGATGAACGAAGTTGCCAAGACTTCGTTAAATAAGAGGACAAGGAATACGACGAGAGAATGAAGGAGGTTGAAAGGCATGAAACAAGAGCTGGAGGAACAAGAATGAATTTGAAACCACTCCGGTTAATAAGAGATAGAAAGGAATTTGAACGAAGTAATTCGGGCAGCACTCTGGCTGAAACTGAAAGAAATAGCACACCGGTTGAACATGAATGGAATGGAACAAGAACTTGAAAAGATGAAATGATGCTCGACGAGAGCAACAACACAATGCCTCCGGAAGAATTAAAAGAGTGGAATGAAAAGAACGGACAAGAGAACAACAAGTTCCATCACGAAAGAATTTGAAAGAGGATCTTCAAGAGAAAGACTTGAACGGAGTTGTTGAGAAGATCAACAACAAAAGAATATGCTTGTCGTGGACTTATGGAAATCATCCCAAAACTTGAGATGAAATTATGCCGCAACCAAAAGACTCGGACAGATTAGATGAAGGAAGAAATGCAAAACTCCACTGAAAGAATACGGAGAATTATTTGCAGCTTGAGACACAAAAGAATAATGCTTGCGCTTGACCCAAAAGAATTTTGCAGAACACTTGAAGAATAATTTATCTCATGAAGAACCACCATGAGGAACTCCAGTAACCAAAGGATGATGATATAGAAATGAAGGATGAAAGGAATAAGAATAAGGCCTTGCGATGATTAGTCAGGGTTCCGACGAGATAGCCGAGAAACTATGAACTCCGCAAAGAAAAGATTAAGCTCTTGGAACTAGAATTTATTCTCAATAATAAGTTCCGAAGGAAGGAGTAAATCAACTTCACAAAGAAGAATAAGAATTATGTTATGCTTATCCTCCACCAATAAATTGATGAGAAGCAATGGATTTGCATATCACTTATTCGCTTTGAAATAGAATAAAGAGGGAGAGAACGCTAAACTCGCGAAAGTCATCTTGACCCATCGGTAGGATTGGAAAATGAACAAAAGAATTGATATAATGACAACGGAAAAAGGAATATTGACCGAACCACCATAAGAATTGAAACCGAGTGATGAAAAGAATGAACCACCAAAAAAAATGAAATTGAGTGCATACAAGAGAATGAATCACCGGAAAGAATTAGGAAGCAAAACAAGTGCTTGAGAAAATAGATTGAAAAGAACAAAGAGATCGAGAACTGATTAAAGAATACTTGAATGAAGTACCGGACGAATGTGAGACGAATGAAGAGACATTAATGAAGAATATTTGGAGGATGAAGTTGAAAACTGAGGACGAATAAATCTTCTGAAATGATGGCCTTTGGAGGAACACAAAGAAAAGAATTCAATAACTACTCCGGATGAATGAAAAGAAGAAAGGTTGAACCAACAATGAAAAGAAATGAAAGCGATCTTGGAGAAGTCCTATGACTGATGGAATCCATACTTATGTCACACTTGAAAGAATTTCGGAACACTCCGGGAAAATTAGAAGAGTCAGGTAAGATCCTGGTAAAAGACCTGTGGGTTATGAGCCCACCGAAGATAAAACACCGTTGAGAAGGATTGAAAAGGAGATGATGCACCGGAACGATTAAATGAATCAAAGGAGGTGACAACCTCGAATTAATTGGAACACGGACAAATCTCCTGAGATGTCTTCGGAACACCAGAAAAATTAAATGGTGTGAGGCAAACGAGCAATTGGAATCACTTGAGCCGAGGGAAAAGAATACGATGAACACCGAATACTTGAATTGAAATCCACCGGAAAAGAAAAGAGATGAAGAAGGACGAACTAGACGAGAATTCACCAGTTGAAATAATTGAGAAAAGAAAGCAAAGGTTCACACGAGTAGGATGGATACTCGATTAAGGACTCCGGTCCGAGAAGCAAATGGGTGGGCGGGTGGGAAAAAGAAAGACCACTCATAAAATAAATAACCGGAGGTGCCGCGGGCGCGTGAAAGTGTGTTTGGGCTCAGAACGGACAACAGAGAGGACGAGGGGACTCAGACGGATGCGAGTTTTGAAAACATGCTGATGCAATGCACATGACGACAAGGCAAAGAGCAACACGCAATCAAATGACATGGCAACGCAACAAATAACTGGCTGACACCTGGCGCACCGATCTCGGGGTGTCACAATACCCTCCCCCC
>LR738709.1:528077654-528175493 GCA_902687465.1 Secale cereale | reverse complement strand
CCCCGATACTAGCCATAGATGCATGAATATAAGCACATAACACATAGAAAACAGAATATATCAAAAACAGAATAGTCTGTAGAAATATGAAAACTTCAGATACTTCTGTAACTCTAAAAATTCTGAAATAATACGACGTGGGGAATTTTTATATCAATTTTATGTAAAAAATTCATAGGGTTTCGACGTAGCAGTGAATTTTTTAATTTTCTTCACTGGGCGGAAATGTTTCTATTTTCAGCAAAATCAAGTCAACGACCACCGTAAGCCATCCCAAAGGTCTTACTTGGCTCAAACACATATTAAAACACCAAAACACAATTAATATAGAAGTAATACTGTGTATTTATTGAAAAACATAAGTAAAAAGTGAAAACAAAAATAAAATTGGATTGGCTCCCAACAAGCGCTATTGTTAAACTCCCTTAGCTAGGCAATGATAATTTTCGTGATGCTCACATGAAAGATAAGATTTGAAACACAAAAGGAGCATCATATATGTCGGTGTATTTGGATCGACACCTATGGGATCACAAGAATCCCTACTGCTGGGACGGCGTTGGTGTTCGCGAGCAGCGCCCCGAGTCCTTTCCGCGGCCGGTCCGCTGCTCGCCCGCGTGGGGACGGGCTGTCCGGCCTCCGACTGGCCAACCGCCACCATCATCTTCTTCTTGGGCGCCATGATGATGAAGAAGCGTCGAACTGACTATTAAAGCCGATTCTCACAACTGCGCCCCCTACCTGGCGCGCCAAAGATGTCGGTGTATTTGGATCAACACCTATGGGATCACAAGAATCCCTACTACGGTTGCGGGGCGCGGGGTTGGGAGAAGAGCGGATCCAACAGTTAGCACACGGCTCGTTTACCTAGGTTCGGTCCGCATAGATGCGTAAAACCCTACTCTTGCTTTGGTGGATTGGATATTTGTGTTCTTCAGCTAGCTATGGGGCGTGAGGAGCTCCAAAAAGCTGAATCCTCCTCCTGGTCGCCTCGGGCCTCCATCTATAGGGAAAAGGGGTTGCCTCAGTGGCACACAGGAGGTGGAAAGGGTATAGTGATGCAAGGTTATCCCTCACATTACATGACAAGGCACATTTAATGCGTCTTGCTTAGGTGTCCTTGCTTTATCGGGGACGGGGGAGACATCCGTCTTGTCCGTCGCCGCTCCTTCTTGTGTCGACACGCGCCCTGGCCAGCGATGCCTGAGATGCCATGTAGGCAGGCAGGCAGCTGAGGTGGCGCAATGGTGGGTCTTCCACGAAGATCTGCATGTTGCCACGCAGGTGCCTGCCCAGCTGGTTGGGTCGGCAGCTGCATAGGGCGGTGGAAGCTTAGTTGGCGTGGGCCTGATGGTGGCCCGGCGGATGTCCTCGGCAAGGGCCTTGCTGGGGCCCCGGCAAGGGTCTTGCCGCGGCGCCTGCTGTCATCCCCGGCAAGGTGCTTGCCGGAGGTCTTGTGGTCTTCCTTGGCTGGGATCCCGTCAAGTGTCGCCGTCTTCTTAATGTGTATCTGGTCTTGAATGTCTTCACAAAGATCTGCATGCCATTACGGGGATGTCTCCCAAATCCTTGCCCCATGGGGGCAGCGGACTCAAGGGGGATTTGCCCCGTAGGCGTGGGGTGAATTGCCGTGGAAAGGGTCTTGCCGGGGCTGCTAAAGCCGCCCCCGGCAAGGATCTTGCCGGGGCTGCTGAAACTGGCTCCCGGGAAGGATCTTGCCGGGGGAAGCCGCTTCGTCCCTTTACTCTTTGTGGTCTTGTTCTCTTGGGCTTCAGTTCCATCGAGCTTCGGTCTTACCCTGGCTCACCTCCCTCGCCATGCTTGGTGTGGTGGTGCCCGTGGCTCAGACTGCCCGTGCATAGTCATAGGGGTACAAAAAGTGTAATCCTCTTTTTGTACACCGACAATATATCATGTGAAAAATCACATCTAAGTCTAACATACTTCCTACGCATAGGCATTTTATAGGAAAACAAATTAGCAAGACAGGTAAGATCTAGCATATGCAAGAAAGAAGAAAGAGCCAATAGCAATCTCAACATAACGAGAGGTAATTTAGTAACATGAAAATTCCTGCAACCATATTTTCCTCTCTCATAATAATTACATGTTGGATCATAATGAAATTCAACAATGTAAATACCACATCAAATATTCTCTACATGATCCACATGCATGGAAAGTTGACACTCTTTCAAGATAGTGGGATTAACATAGAACAAAGACATTACTTCTCCAACCCCACTTTTATCAAAACTTTCATAAGATTGATCAATCTCCAAAGTAGTGGGATCGAAAGTTGACATTCTTTCAAACTCACTTTCAATGTTATTACAAATATTATAACAATCTTATATTCATCTTGGGGCTTAAATAAATTTTCAAGATCATAAGAAGAATCACCCCAATCATGATCATTGCAACAAGTAGTGGATATAGCAAAATTAGCATCCCCAAGATTAGGATTTTGCATAAAATTAACACAATTGACATTAATGGAATTTATAATAACATCATTGCAATCATGCTTTTAAATCAACGAGCTATCGTGAATCACTTCATAAATTTCTTCTTTCAAAAGTTCATCACAATTTTCAGATTCACGAATTTCAAGCAAAACCTCATAAAGATAATCTAGTGCAGTAAACTCACTAGCAATTGGTTCATCATAGTCGGATCTCTTAAAAAGATTAGCAAGCGGATGAGGATCCATAGATAGATTTTCTGCAAGCGAAGATGCAAGTAAATAGAAGGCACATGGCAACACAAGCAAACATAACATCGAACAAGAAAAAGGCAAACGAAAAGAAGGCAAATATTTTTGTGTTTTTTTAAAAATGTTTTTTAGAAGTGGGGGAGAGGAAAATAAGAGGCGAATGGAAAATAATATAAATGAAAGAGATGAGAGTTATATGAAGGGTACTTGGTATGTCATGACTTGACGTAGATCTCCCCGGCAACGTCGCCTGAAATTCTTCCTGCTACTTCTTGAGCATGCGTTGGTTTTTCCCTTGAAGAGGAAAGGGAGATGCAGGACAGTAGAGTAAGTATTTCCCTCAGTTTGAAAACCAAGGTATCAATCCAGTAGGAGATTACACACAAATCGCCAAATACCTGCAGAAACAATCAAACAACTAGCACCTAATGCTATAAAGGGGTTGTCAATCCCTTCACGGTTATTTGCAAAAGGGAGATTCGATAGAGATAGGTGAACTAGTAAAGTAAATATTTTTGGGTTATTTAGTTAATAGATTGAAAAGTCAAAGATTACAAAATAGTAGATCGGAAACTTATAAGATGTAAAATAGACCAGGGGGCCATAGGTTTCAATAGAGGCTTCTCTCATGATAGCAAATATTATGGTGGGTGAACAAATTACTGTCAAGCAATTGATAGAAGAGCAAATAATTATGACGACATCTAAGGCAATGATCATTAATATAGGCATCACGTCTATATCAAGTAGACCGACTCCTGCCTGCATCTACTACTATTATGCCACACATCGACCGAAACGATTCTGCATCTAGAGTATTAAGTTCATAAGAATAGACTAATGCATTAAGCAAAATGACATGATGTAGCGGAATTAACTCAAGCAATATGATGAAAACCCAATCTTGTTATCCTCGATGGCAACAATACAATGTGTGTCATATCCCCTACTGTCATTGGAATTGACCACCGCAAGATTGAACCCAAAGCAAAGCACTTCTCCCATTGCAAGAAAAACCAATCTAGTTGGCCAAAAGAAACCGATAGTTTGAAGAGAATTACTAAGATATAAAATCATGTATATAAGAATTCAGAAGGGACTCAAATAATATTCATAGATTATCTGGTCATAAACCCACAATTCATCGGACACTACTAGGAAAAGGCATGCTAGTGGCGCACCACTTTTGCCTACTAATGGCGCACTAGTGGTGCGCCACTAGCACCACGCCATTAGAATTAAATACTAACGGCACATCCCCTGGTGCGCCATTATTATCTGCTATTCTAATGGCGAACCAGGCAGTGCGCCATTAGTATAGCCCACCGTGCGCCATTAGTATGCCTCCCAGGGGGCCATATGTACCCATGTGCTTTGGCATACTAATGGCGCACTAATGGGTGATGCGCCATTAGTTTCATTTGAACAGTGCGCCATTAGTGTCTTGAGTGGTGCGCCACTAGTATGAATATTAGGGATTTTTTTCTTTTCTGATATTTTCACAGGATACAAAATATATTATTGCACAGAATTTAGACAACACCACACAGCAACACCAGATTCATCGAATACAATAGAAGGTTAGTCTCCGAATACAATTCATCATATTAGTCTCCGAATACAATTCATTATATTAGTCTCCGAATTCAAAAGATCGAACAAAGATAGAACATTACATGTCTCGAGGCCGTGAGTAGCGAGTTTGCCTTCACATTACAAGTCGATATCGATTATCTAAACTACCATCACATAGAAGAGAGCTGCGGTCATCACGATGAGCATCATCGCGATGAAACTCGACTTCATCTGGTTCCTCCAACGCTCCCTTCTCTCTCCCGCTAGATAGCGCGCGTATCTAGATTCCGCCTCCGCCCTAGTGGTGTACCCTTTGTAACTGTTACCGCTGAAACGGTGAACCTGTCTCCGACACTCCTCCCAGTCGTCGTAGACTCTGGGAACCTTACCCTTGTACACGACATACGACGGTATCGCTATGCACTAGACAAACAAAATGTTAGTACCAATTCACAGACAATACATAAGCAATATATACGTATGCAACAAAAGGATCAGAAGAGAAAAGCTAGACATTAATAGCATCGATTATATCTAAGTTGAACGACTGTCCAAACCAAAGAGACATACAAGTTCATTAAAGTTTAATTACAACATGAGCCAATCGATGTTTCAGAACTAGACATAGCATCACTACTTTCGACTCGACTCGAGGGACCGGAGCGTGCATGAAGCCGCCGTCTATCATGAGAGTCATGAAATCGCGGGCATTGTCAGCCTGCATTTGTAGCGTTGTGTCTTTGTCACTGTTGCACGGTTGATTTATAAGGGTGAACTGCCCCGAGGTACGAAGGACATCTTGATGGATGATTTCCGCAAACTCTGACTAGATGCGAAAGAATTCTTGTCTGATGTCCGCGTCCTAGATTGCCGACAAGCTCGCGGCCAAATCTTTGAGTTTATCTGGTAGCAGAAGGTGATTATGGTCCCGTACGATCGCCCGCATGTGATGGATGGCGTAGTAGGCACCCTTCTGACCGCCAGGCGGCTGCTTGACGCAGCAGAACGTCGTATTGTGGGCAAACACGTGCTTGCCGTACTTACGAACTGGCCTGGTGAAGGTGCCTCCAGATTTGGCGTAGCCGGGGAGAACATCATCAAGAACTTTCTTGACATTTTTGTAGTCTATCTTTGACTGACGGTCCGAGTCGAAATATGTGGCCATGGAATATTTCGGGCTGAGGAGGATGAGTGTGCAATGTGTGTCACTACACAAAACACGGAATGTTAAAAAACGATCGAAATATAAGAAATCATATGTTACGGGGTGTTTGAGGGGACGACTTACTCGGGAAAGTAAGGCACACGGAAGTTATCCTTATCTTGGTTTGACAGAATGACGCCTTCGAGGTAAGAACTCGCGACTTGTGGGTCCCAGCGCTGCCCAAGATCTTGGCACGCATGTAGAATGGGTCGACTATCACGATGTCCGGGGTCTTGTCTCTAATGATCCGCATCTCCATACTCAGCGAAAATAGCCGAACGAAGGTGTAGTGCAGGGGATGAAGGTTAAACATAGCGAAGATGTCATCAAACCACAGGACGATCGTACCCCCGATGGAGTTATCCACAAAGCCCTTGCCCTCTGGCACCTTGGCCACGAAAACCGGGTATGCCACATCCTTCTCTCTGAGACGCCGCTTCTCCAAAGAAAGAACACTGTCATGCAGACTCCGCATAGTACCGGCTGCAGCATTGAGCATATTAGTCGGTAGCATCGGCCTACCCGCCACATGCACCCTCCTCATTATATCCTTTGGTGAAGGTGGCCCGTCCTGAGCATGGATCGTACTCGGTGCCGGCTGGCTCGTACCCTTGTTACTCTTTCTTTTCCGTCCCTTCTTGTTCTGCTTTAATGGGACCGAGTTATGCTCACAGACCGCCTTCTTGAGTTTGTTGGGGCTGATAATATTTCACACCTCGGCTATCTGAGGCACGGTGAAGTCGGCAGTTGGAGGCGTCTCCTGAGAACTGAACATCAAACGACGCCTGTTGCAACTTGGTTTCTCTGCGGTACCAGCTAGATCGCGATCGTCTTTTATAGGGTTGGGTTCTTGAGAAGGAGGCCCCATGAATTCGCCATCGTACCCATGATCGGCAAAGTACTTATCGACATTGGCAAATGTACCATCGTCATTGTCGTCGTCGTCTTCCGGATCCTGTGCCATATGCATGTTTGGATCCTGTGCCATAGGGATGTCCGGCATGTCCGGTAACGTTGCGGCGGTCTTGCCATGGCTTGGAATCGGCACGACTGGCGGTGTTGTCTTTGGGGTGGTGTCCCCCGCGCCCAAACGAATCTGGCTCTTCGGCCAAAGCAGGGGCCAGCTTAGGCAGGTGCTGAGGGTCATCACATCATCTTCGTCGGCCCCGGCAGGTCGAATCGGAGGTAACAACTCATCGTAGCCTGGCAGCACCCGAACTAGTTGAACCCTATACACGGTGGGTGGCATCGGATTACCGTGGAACATGGGGTTGCCCGGTTGAACGATTCTGCCCTTGGGGACATCGACCAACTCGTCATTCACGAAGTGCAGGAGAGTGCACAGAACATAGGCGGCGCCCTGCGAAAACATGTAGGGCGTCAGGGATGCCTAGTCAAAGGCAAGGAGATGAAGTCCTCGGCCAAGAGACTTAATTAGTTACCATGATGATGGCGTCGAGCTCGGCTAATGTCGAGGCACCGCCAACGACGAGCATGCAATTGACGTAGGGGCCGCTTGCTGCAGAGGTTCCGGCCGGCGTACACCCGCGTGCATTAAGCTCCAATGCCCGTGCCAGCATCGGAGACACCAATGCCGCCTCTGCCGGAGACACCAATGGCCCCGCCTGCGCGTTCTGCGAGTTGCTGGCCGTGATGTTGGGAATCGGGGGCAGCCCCTGTTGGCCGCCCGCAATCCACATCGTCAGCCCATGAATCAAGGTAGGCATAATGCCTGTGAGCGTCGATCCCAGTTGTTGTTGCACTTGCTCTTGGACAACCTCCGGAATCCGCGCCACTTGTGCATTGAGTTCCTGAACCTCGCGCGACTGGCTTTCCGAGCTGGTCTTTTTCTCCTTTCGCCCACTAGCATTATAGTATGATGACCATTTTGTGGACAAGCCTTTGCCGGCCACACGACCAGCTGACGATGGCTTACTGAGCTTATCCTTTTTTTTCATTACATTCAACGCCCTATTTAGAGTGTTGTCCCAATAGGTGCTCTGAGTCGACCCCGCGCTACTGATTTCAGTCGCCTGCGAAAGGAATGTGAACCATTTAGAAATTTGGCTTCATTAATTAGAATGCAACCATATGGAGCTAATTACACGGGGGTGTATTCCTTACCAGAACAACCTCAAGGGCCCTGGTCTTCGGATCCGTGGTGAGCTCCATTGTTACTGGGTCCTCCTTGTACCGGGCCCTGACAAAGTTCGTGGTCTTCTTGTCACCATATTTATCGAAGAGGGGCGATAGGCTTTGCTCGGCACGCTCCGCGTCCTCCTTGTTCCATATAGGCTCCGCCACTCAGTAACCGCCGGGACCGAGTGTGTGTTCCCCTAAGTTCAACTCCCGCATTTCTTTCCCCCACTGACTTGATTCGGAGGTTGCGCTTCTCTCGCACTTAATCTTGAACTCCTTGTAGTCATCTTCTCTGATCGAAGGATTTTTCTCCTTGATCTTCTCATAACTAAAACCTTTGTCAATCATTCTCTTCACCGAGCTTCTCCAAGTAGATAGGGCCGTGCTCATCCTCGTGAGGGCGGCATTGTTCACTTTATTCCCTGTGAGGCGTGTGTTTTCAAATTCAATGGGGAACTTGTATTGTTCGTGTAGCTTCGTGAAGAGGAGGTTGCGCAAATTCCCTCGGTCCTTATGCCATAGGTTCTCAGTGTTGATCGAGACGGTGCTCCGGAGAATGCACCCGAGCTGAACCGAGTACCCCTTGACTATTTGTTTGGGCGTCGTTGGATGCCCGTCGGAGTTCACTTCAGTAAATTCCTCCTTGACGGTGCGGAGCACGATCGGGCGCCGGTCCTTCCGTTGCCTCTTTGGTTGGCTGCCATCTGTGCGTGTGCCGCCATCATCAGTGCTGGCATCCTCGGCAGCACCATCAGTGGTGTCATCCCCGACGGCACCATTAGTGGTGTCATCCTCGGCGGCACCATCAGTGGTGTCAGGATCAGTGTCTTTCGCGGTGTCCTCATAGCAGTGAGGTTGTTCCTCAATCTCCTGGGACAGCTCCCAGAATGCCATGCCGCCCGAACCACCAGCCTCATCATTGTGGGCCATGTTTCTCTATATAGGAAAAAAGTTTGGTCAAAAAGTTGGTTATTGTCAAGGAACAAGATCATGGTCTCATCATTTAGGGTTTGTCGACACCGAGGCATCCTAAAAGCTAAGCTTTTATCATTTAGTATTTTTCGACGCCGAGGCACCCAAAAAGCCTAAGCGTTCATCATTTAGGTTTTTATCGACACCGAGGCACCCTAAAAGCCAAGGTTTTATAATTTACAGTTTATCGACACCGAGGCATCCTAAAAGCTAAGCTGGGAAGGAGAATTCTAAGTTGGGCCTAATCACTTGGATCTATTGCCGCCTATGGTTTAATGCAGCAAGAATAAAGGGCAGTTGATCCTACTTAATTAAGTACTAAGATACCCCGGCCCATGCATTAGTCACAAGTACCCCGTATGTCCTATTTTTAGCAAAGTCATGCTAAAATTCACGGGAAATTTCAGCATGACCTTTGCTGAAAATAGGACATATGGAGTACCCGAATTTGCCGGAACGGAAGTTAATCGAAATTCTAGAAAACTCAAGGGCCTCTCGGGGTACCTGAAAATCATAACGACACGATGGTCGGAGACAAAACCCAGCAAAAATCTGGATGGAGTGCATTGGGCTTTCAACTCCACTTTAGACTATTCAAATTCCAGTTTGAAGTACATTCGGGAGTAGGTAGTATCACAGGACAGGGCAGAATAGCATAATATTGATCTCAGCTTAATCTAAAACTTGTGACTACAAACACTCAGTTCAGTGAGCTTAGCATCAAACAAGTTGGGATACACAGCTGGACAGACGCACATGAACATAAATGAATTCAGATATGAAAAACTCGTACAGAATTGGTTTTGTAGGAGTTCATTTACTGCCTAGGCACACTCTCAGTATAACAAACTTCTAACGAAACAAAGAAAGAAATTGCGGGTGTTAGTAGCAAGAAACAATGCAACCACCTGAAAACTTCTTACGTTTCAGTCAATCATCTCAATCAATATGATTTGCTTGGAGATTAAGAGCACAACCATGATACTGAGGATCTAAGAGCGGTGGAGACATTGACTGAAATAAAGAACAATTTCAGTTGGCCGTGCTGATAAGCACTCCCTTCCATCTCATGAGGTTGATTCAGATAAAACAACATCACCGGATAAAATCTCAATTGCCTGTGAGAAGAAGCTCTTCTTATTTAGAGCAGTAACTCAAGATCTTAATTGTGACCCTTCCAGCAATGCAGGTTTATCTCAAAACAACACTGCAAGATAAAACTATAAATCTGAAGATGACTAAAAGAGAACGTTTCTGCCTCCTTAGATCTATCAAACGAAAAAATGTACAAAATGGGCTGTCTTTGAATTGAATGCATTTTCTCAAGGTAAAACAATCTAGATCTGAATAAAACTAAAGTAGAACTATTTGTAAAGCACACGCTGATAACACCAGATCGTAGGTCTCCTGTTATGTGAGTAATATAGAAAAGGAAAGATTTTATATGTATGTGCATCAACAGTTCAAAACAATGCCGGTTTCTCAAAAGGTTCACCTCATAGAGAAGGAAAACCAAAAGATGAAAACTCATGGGCATCTGTTCAGTAAGCCCAACTAAGCTGCACCCCTTGTTTTCTCCATAATGGTGGTAAGACAGGATAGCATCGATTCTTTCATTCTTCAGCCACAGACTTCTTATTCTGCCACAAAATTATTGTCGCTACTATTTATTGGATATTAGTATCTTGCCGTAAAAGAAAAATGTAAGTTTAAAAAACAGCTGTGATGACCTTGCCAATGAAGGGAAAACAATCATGCGTGCCTAGTATATAAATTCAGTTTTTTGTTTCTAAGACCTCAGAAACATACAACTCACCTCAATCACATACATATTTGACCTGACACATCAATTGAAACACCCATTTCTTCAGTCAAAACTGGATGCTTAATAGTCTGAAGAAAGCCCAAACTACTTGCAGGAGTCCATCGTTTCTGCCTCCTTATCAGCGTGTATTTTACTGAATTTTTATGTATTTTTTTGACAAAGACTGGTGCATTTGGCAATTTGGGCATTCTAATTGATGTCTCAGTCAGTGATTATTGTAAATAGCACACAGAAATAGCTTATATATTTAGAAGAGCACATAGCTCAATGAAATTCCTGACAAAACAATCCACGTTCCATCAAAGCAGGGTGAAAGCCATGTGAATGGCAATAGTAGAAGAGGGACGGTGAAGCTGTGGGTGGGTAGTACCTGAGAATGAGCTTGTCCCTGTCGTGGAAGCCCTGTCTCCTGAGGTTGTCGACGGTGACGCCCTCGTGTGCCTCGCTGCGGCCGGTGAGCAGGAAGGTCTTGAAGCCGAGGTGGCGCACCTCCCTGTAGAGGCGGAGGATGGAGGGGATCGCCGGTGCCTACCTCGTCTCCACCCACCGGTCGAACTCGCGGTGGTCGAAGACCCAGGCGGCTTGTGTGAACGTGGCGTCAGCGGCGGCGGCGGCGCGGGCGTAGGCGGAGGCCTCGCGCGCGACGAGGTCGAGGTTGGAGCGGTAGGCAGGGTCGGTGAGGTAGGCGCGCACGTAGCGGCGCTCGGGAGGGAGGTGACGCTCGAGGGGGACGAAGGGGAGGATGGGGAGAGGGAGGCGGCGGGGGCGCGTGGGCGGCTGCGGCGCAGTGGGTCGGGGCGGCGGCGCGGTGGAGGGAGGGACGAGGGAGGGAGCGACGAGGGAGGGAATGGGACGAAGTGAATCTGGCGATCGCGAGGGAGGGACGAGGGATCAGGGACGAGGGAGGACTAGCTATGGATGGGGGAAGAATACTAATGGCGCACCCCGTAGCGGTGTGCCATTAGAATGTTTTTTTATAGCAATGGCGCACTAGCGGGACCGTGCGCCATAAGTATTCTTTTTTTAGATAGCAATGGCGCACCAGCCAGCGGTGCGCCATAAGTAATTAATTATTATTATTTTTTTTGTTGCATCTAATAGTTTTTTATAAAATGAATATGAATATGAAACAGTAATATTTTTTTATAAAAACAGTAATAATTTTTATAAAAACAGTAATATTTTTTATAAAAATATCATCAGATTTTTTATTTGAAAATATTTATGAATATAAAAAATATCATCAAATTTGTTATTTGAAAATACCATCAAATTTGTTATTTTAAAATATAATCAATTTTTTTTGAAAATACCATCAAATTTTTTATTTGAAATGTAATCAAATTTGTTTTTTGAAAATATAATCAAATTTGTTTTTTTGGATTTTTAGTTGCATTCATTTGTGACGGTGGAGCGGGGGAGGGTGCGGGGGTCGTCGGCGGTGGTGGAGCGTGGGAGGGTGCGGGGGGTGCTCAGCGGCGAGGGGGATCTGGCAAGGGGGATCTGGCGAGGGGGCATAGCGATCGAGATGGAGGGGGATCGAGATCGAGTGTTGACATGAATATTCAATATTTTTTCATGAATTCAAAAAGTGCCCATGAAATTTTAAAATATTCATGATAGTTCAAAAAGTGCCCATGAAATATAATCGAGAAATGAAGACTATAATTTAAATACAATCGATCTTAGCTAGCTAGCTATCTGTTCACAATCTTCTTGCCCTTCTTTTTCGCAAATGGAGTTCTTCGGTGGAACGGACGTCCTTTAGGTAGGGTGGTACTGCTTCTTCTTGTGGTGTATGCTGCTACTTCATCGTCGTCGTCATGTTCCATCTTTGGGTCGCCGTACTTGTCGAAGTCTTGCTCATTGGCGAATCCATCCATTCCGATGATCTTCCTTTTGCGTCTCCTCACGACAACACGACTGGGCTTTGACGGGTCGGTAATGAAGAAGTATTGGTCCACTTGGGAAGCCAGTACCCATGGCTCATTTTTCACGGTGACGTTTGCGCCCGCGGTCTTGGATTTGCCTTCGGGTATAACCATGGTGGTGAAATACCGGTCCTCTTTTAGGACGCTCTTGGCCCATCTGACACGGAACATCGGGACCTTCTATCCAGCGTAGCTCAGCTCCCAGATCTCCTCGATCCTTCCGTAGTATCTTTCCTTGTCGTTACCGGTGTAGGATTCCATCGTTACACAGGAGTTTTGATAACCATCGCTCTTCATGTCCTTGTCCTCGGTGTAGAATGTGTAGCCGTTGATATCGTACGCCTCATAGGTCATCAGGTTGTGCTCGGCGCCCTGTGACAAGGCGAATATGAGCTGTTCTTCCGCGGAAGAATCCTCATGCAAAGGGTACGACAGAAGCTTCTTCTTGAACCAACGCGTGAAACATGAGTTGTGCTCTTTGATTATATCTCCATCCGTCCTCTGTTGGCCTCGGTCATTTTACGTCTTCTCAATAAAGGTTTGGTGCTCTACCACCCAAGGATCAACCACGTCTATGTGTTGTGGCGCGACTAGGTTTGCTCTTTCAAAGTCGGCGATTCGACCCTCGAAGTCGACATGCATTTCGTGGCGACCCTCGCGGTGACCCCATGCAGCGAGCCAGCCGAGGTGCCTGTTGACGGGAAGACCAACGGGGTTCTCGATGCCTAGATAATTCGTGCAGTATGAGATGCACTCTTCGGTCAGAAAGCCCCTGGCTATGCTTCCCTTTGTACGTGACATGTTGCGAACGTATCCTTTGATGACACCATTCATCCTTTCAAACGGCATCATGCTGTGCAGGAACGTCGGCCCGAGTTGGATGATATCCTCCATGATATGGACCAGCCGATGCACCATAATGTCGAAGAATGCAGGCGTGAAGTACATCTCAAGCTCGCATAGTATCACCACGATCTCTTCATGTAGCCTTCTGAGTTGCCTCACGCCAACCGACTTCAGAGAGATGATGTCGAAAAAGTTGCATAGGCTAAATAGCGTTTCACGGACGTGCTCGTCCATGATCCCACAGATTGCAACTGGAAGTATCTGCGTCATCAGCACGTGATAGTCGTGAGACTTCATCCCGCTGAACTTCTGCTTCGTTGGGTCTAGGTATCTGCTTATCTTCCCTGCATAACCGTAAGGAAGTTTTACTCCTACGAGGGAGGTGAAAAACTGCTCGATCTCCTCCTGACTTAGAGTGAAGCACGCGGGAGGGTAGTCATTTTCGGTCTTCTTGGCCTTTTTGCCTTTGCGACGACTTTCCGTGTCCTGCTTCGCCTCATCATCATCATCATCATTAGCGTGAAGCTCCTGCCTGATGCCCATTGATTTCAAGTCTGCCCTTGCTTTCGCCCCATCTTTGATCCTCTCTGGCATGTTGAGCAGGGTACCAAGCAGACTCTCGCACACGTTCTTCGTGATATGCATGACATCAATGCTGTGAGGCACACGGTGGATCTTCCAGTACGGCAAGTCCCAGAAAACAGACCTCGTTTTCCATACCTTCAGTAGCAGCTCTCGCGCCTTTCGCTTCTTTCCCGGCTCTGGCGCCTTTTGCTTCTTTCTCGGCAGTGGGCAATCTTTTCAATTTTTCAACAGCTTGTCTATTTCTTCGCCGCTCCTCGTACGCGGTCGTCTTCGGGGTTCGGTTTCACCATCGAACAGATCCTTGCGTTTCCTCCACGGGTCATCGTCGCGAAGCCACCTTCGATGTCCCATGAAGACGGTTTTCGAAGACCCGGGATCTCTATCTAGCTGGCAATACGTTGTGTCATCCATGCACCTGACGCATCCAGAAAATCCGTGGACCACCTACCCCACGAGATATCCGTAACCGAGATAGTCGTGCACCGTCATGAGCAGTGCGGCTCTCATAGGGAAATATTATTTCTCTGCGGCGTCCCACGTATTGGCTGGCGTTTTCCACAGCGTGTCTAGCTCCTCTTTCAACAGCCCCAGATATAGATTGATGTTGTTCCCTGGTTGTTTCGGCCCTTCATTTAGCATACTCATGTGAATGTACTTCCTCTTCATGCACAACCAGGGGGGAAGGTTGTACATCCACACAAACACAGGCCAGGTGCTATGTGTGCTTCTCTGGCTGCCAAACGGATTGACTCCATCGGTGCTCGCGCCCAGCACGATGTTCCTTGGATCGTTCCCAAATTCTAGGTCTTCGAAGTTCAACGCTTGCCACTGGCTCGCATCCTTAGGGTGACTCAGCATCTTGTATTTTTTATTTATCTCCGGATCATTTCCGTCATCTTCTTGCTTCTTCTCCTCCCTATCTGCGTGCCAACGCAGGAGCTTTGCTACCTTAGGGTCCGCGAAATACAGCTGCAGACTAGGAGTGATTGGAAAGTACCACACCACTTTTCGAGGAGCTTTCTTCCGCTTCTTGTATCGAGTGACACCGCACACCGGACATATGGTAGACTCTGCGTGCTCGTCCCGATAAATGATGAAATTGTTCATGCACACATGGTATTTCACGTGCGGTAAATCCAAAGGACACACGATTTTCTTCGCCTCCTCGAAACTGGTCAGGCACTTGTTCCCCTTGGGAAGACGTTCGTGCCAGAATGACATGTTCTCGTCGAAGCATGCGTCGGTCATTTTGTGTTTTACCTTCATCTCCAGAGCCATGAGCATTCCTTTCAGGCGGGTATCCTCGGGCCTGCATCCTTCATACAATGGAGTAACCGCGTCTATCTCCAGTTGATACATCTTGGCTTTCTCTCGGGCGGCAGCTCTTGCGTTATCCGTCTGCTTGAGAAGCAGCTCTTGAATATGAGGGTCCTGCACCCAGCCTCCATCGTCGTCTGCTCCGACATCTTCATCTAGATCATGATCATGCCCTTCGTCTTGATCTTCCTCATCATCATGTCTGGCATCGTCTACATGATGATTGTGTACAGCATCACGGTCATGATCATGTCCTGGAGATTCTTCGTCTTCTCGCCCGCCCTCGCCGTGGTGGTTGTCTTGCTGCCCTTCCTCATTTCTTGCCCGGCCATGGACGACTTCATAGTCATCTTCATCACCTTGCCACCGATAGCCAACCATGAAACCATGCAAAAGCAGGTGGTCCCGCACCTGCCCGGAATCCGGGTCCGCAATAAGGCTCTTCAGCTTGCATCTTCGACACGGACATCTTATCTCCGTCTCGTTCTTTTGAAGCATCTCGGCCTTCGCGGAGCTCAAAAACCTATTCACGATGCCTTCGGTCATCGTGCGGACCATGGTCGCCTGCGGGGTAGAGAAAAATGATATTTTAGAACCAAGAAAAAAATTGGCATGACTTTCCCTAAAAATAGGACCAAAAAGAATGCATAGTGCCAAAATTCTCGCCGAAACAGAAATGAATCAACATTTCGGCAAAATATTAGCAACTATCGCATTTGAAATACCGGTACCTACAAACACAAACATATATGCAACACCACAAACATATGCAACACCACAAACATACATAGATCTAGCTAGGCCATAAAAAGTGCATGTGCATGGTTGTTGGAGCTCGAGGGAGAAAAAATGTAGATCTACAACATAAAGATAGCTTTCCCCCCTTACTTACCAATCAAAAAAGGTAATTTAACCACTTAATTTTGATGAATCTATGGTGCAAATGAGGTGAGGAGGAGGAGGCAGCCGACACAAGCTTGAAGGAGGAGGTGGAGAGAATGAAGTGGGGAAAGTGAGTGTGTAGGTGTGGCTGTCCAAAATATCTAGCTGGTCCCAGGTGAGTAATGGCGCACCACTCACTAATGCGCCATTAGTAACCAGGGTTACTAATGGCGCATTAGTGAATGGTGCGCCACTAGTAGTTTTGCAAAAAAAAAATGTACTGGCGCACTCAGTTGGAGGTGCGCCATTACTAGGTAAACTAGTAATGGCGCACTGTGCCACGGTGCGCCATTAGTATTTCTGGAAAAATAAAAATAAACATTTGTTACTAATGGCGCACCGAAGGTCTGGTGCGCCATTAGTGTCTACCACTCTAATGGCGCTCCAACACATGGTGCACCATTACTATATAGTACTGGCGCACCATGTGTCTGGTGCGCCATTAGAGGCCATATTATCTATAGCCCTTTTCCTAGTAGTGGGATCTTGACAAACACACCGCAAAACAAGATTACATCGGATAGATCTCCAAGAATATCAAGGAGAACATGGTATTGAGGATCAAAGTGAGAGAAGAATCCATCTAGCCACTAGCTATGGACCCGTAGGTCTGTGGTAAACTACTCACACTTCATCGGAAGGGCAATGGTGTTGATGTACATGCCCTCTGTGGTTGATTCGCCCTCTGACAGAGTACCAGAAAAGGCCTCCACATGGGATCTCGCGAGAACAGAAGGTTACGGCGGCGGACAAGTGGTTTTGATGGATGTTATGCTGTTTCTGGAATATATGGAAATTATAGGTGAAAGAAGTAAGTCAGGGCGTCTCGGGGAGCCCACAAGGTAGGGGCATGCCCTACCCACCAGGGCACGCCCTCCACCCTTGTGGCCGCCTCGAAGCTCCCGTGGTGTGTACTCCAAGTCCTTCTGGTGTCTTCTGGTCCAAGAAAAATCCTCGTAAAGTTTAGTTCCATTTGGACTCCGTTTGAAATTCCTTTTCTGTGAAACTCAAAAACAAGGAAAAATAGAAACTGGCACTTGGCTCTGGGTTAATAGGTTAGTCCCAAAAATCATGTAAAATAGCATATTAATGCATATAAACACATCCAAAACAGATAATACAATAGCATGGAACAATAAAAAATTATAGATACGTTGGAGACATATCAGCTGCCATCGCTGGAGAATAACAGAAGGTTGGGAGGATAAGGAGGCACTTCTTTGCATGCGAAGATATAGCTGGTGGGTCCCAGCTGTCAAGGGGGGGGGAATCAATTTTTTGAACGTAATGTGGAGGAACTTCCTTGTGGCCGAAGATGTAGCTGGTGGTTCTAGCTGTCAACATCACTACGTATAGTCATGTTCCGATGGTGGTCATTCGTTGACCATGTTGACCATGACGTGCCGAGAGCACCAAGGCGGTGGACGACGGCGAGGCCGAGGAAGGGAATGACACGGAGCCGGGGAAGACACGACAGCACAGCCGGCCATGGGAGGCAGATGCAGGCGCTCCAGTCGATGATGGTTTTGGCGGCTGGAGCAAGAGAAACTAGATCAGAGATTGAAGAAGCGGGATCTCCGTCCAATAGCTACGGTAGTTAGAATAATGTGCTGACTTTTTTGTTTTTGACCATTAAATCTTTTTGTTCACTAAATGGACAACACCTTGCGCATGCTTCGTCCTAGTGGGCAAACAAAGTGAGCTTCGAAAGTTGTGGAGGATATGCAACCCATTTATTTAGGTTTCACAACCTATTTTGTTTTGTTTGCCAATACATCTATTTCCTTGCCTTTGACTCAAAGAATAATCTATTTCCTAGACTGGATAAAAAGAATAATAGCTGATTTACAATTTATGAGAATTGATAGTGCATTTGATTATTTATTCGAATACACCTATTTTCTGGGCTGGTGAAAAATTAGTATCGCGGACATTCAACCCATTTATTATTTGTGATAATTTACAACCCATTTGATTTTAGTAGAAATTGACCCATTTTCTCGGATGAGTGAAAAAATAATGTTGGTCTGGACTGACCATTTTGTATAAAAAAAAATAGCTAAGAATTTTATTAAAAAACCTTAGGTTGGGCTTGGTAATCATATTATTTAAAAATTGAACTGAGTTGTGGATTTTATTAAAAGAAACATAGGATAGGCTGAGCTTATTTTAGGATCTTTTATACAACTTTCAACCTAGTTGCGTTGCTAATGTTCAACGAAAAAGGAATGTGTAGTACATTACCACTTTACATAGCTACTCAGCCCACATTCAACAACGCCTAAAATGGCCCAAACAAGGCTTGTGTACAACACTGAAGTCAGTGAGATCAATTATAAGTTAAGAAAAAAGTAAGAGTACATGGGAACCTAATTAAAAGTTGTCACGAGCGAATAAATAATTCAACGGATCGCACTTGTTACAGAGAAGGAGAAACTGATCGTCCGATGCTCTTGAATACATCTTTCAGCCATATGCATTGTTGATGCTCAGTAAATACTTATATAGTTGACACAATCATGGCACACTGAGCTTGCATTCAAAAATTTCACGCGGGCGACAACATCGGGGTGGAAGCAGTGGATTGCTACGGGTAGGACTAGCTTGAAACCAACAAACTCGTAGATAACCGTTCATTATCTTTATCAATGACTTGGAAATATCTTGAATGTTGTGCAAAGAAAACATACAGACAACACAATACGTTCTGCTAGCACATTAAGTTGAAATACACCCCTTTCTAAAAAAGTTCAGGTACAAAAAATAGAACAATTCACAATTGAATGCATTGGCACATCAGTGCTTCACACCGATAGCTCGGATTTAACGAGTATCTGAGAAGATTCAGTTGTTACATCAAATGATAGCACATCCAGGTAGCCAGCCTGGCATCTTCTCTCAAAGAAACAATGGCCTCCGCCGCGCGATGGTGTAGGCCCTATGCCATCCGTCGTTCCGAGCAACACGGGGAAAGTCTGACGTTCACTCTTGTAATGGACGTCGTCGATGGACCCTGGGACTAGTGGAAGGACTACGGTTGATGGATTGGCCACTTCTTCGACATGCAGGAAGACACGATACAGGTACATCCCTAACATGGTCCACAAACGGTCTTGGTGGCGACGAATAGTACAACCCCGGTTCCTGCACCGGTATCTCAGCACCAATCACCTTCGGTATGGTGGACGACTTCTTCATCCATGCCATAACTATGAGAGCCCAACTGTCTGGAGGAAAAAACATACTTACGAGCTCACTTCTAGGTCATTGATAAGCTCATTCATGGACTCATTGCTCCAAGCCTACCGAGGCATGCCGTGGAAGGTCAGCTTTGTTAAAAACTCAAGCTTAGTGGGCATCGAGCCCCATCCTGGGTGCCACCAATCAAAGCTCACTAGTGATATGTCTCCAACGTATCTATAATTTTTTATTGTTCCATCATGTTATGCTATCATTGTTGGATGTTTTACAATAATTTTATATCATTTTTTTTGGACTAACCTATTGACATAGTGCCCAGTGCCAGTTGTTGTTTTCTGCTTGTTTTTTACACGGAAGAAAATCAATACCAAACGGAGTCCAAATGAAGCGAAACTTTTTGGAGATTTTTCCAGGCCAGAGGACACAAGATGGGCTGAAGAAGTACCATAGTGGGGCTCCGAGGGGAGCACAACCCACCAGGGCACGCCTGGGCCCCCAAGCGGGCCCAGGTGCGTTGTGCCCACCTCGGTGGCCTCTTGCACCGCCTCTTCGCTCTATAAATACCCCAATATTCCAGAAACCTTAGGGGAGTTGACGAAATTTTATTTCGGCCACCGCATGTTCCAGAACCACGAGATCCAATCTAGAGCCCTTTTTCGGCACTCTGCCGGAGGGGAACACGATCATGGAGGGGTTCAACATCCTGATAAGTGCCTCTGCGATGATGCGTGAGTAGTTTACCACTGACCTACAGGTCCGTGGGCAGTAGCTAGATGGCTTCTTCTTCTCTCTTTGTTTCACAATACAATGGTCTCTTGAAGATCTATTTGATGTAATAACTTTTGTGCGGTGTGTTTGTTGGGATCCGATGAATTGTGAGTTTATGATCAGATTTGCCTTGATTTAATATCCATTATTTATTAGTATAGCCTCATATTTTTTCTCCTAATATTTGGGTTTTGTTTGGACAACTTGATCTATTTATCTTGTAATGGGAAGATGTGCTTTGTAATGGGTTCGATCTTGCGGTGTCCTTTCCAAGTGACAGAAGGGGCAGTAAGGCACGCATGTATCATTGCTATTAAGGATAAAAGGATGGTTTCTATTCCTACATGAATAGATCTTGTCTACATCAAGTCATCGTTCTTATTGCATTACTATGTTTTTCCATGAACTTAATACACTAGATGCATGCTGGATCGGTCGATGTGTGGAGTAATAGTAGTAGATGCAGGCAGGAGTTGGTCTAGTAATCTTGGATGTGATGCCTATATACATGATCACTGTCTTGGATATTGTCATAATTAATAGCTTTTCTATCAATTGCCCAATAGTAATTTATCTACCCACCGTTGCTATTTTTCGAGAGAAGCCACTAGCGAAATCTACGGCCCCCGGGTCTATTTTCATATCATATACTTTCATATCTATATTGCCATCTGCTTTTTCCTTTATTTGCAACTTTTATTTTTAGATCTTTATTATCAGAAACACATAAAATATTGTGCTGTGTTTTATTTGTCATTCTTCCATTTGCATCTATCAATATGTCTATTTACCAATCTATTACCCGGGAGGGATTGAGAACCCATCATACACGTCGGGTTGCAAGTATTTGTTATTTGTGTGCAGGTACCGTTTACATAGTGTTGCATGGTTCTCCTGTTGGTTCAATAACCTTGGTCTCATCACCGAGGGAAATACCTATCGTGGTTGTGCTGCCTCATCCCTTCCTCTTTGGAGAAATACCGACGTAGCTTCAAGCGACATCAACCAGCACGCCATCGCACAACAAATGCCAAGAAGGTTCAAACACATGACTGCAGTCGAAAGTTTTCCAGAACCTGACAAAGAAAATAGGTGGTGGCGGACAGACTTGGACGAGCAAGTCACTTATTTGGATGTTGTGCGGAATGCCAAGAGCTTTGACACGGTCGTCAGGCAAGACAAGAGGCCGGTCACTATTGATGGTTACCATCAGCACTTCGCCGACAAACTCGTCGTCAAGCCTTGCCATGCCACTGTTGACCGATAGTACGCAACACCTGAAGGCAGGACGGACCTTAGGGATCTACGGCTCGAAGATCCGCATTGACCAACGATATGATAGAGCGCTTGAGTACATGGACTAGAGGAGGGAGATCTGGGGCATCTAGGGTAGGAATGGAGATTCAAGAGGTGGGGGAGGGGCGGGGGATTGGGGATGAAAAGGTAGTAGCATCAACTGGTAACATACGCCATTACGCTCTCGCCGCGCAAGCACACGAAAACACCGGTGGCGCCCACAGGTCATCCTAACAGTCCTTTTTCTTTCTTTTCTCAAGCGCCCGGCCTCAGAGTTAATTTTGTATTGAAGCCTCAGAGTTCTTATAATTGGCCTGTTTGGCATGTGTTACTACTCGACACATATTCAATGACACCCACTAGTACGCGTCGGTGCTATACAAACGGTTTTTAACCCCTTTCCGCGATGGCATTTGGAACCGTCACCTAGAGAATGACGGGGATAGGGGGTCCTCCCCACACGACCTAGAAACCATCGGGGATATGCCCTCCTGGCACACACGCTCGACAAAATGAGGTCGTGTGCGACCGGCAAGCGCTCAAATACGGAAATATGTACAGTAGAGCTAAAAAAATTATTATACAGGCGAAATTGTTTCCGGTCGCAAGTTCATCCCACACAGTAAGAGCCCACTAAACGTTTCCATTCGTATATACATCCCACATAGTTGCTCCAAGGAAAAGGTTTTCGTTCACATGTACATCACACAACAATATTTCCCGTTAAATTGTTTGTGTGTAACGCCCCGGACACACCCGCTGGTGGTCCTTACTCCTGGCGGGATCTAGACTGGCCTCACATATCAATACTAGTCTTTTCTGCACACTTTTTCCTCACTCATGCGCACCCGGGAGCAACTTCCAGGTCGGTCACCCATCCTGAAACTACTCCAAGCTGAGCACGCTTAACTTTGGAGTTCTTCCCGAATGGGCTCCCGGAAAAGAAGGAATTCCTTAATGATATGAGTAGTTTATCATCCCTATTAAGCCAGGCTATCACATACACCCCCACTCAGAGGAACTGTCGTCCTCGTCGGGCCACATGAACGTTCCCTCTTGGCACAAAAATATGTGCATCCAGTTCGGTACATGTCCCATATCATGTGCCATGACGGGTCACAAACGTCATGAACAACATGACCGCGTACCTGTCCGCAAACATCCGTGTAACCGCGAGGGTCTGCTCTGATACCAACTTGTAACGCCCCAGACACACCCGGCGGTGGTCGTTACTCCTCGCGGGATCTAGACTGGCCTCACATATCAATACTAGTCTTTTCTGCGCACTTTGTCCTCACTCATGCGCACCTGGGAGAAACTTCTCGGTCGGTCACCCATCCTCAAACTACTCCAAGCTGAGCACGCTTAACTTTGGAGTTCTTTCCGAATGGGCTCCCAGAAAAGAAGGAATTCCTTATTGATATGAGTAGTCTATCATCCATATTAAGCCAGTCTATCACATTGTGATAGCGTTGCCATTGCACACGATATTAACAATTTTATTGTTTGCGTTGTTGAATGTATCATACACAGTGCGCAGAAGAAACTGTGTGGCAAAGGCTATCCATAACACAAAGTTTTTATGTGGTAAACGTTTGCGTAAGGTGGCCTAACGCAAACAGTTTTCAAGAGAAGGTCGTGCGTGATTGTTCATTGATCCAACATGGTTTATTCCTAGGAACTGTGTGCGTTGCATGTGCTCATCGCCCACGGTATTTTCTCAATAACCGTTTGTAATAGCAAAACCCAATTAGCAGGCTAATTGCCCTATTATTAATAATCCATTTATTAATATAATTGACATTCATATTAAGCACATATATATTTCATTTCCATAATAAGGAAGTAGGATTTCATAATTGAAATACATCAGTGTACAACATGATATAGCCTCAGCACTTTGCTACCCCATTACACAACTGCACGAGCACCAAGTTTCACATGCAACATGTAGAACCTTTCAAAATTAGCATCATAGACGGTATATAGACAGATGCATCTCATCTGGAAAACTGCTGAAGCGGAAGGCGAATAATGATCCTTCATTCATGTTGAAGGTCTTTGCAACTTTAGGCCGATGCCTGTGGACGATTGACCGTCCATCCTTCGTCCTCTTCAGAAACACTCCAATATTGAACCGTGGGTATTGTATGAAAACCTTCCTCACCTCCTGACCATAGAGGTGGTTTGAGAGGTAATCATCAGTGAACTGCTTTGGAAAGGCCTGAAAACAAGGATGTGCATAAATATCTTCTCTATTTTGGAAATGGGGCAAAGTAATAAAAAAAGGCAAGGTATAATAGTTAGTACCATATTGTAGTGAACTGATGTCTTCTTCACAGTGGGTCAAAACCTCTGACAGCAGGACCTAAATGTGCAAGACCAAATTGTTAAAAACCTAAATATTAGAATGGTTCCTGCAATTGCACAATAATGTGCTATTAGACAACGGACCGTGCACGTGCAGTTAACTAAACACCACAACAAATTAACCAAACGTTAACTGAGCACCACATTGCACAATATAACATACTCCTAGTAGAAGATCAGGCAGTTAACCAAACCAAGCATGCTTAAAAACTTGGAAATATAATAATTGTATTTGTTTCTCATATATTTAGTACAACCAAATTCGTTTTATTTCTCACATGGTATACAATAACAGAATGCAGCCAGAACAATTGAACATCGCATTGCAGAATTGAACCATGCAGTTAAGTAAACACCACAACAAATGAACCAAATGTTAAGTGAGCACCACATTGCACAATTTAACATACTCCTAACAGAAGATCAGACAGTTAACCAAACCAAGCATGCTTAATAACTTGGAAATATAGCAATTGTATTTGTTTCTCATGTATTTAGTATAATCATATTCGATTTATTTCTCACATCGTATACAATAAAAAAATGCAGCCACAACAATTGAACATCGCATTGCAGAATTGAACCAAACAGTTAACTAAATACCACAACAAATGAACGAAACATTAACTGAGCAGCACATTGCACAATATAACATACTCCTAATAGAAGATCGGACATTTAACCAAACCAAGCATGCTTAACAACTAGGAAATATAGAATTCTATTTGTTTCTCATGTATTTAGTACAACGAAATTTGATTTATGTTCTCACATGGTATACAATAACAGAATGCACCCACAACAATTGAACATTGCATTGCAGAATTGAACCAAACAATTAACTAAACACCACAACAAATGAACGAAACATTAACTAAGCACCACATTGCACAATATAACATACTCCTAATAGAATATCGGACAGTTAACCAAACCAAGCATGTGTCGGTGTACTAAGGTAGGGGTACCTCAGTACCCCAACTTGTGCACGGGCAGTTGCAGCTTCCCGCGGCAGGGTTTACTGCGTGCTCGCCGGAGACCTTCCTGCTCCCTATTAAACCATTCAAAAACAAAGTATACAAGGCATAAGACCGAGACCCCGGCAAGAGGAGCTTGCCGGGAAGGCCGTACCAGGCTCAAGACTGCCCGGCTAACGCAAGACCCTGGCAAGAGGAGCTTGCCAGGAAGACTAGAAGACAACGCCCCGGCGCTATATGCGCCCCGGCAAGGGCCCGGGGAGCGGCAAGCTCCCGGGTCCGGCAAGATTAAGGCCCCGGCAAGGTGCTTGCCGGGAAGGCTGCGCTGTGCGCCCGCGCTCCAGCTCATCGGCCCACGCGTCGCCCTGGGGCCTATCCAGGGACGCGTGGCGGATGGCTGCGCAGCCTGGGGTGCACGGTGGCACTCCACGGCGGTGGATCCATCGCCGTGGCGGACGGAGACGCCATGGCGGGAGCTTTTGGGGTCGACGGCGACGGGCATTGAATGCCCTTGTCCCCCACTGTTAAAGTAGGTATAGACCACTGTTCTGTACTGTAGCTCCACTGTTCCCGCACTGTTACAACTACCACCTCTTTTACTTTTTTACCCCTTTCTCCTACGTTGACACCTGTCGGTGACCCTTGCACTATAAAAGGAGGCCCATGCACAACGTGGAGGGGGTTCGGAACCTAGATCACTCTCGCGCTTGGTGTAGCTGCTTCTTCAAGCTCCCGAGCGCTCAAACTCAATACACAACCAAGCAGGAGTAGGGTTTTACGCGTCTACCGCGGCCCGAACCTGGGTAAAACTGCCCGCGTGCTCGCTACGATCTGCTCTTTGTGCTCCCTCCGCCCTCGTACCGCACAGACAAAGGGGCTCCGGTCCCATAGGTGTCCGTGGCGGACAGTTTCCCCCGACATCTTTGGCGCGCCAGGTAGGGGGCGTCGAGGTTGTGCGAACCTGATCCGGCGTTCGCGCGGGCGCATTCTTCATCAACCTCTCCAGCTTCATCAGCAACTTCATCAGCGACAACTCCATGGCCCCGAAGAAGAAGGCTTCGGAGGTCGGAGGCCCGTCCGCGTCTCACCCGCCGCCACCAGAGCCAACGGTGGGCGGGGGAGATGCCGTCGGAAGGGTGGCCGCCGGTGAGGACACTCACGGCGCCACCAGATCCAAGAACAGAACGGACGACCGAACCTCGGTCTCCGTGGACGCGCCGCGTCCATCTCAGCACACGACGACCCAGCAGCGCCATACCACGGGAGGTGGTATCCGCTTGCTGGGGCAAGGCCAAACCGGAGGCTCGCGGGACGCCCCGGACCCCCGTCCGGGCACAAGCAAAGCAAAGGCGCCGGCGCGGGACCCCGCTCCTTCTAACGTTGTTAGAAGTCCGAGCGTATCCCGCTCCTCGCACCGCTCGCCCGCGTTCCCCTCCACTCCAGCAGAAGCGCTCGCAAGAGCGCAACTGCTCCTCGACTTTCCTCCAGCGGCCGACAAGGCCGAAGAATGGAGGGCCACCATCCGGAGCCTGATAGACTTCGCCAACAACGATTCTCCGCAGCAGCCGTCGACCTCACGGCCGCGGCAAGCTGAGAAGACGAAGGCTGTCGGCGACAAGACTGCCGGGGGTGCGACAAGCGTGCATTCCCCGCCACAGAAGCAGAAGACGCCGCCCCGCCGGAACAACCCCGACGACGGCTCCACAGCCTCGTCGGACCCGCGGGCCCGTCGGGACCAGCGCCAGGTCCTCGACGACCGGCGAGAAGAAGACGCTCGGACCACAATCGAGCGCCGCCGAGAAGCTCGGCGACAATCCGACAAGAGAGCTGGGAACACTGTCGACGCACACGCGCCCGGTGAGCCAGGCGACTTGCCGTACGCGGCAGGTTGCCCTGCGTTCACCCGCGAGCTGCGGCGGGTCCAGTGGCCCAGCATGAAGAATTTCAAGCCCGACGTACCGGAGAAGTACGACGGCAAGACGCACCCCTCGGAATTCCTCAGCGTCTATACCATCGCAGTGCAAGCTGCCGGGGGGCGCGACGAGAAGATCTTGGCGAACTACTTCCCGCTCGTGCTAAAGCCGAACGTCCGTTCGTGGCTCATGCACTTGCCGGAAGGTTCCATCTCTTCTTGGGCCGACCTTTGCCACCAGTTTGTCGGCGCCTTCACCGGCGGCCACAAACCTCATGGCCAGGAGAGCGATCTCCACATCTTGGCCCAGAAGGAGGGCGAGACCCTGCGCAAGTATATCCAACGCTTCAGCCGGGTGCAGCACAACATCCCTGACGTTCACCCTGCCGCGGTTATCAGCGCGTTCCATCAGAACGTGCGTAACCGCCGCATGCGTGAGGAGATGGCGATGACGAAGATTCGGGACGTCAGCGAGCTATACGCTCTTGCTGACAAGTGCGCACGCGCGGAAGAGGGGAGGAGACTCCCCGGGGAGGATACTGGCGCAGGAGGAAGCGACAGCGACGACGCCGCCCCGGCAAAGAAGAGCCGGCGGCGGAACAACAGAAAGAAGGGCAAGAAGGAGGTGCTTGCCGTCGAGAAGTCCGGCAAGGAGGCCCCCGCCAAGCAAGCACAGGCTGGCGGCTCCGGCAAGGAGCCTGCCCCTGCGGCGGCGGCCGACAAGCCGGGTAGCTCCGACAAGCAATACTGTAAGATCCACCGCACCAAGGGTCACGATCTCTCCAACTGCAAGCGCGTCGAGTACCTCGTCGAGCAGCAGAAAGCTGAGTACGAGAGGCGCGACAAGGAGAAGGCCCAAGGTGGCGGGGAGGAGCCCAGCAAGAAGCGGCCGTTCAACGGCCGGGGAGGGCGCCGCGGCAAGGCTAAGCAGCGGCAAGGAGATCGACCTCCCCGGGGCCGCGACAACGACGAAGAAGATGACGACGAAGACATGGAGGACGAGGAGAACAGCGAGCAGGAGTTCCAGAAGGCCACGGAGGTCCTGTGCGTCGACGGTGGCGCCTCCCTGCATACCTCCCACCGCCAACTCAAGCAGTGGGTGCGTGAGATAAACGCAGCGGAGCCGCCCGTGGAGTCGCGCAGGCTCCTCAAATGGTCCAGCACGCCCATCGTTTTTGACCTTGAGGATCACCCTGACCGCACCACAGCGGTCGGGTGCTTGCCGATGCTGGTTTCTCCCACCATCCGCAACCTCAAGGTCACCAAAATGTTGGTTGACGGCGGGGCCGGGCTGAACTTGATCTCCTCTGCTGTGATCAAGAAACTCCAGATTCAAGATGGCGAGCTCGAAGAGACCGGTTCATTCCAAGGAATCAACCCGGGAAGGAGCAAGCCCAAGGGAAAGATCACTCTGCCGGTGACCTTTGGCGGGGAGCTCAACTTCAGGACTGAGCGCATCACTTTCGACGTCGCCGATATTCCATTGCCCTACAATGGAATACTCGGCCGTCCTGCCCTCGCCAAGTTCATGGCAGCTTCCCATTATGCCTACAACGTGCTGAAGATGCCGGGGCCGATAAGCGTCATCACGGTCCATAGCGACAAGAAGGATGCGCTTATTTGCGCCGACAAGATCTACCGGGATGCGGCAGCTGCGGCCGAGAAGGATACTCTTGCCGCTGAAGCTCCCGGGGGGAAGAAGACGAAGACCAAGTCCGGCAAGTGCTCTGGGACCCACTCCGGCAACCGCACCTCCTCGGAGTGCTGCGCTGCCGCCGAGGACGTTCCATCGAGCTCCACCGGCAAGAGTAAGAAAGGAATGGCTGCTCCTCCGGCAACCAAGAAAGTGTCCGCCAAGGAGGACGGCACTGGTGGTACCTTCACCATCAGTGCAACCCTTGACAGCAAATAGGAAAGCGCGCTCGTTGCATTCCTGCGGGCGAATGTCGATGTGTTTGCCTGGCAACCATCTGACATCCCCGGTGTTCCCAGGAAGGTGATTGAGCACAAGCTTGCTGTCTGTCCTCATGCGCGGCCCATCAAGCAGAAAGTGAGGAAGCAAGCCGTGGAGCGCCAGGAGTTCATCAACGAAGAAATCAAGAAGCTAGAAGCAGCAGGCCTAGTTAGAGGTGTGATCCATCCGACATGGTTGGCAAACCCAGTCGTCGTGCGCAAGGCTAACGGGAAGTGGAGACTGTGTATAGACTTCACCGACGTGAATAAAGCATGTCCCAAGGATCCATTCCCTTTGCCGCGCATTGACCAGATCGTTGACTCCACTGCCGGATGTGAGCTACTCTGTTTTCTTGATGCATACTCAGGCTATCATCAGATCTTTATGGCCAAAGAGGATGAAGAGAAGACTGCATTTATCACTCCATGCGGCACCTATTGCTTTATTCGCATGCCGTTTGGATTGAAGAATGCAGGCTCAACCTTTGCAAGGGTAGTGTACACTGCTTTTGAGCCACAGATCCACATAAATGTAGAAGCTTACATGGATGACATCGTGGTGAAGAGCAAGAGCAAGGAAACCCTGATTCAAGACTTGGAAGAAACGTTTCAGAACCTGCGCAGGATACAGCTCAAGTTGAACCCCGAGAAGTGCGTCTTTGGAGTCCCCTCCGGCAAGCTTCTCGGGTTCTTTGTATCGCAGAGGGGGATTGAAGCCAATCCCGACAAGATTAAGGCCATTGAGCAGATAGAGGCCCCAAAGCGCGTCAAGGATGTCAGGAGGCTTGCAGGTTGCGTGGCTGCCCTCAGTAGGTTCATTTCAAAGTCTGCAGAACGCGCCCTACCCTTCTTCAAAATCTTGAAGAAGGCAGGTCCCATGAAGTGGACTCCGGAAGCGGAGGCGGCGCTGCAGGATTTGAAACGGTACCTGTCCTCCACTCCAATACTTGTCGCACCTAGACCACAGGAAAAGTTGTTGCTATACTTAGCAGCAACCAACCAGGTGGTTAGTGCTGCGTTAGTAGCGGAGAGGGAGTCCGACGAGGAGCCAGCACCACCGGCAAGCGGATCCAGCGACAAGCAGGGGGCTGTCCCGACAAGCTCTGGTCCCGACAAGGATGACACTGCGCAGGAGCAAGGAGAGGTACGGAAGAAGATGGTGCAGCGCCCAGTGTATTTTGTAAGTTCCCTTCTCCAGGGGGCTAGATCAAGATACTCTGGTGTGCAAAAATTGCTTTTCGGCCTCCTCATGGCCTCGAGAAAGCTGCGCCATTACTTCCAAGCCCATGAGATAACAGTGGTCACTCGCTTTCCGCTGAAGAGGATATTGCACAATCCAGAAGCAACAGGCAGGATCGTTGAGTGGGCACTGGAGCTGTCGAGCTTTGGACTCAAGTTTGAAAGTACTTCAACCATACAGAGCCGAGCTTTGGCAGAGTTCATAGCTGAGTGGACCCCAACACCAGAAGAAGAAGTTCAAGAAACAAGCACACCCGTGCAAGAAGCGACAAGTGAATGGGTAATGTATTTTGACGGTGCCTTCTCGCTGCAAGGCGCCGGTGCCGGCGTGGTACTCATCGCGCCCACCGGAGAGCACCTCAAATATGTTATCCAGATGCACTTTCCCAGGGAGCAAGCGACAAACAACACTGCAGAATATGAAGGCTTGCTTGCCGGCCTCAGAATTGCGGCCGAACTTGGGATCAGAAAGCTGATTGTACGGGGCGATTCTCAGTTGGTGGTCCGGCAAGTTAACAAGAGCTACCAGAGCCCTTTGATGGAAGCTTATGTCGATGAAGTGAGGAAGCTTGAGGAGCACTTTGAAGGTCTGCAGATGGAGCACGTCCCGAGAGCTCAGAATGAAATTGCAGACGGCCTTTCAAAGTGCGCTTCGATGAAGTTACCTGTGGAACCAGGGACCTTCTTACTCAAGCTGACTCAGCCATCCGTTACACCATCAATTGGGCAGTCCAAGAAGAGAAAATTGGTCTCCGGCGACTACTTGCCGGCGGATCTTCCTGAAACCGCCGCCAAGGTCCCCAAGATCAACAATCAGAACGCTGAGGAACAGTTTGCTCCTGCAAGTCCTCGGGCTTGTACAGTTGAAGCAAGCGTTCCCGACAAGCCTCGCCCCGGCGAGCTTGCCGGGGGACCGTCAGCTCCGGCAGAACCAGAGGTCCTTGCCGTAGAAGCTGAGGTTCCCGCAGCGGCCCTCGAGCCTTTAGTCCTTGCCGCCGAGCCTCAAGCTCCGGCATGGGCGCAGCAGATCGTCCGCTTCCTTCAAACTGGAGAACTTCCCGACGACCCTCAAGAGATAGAGAAGATAACCAGGCAGTCAAGTATGTATCAGTTCGTGGATAACGAGCTGTACAGAAGAAGACTCAATGGTGTCAGACTGAAGTGCATCTCCAGAGAAGATGGACGGAAGCTGTTGGCGGAAATACACGGAGGCATATGCGGCCACCACATTGGCGCAAGGGCGCTTGTCGGGAAAGCTTTCCGGCAAGGGTTCTTTTGGCAAGAAGCCCTCCAAGATGCAACTGCACTAGTAACCAAGTGTGAAGCGTGCCAGTTCCATGCAAAGCAAATCCATCAGCCAGCTCAAGCTCTCCAAACAATCCCTTTGTCATGGCCCTTCTCGGTCTGGGGGCTCGATATCCTCGGCCCTTTCCCTCGTGCTGTCGGGGGCTTTGAGTACTTGTACGTTGCAATCGACAAGTTCACAAAGTGGCCAGAAGTGGAGCCAGTGAGGAAGGTGACAGCACAGTCAGCGGTCAGGTTCTTCAGGTCGATTGTTTGCCGTTTCGGGATCCCTAACAGGATCATCACCGACAACGGTACGCAATTCACTAGTCGCACCTTTATGCAGTACGTCCAAGACCTTGGCGCCAAGGTCTGTTTCGCTTCTGTTGCTCACCCGAGGAGCAACGGTCAAGCGGAGAGGGCGAATGCTGAAGTGCTGCGCGGACTCAAGACAAGGACCTTTGACAGGCTGCGCAAGTGCGGAAGAAATTGGATAGAGGAGCTACCGGCGGCTCTTTGGTCAATCAGAACGACACCAAGTCGAGCCACCGGACAGACACCTTTTGCTCTAGTCTATGGAGCAGAGGCAGTTCTCCCCACGGAACTCGTATACGGATCTCCTCGGGTGCTCGCTTATGATGAGCTCGAGCAAGAGCAACTGCGGCAAGATGACGCGTTGCTCCTCGAGGAGGGACGTCTCCAGGCTGCTGTACGAGCTGCTCGATACCAGCAAGCTTTGCGCCGCTACCATAGCCGCAAAGTCAAGGCCAGGAGTCTCGAGGAAGGTGACCTTGTTCTTCGGCGTGTTCAGTCCGCCAAGAATTCCAACAAGTTGACGCCAAAGTGGGAAGGCCCTTATCGGGTGAGACAAGTTACGAGGCCCGGCGCTGTCCGCCTCGAGACCGAAGAAGGCTTACCGGTGAGCAACTCCTGGAACATAGAGCATCTTCGCAAGTTTCACCCCTAAGGCGCGGTTGCCGTGATCCGCTCCGGCAACCACCTTTTGTACAAGCCTTGCCGCTGTTGCATGTAACCCTTTGTACAAAGCCGGGCGCAGACCCCGTGCATCAGCAAAGCTTTTGTGTTTTTCGCACCAATCGCCTTTTGCATGCTTTTCTTTGCTATTCGCATGTTCTGTTTGGTGTTTGGTGCAACACTCAAGTATACGGTAAGCATTATTACGCCGAAAGGCCATATGCTTGTTTCCCTCTCCCTTTTTCTTTCCTCTTAAACAGAAGGAACGTTCCTCGCGCACAAGTTTGCCGGGGGGGGAAGGAGGTGGAGGAGGAACCAAGTGCTGTTCAAGAAAGAGAAGCCTTACCGAAAAGCGAACAATATAAGCAAGCAACATATGAAAGATAAGTTGTTGGAATTTGACCAGTTCAAATTTTAAATTTTGGTTGTCTTCCTTGAACGATCACATTTTGTATGGAAAACCTGTGCGCGGAGGAACCTACCCGTAGCTTGCCGCACCCTTATCTTGTTTTCGAGTTCACTCAACGATTTAAGTGAGCTGCGACAAGTGTCGCGCCCTTGCTTCGTTTCCGAGTACGCTCAGCAAGCTAAGTGCGTTGCGACTAGCTGCGGCAAGGTTGCTTGCCGGCGAAGACCTTGGCCAGCAGGCTGCTCAGAGTCCAGCACTCAGCGCTCGCGGCAAAGGCCCCTTGCCGGCAAGCTCCCCGGGAGCGTAGGGTGAAGAACATACAAAGTCAAAGATTGAGACAAGGAAGATAACGTTGCACTGATTAATAAAAATAAAGTGAATATCTTACAAAGGATAACTTGTCGCAATGGACTAATGAGTTCATGACATAATGTGCAGCAACAAAAAGATAAAGATAATGGAGCCCTAATCTACGCGGTCGCCCTCCTTCCTGCCGAGCTTAGCCACCTTGGCGATGATGTGGGCGACCCGCTCCTTCAGGGCCTCCGTGTTCGCATCGGCCGGCAGGCTACGAAGAACGTTGGTCAAGTTGATTCCCGGATTGCGGTACACGATCTTCGTCAGCACCCGCTCCAGAGTTCCCGCGCAGAGCAGGCGCGACTCCTCGGCCAGCTGCGCGGGGATTTGGTTCCGGAGACCTGCCAGGGCCGGCGCGATCCCTCTGAAGAAGAGGCTGAGCTTGGCGCTGTGCGGGAGATCCGGATCCGGCGAGTAGATGAGGTGTTCGACCTTCAGTGCCAGCAGCTCCTGGTCAATGTTGGACGCAGAAGAAACCAAGTCTTCGGTCCATACCTCGATGGTCTGGCGGAAGAGCTCGGATGCCTTGTTGACGCTGTCCACCAAGGTCCGCTCCTTGCGGAGCTCCTCCTTCAGCTTGTTCTCCTGAGCCCGGGCAGCGTCGAGCGAATCCTTCAGAGTGGTGACCTTCAGTTCCAAGTCCTCGATGGAGTCCTTGGCGGCCTTCAACTCGTCGCCCCTCTTGGTGAGACTCACCTGAAGCTCGGAATTTGTGTGAGCGTCCTTCTCGCGCTCCAGGATGAGCGCGGCAACCTTCTCTGCGCTCACCTTCAGCGCCTTCTCCAACTGTTCAACCTTGGCGGCAAGCTCCTTCTTGGCGTCTTCCGCAGCAACCGCGGCGGCTTTCGCCTCCTTCAGCTCCCCGCCAAGGGCAGCCTCGCGAGCGGCAAGGTCCTCCTCATGGGAGTCCAGCTCGACCTTCCGCTGCGCGAGCTCTCCCTCTCGCCGGGACATCTCCACCCCGGCGAGCCGCTGCTGTTCGTCAGCTTCAGCCTTCTCGAGCACCCACTCCTGGTACTCGCCGGCGAGACGCTCACGCTCCTCCGCCACCTCGCGGAGGGCCGCCTGGTTGGCGGCGCTGAGCTCCGCCGCACGCTTCTCCATTTCTCCGGCGGCCTTGGCGGCAAGGGCCTCCCGAGAGGCGAGCTTCGCCTGCCTGGCCCGGTAAAGGGCCAGGAGCTGGTAGAGCAACCTCTCCTCCTCGGGACCCTCACTCCCGCCGGGCGCCTCGACAATCTTCAGGCCTGCGGAGGCGAGGATTTCTCCGTCGAACGCCTCGCCCTCCGCAGGAGCTCGCGATGAAGACCCCCAAGGCATCTGGATGAAGACGCCATTGGGGGCCTCAAGATAATACCCCTGCTCCTTGCTGGCGGAGGGACCGGTGGCCGGTGCAGCATCTGATGCTCCCGCCGCCTCCGGGGCGGCGGTGCGATCGCCGTCCCCCTCCCCAGCCGCTGCGTCCGCAGCCGGGGCAGTCTCCTGCGCGGCCGGCTCGGCGGCCTCGGCCATCTCCTCGACGACAGGAGCGTCGCCGCCGCCGCCCTGCGCGTCCTCCTCCTCAAGGTTAATAACCTCCGTCTCCATGGGCTCAGGAGGAGGAAGATCTAAAAAGAAGAAGAAGAAAAAGAAGTTCAAGACTCAAGCAAATATCCAAAAAGAAGCAAGGCCAAGAAAGCAAATCACAAAACTTACCTTGGCGGACGTCCTCAGCGGTGGGCTCCCTCGCCGGGGAGCTCGGCCTTGGCGGAGTGGCCGCCCTCGCCGGGCTGCTCGCCCTTGGCGGGGTACTCTGCCTTGGCGGAGTACCCGCCCTTGGCGGAGCACTCTCCCTTGCCGGAGAGTTCTGCCTTGGCGGGGACGGCGGGGCCTGTGGCTCCTCAACGACAGTCTCCGGGCGCTCTTCCCGCTGTGGCTCCACCTCTGCACAGAACAAGACAAGAAACGTCAAGACATGAAGACAAAACCAAATCCTCAGGCGTACCCCAACAGGCGAAAAGAGAAAACCCCAGACTTACGCTGGGGGCTGCGCTGGGGGCTGCTCCTCGGAGCAGCGCTCGGGTCCGGCAGGCTCGGCTCCGGCACCCCCCCTGTTGCCGCAGCTGCTGAGTCTTCCGTGACCTCGACCTCGGGCGCCTTGGCCTTCTTCGCCGCGTGATGGGCCAGGGTCCTGAAATCAGAACAATGAACAGAGTCAGCATTAACAAAAAAAAATTAAGACAGAAATCGAGAAGGTGTAAGGTCCCGGATCCTTACTCCTGGTCCTCCTCGTCGTCCTCGCTCAGGGCGGAGAAATCATACTCCACCGTGGGCGCGTCGGCACGAGGAGCGGAAGATGAAGACTCCCTCGCGCGCTTGGTGTTCACCAGGGCTGGGGGCTGCGAAGACCCAGCCCCTGTGGTAGCCGGCGCCCGAGGGGCGGGCGGAGCCGCTGCTCCGCTTCGAGAAGACCCCTGCCGGCTCGCTGCCGGCCTGCGAGGCGCCTCCGTCGTGGTCCGCGCACGGGCCGCCTCCGCTGCGGCTGGTGCGCCGGACGGCCTTGGCGCGGCTTGGCTCCCCCGGGGAGCTGCCCGGCGAGCTGGCTGTTGCCGGGGCGCCTGCGCCCTTTCCCCCGTCGCCGCCTTGCGGAGACGTTTCGCCGGGGACTACCTCGGGCTTGCCGGGGGCGGGGAGCTCTCCGACGAGGAGAGGTCGTCGGCGTACAACTCCGTGGATCCGCCGGAGTCCTCGGCCTCCTCCTCCTCCTCCTCTTCCCCGGCCGGCTCACTGGGCCCAGCGTCCTGCGCTGCGGCCCCCTTTCCCTTGGCACCTCCGCCCCTCGCGGCGCCTCTGCTCCCTCCGGCGGTACCCTCCATTGCCGCGGCCTCGGCCGCGATCCCGTGGATCCCGGAGTGCCTCAGCGAGGGGACCCCGGCGAGCGCGTCGGGAGGAAGCTTCAGCAACCTGCGGATCTCCGCCTCCTCCGCCTGGGTGGACGCGTCCGCAGCCTCCGCCTCTTCCGGCGAGTATCCGAAAATTCCTGCCGCCGCGGCCGCGGCGGCCTCTTCAGCCCGGGAAGCTATGTAGGCGATCTCCTGCTCGGTGGTGTCCCGCGTGTGCAGCTTGAGGTCGTCCTTGTTCTTCGCCACCTCTACGAGGTTGTCGTAGAAGTTGAGGACGTCGATGGGCTTCGGAGCGATCCACGTGCGGTCCAAGCCATGCGAGTCACACATGGGCATCATGGCGAGGATCCGATCCCTGACGATGTTGTTGCAGAGCGGCACCACTTCCCGGGGAGTCCTGAACCACTCGGGGTGTGCCGGGTCGTACTTGAAGAGTTCCCGGACCATTCCCCTCAGCTCCAGCGTGGTGAAGTTGAAGTTGAGCCCGGGGCGCAGCCTCATGATGTCTGCCGGGCCGCCGTACTCCCAGGCCGGCCTCTTCCGGTCTTGGAGAGGGGCGATGCGCCGGCGGAGGAAATCTGCGCCCACCTCAGCAACTGACAGCTTGGCCAACCGAAGACGAAGAATCCGGACAAGGGCGATATCGAGCTTGATATCGTCCGAGTCCAGCTCACTCCAGTCCCTGCCGCGCACGATCGGCGTTGTGCGCGGCGCGGTGAAGGCTTGCGGCTGGTCTTCGACGACCCAGCACCACTCCGCTCGCCATTCCTCCCACTTGCCGCGGAGCTCCCCCGGCAAGTACGCACCCTTTTTATTCAAACGGAAAACCCAAGAAATTCCTCCGGAGAGGGGGGCGTCGGCCTCGGCTCTAGGAGTGAAGAAGTGCCTAAAGAGTGCTACATTGGGGTGGACTCCTATGAAGTTTTCGCACATGTGTGCGAAAACAGCCATGGTGAGGATGGCGTTGGGGGTGAAGTCAAGCAGATGGAGGCCGTATGTGTTCATGACGTCGCAGAAGAAGTTTGAGAAAGGAGGACAGAGACCACAATGAAAGAAGGCAGCAAAAAAGTAGTACCCGCCGGGATAGCTGTCCTTGGCGGCGGCCGGATACGCTCGCGTGCGGGGATGCGCGTCGGTCTCCTTGGCCCAGAACAAGTAATACTTGTTCCAGAGCTCCCGCACGCCGAGCTTCGGCGGGAAGACGAGATGCTGCTTCCGGTACGCGATGAGCTTGGCCGCTTGCTCCGATTTCTCCCGCTTGGACTTCTCCGCCTTCGCCTTGTCGGTCTTTGGGGCCATGGCGGACGCGGCGGAAGGAGGGGAACGAAGAGCTCGGCGGCGGCGGAGATGTGGAGGCAGAGCGCAAGAGAGAATCTTTGGAGAAGGAAGACGATGCAATGAAAGCGCAAGGAGGGGAACCGCGCCCGCTTCCTCTGCTTTTATGGGGGAGTGGGGGGCGTTTCGCCCTTTCCATTAAGAGATCGTGGGCACGTCCCATCCCACGGCGCCGCGATCGACGCGTGCCGTTACCGTGGGGTGCGGCGGATATGGAAGTGGATTCAGCGCGCCGCGGGCCGCGGGTGCCCGTGCACTGTTTTGGGCCTGGCCCAACAGCGCTCGGTACCGTGTGTGGCCCAGGCCCGGGGGCTCCTGTCGGTGTACTAAGGTAGGGGTACCTCAGTACCCCAACTTGTGCACGGGCAGTTGCAGCTTCCCGCGGCAGGGTTTACTGCGTGCTCGCCGGAGACCTTCCTGCTCCCTATTAAACCATTCAAAAACAAAGTATACAAGGCATAAGACCGAGACCCCGGCAAGAGGAGCTTGCCGGGAAGGCCGTACCAGGCTCAAGACTGCCCCGCTAACGCAAGACCCTGGCAAGAGGAGCTTGCCAGGAAGACTAGAAGACAACGCCCCGGCGCTATATGCGCCCCGGCAAGGGCCCGGGGAGCGGCAAGCTCCCGGGTCCGGCAAGATCAAGGCCCCGGCAAGGTGCTTGCCGGGAAGGCTGCGCTGTGCGCCCGCGCTCCAGCTCATCGGCCCACGCGTCGCCTTGGGGCCTATCCAGGGACGCGTGGCGGATGGCTGCGCAGCCTGGGGTGCACGGTGGCACTCCACGGCGGTGGATCCATCGCCGTGGCGGACGGAGACGCCATGGCGGGAGCTTTTGGGGTCGACGGCGACGGGCATTGAATGCCCTTGTCCCCCACTGTTAAAGTAGGTATAGACCACTGTTCTGTACTGTAGCTCCACTGTTCCCGCACTGTTACAACTACCACCTCTTTTACTTTTTTACCCCTTTCTCCTACGTTGACACCTGTCGGTGACCCCTTGCACTATAAAAGGAGGCCCATGCACAACGTGGAGGGGGTTCGGAACCTAGATCACTCTCGCGCTTGGTGTAGCTGCTTCTTCAAGCTCCCGAGCGCTCAAACTCAATACACAACCAAGCAGGAGTAGGGTTTTACGCGTCTACCGCGGCCCGAACCTGGGTAAAACTGCCCGCGTGCTCGCTGCGATCTGCTCTTTGTGCTCCCTCCGCCCTCGTACCGCACAGACAAAGGGGCTCCGGTCCCATAGGTGTCCGTGGCGGACAGTTTCCCCCGACAGCATGCTTGACAACTTGGAAAATTTGACCCTAAAGAATTGAACATCACATTTGCAGAATTGAACCAAACAGTTAACTGAACACCACATTGCACGACATGTAGAACATATACTCTAGAGCATAAGATTGCATGGTAAATGTAGATAGCACAATTCACTAGAATTTGTTAAGGAAAGGCAGTAGCTAGCAAACTGAACATCGGTCCTTATAGTGAGCTAATAAGACAAGCTACTCCTCATTGTCGGAGATATCGATGACGATTGGCTCCTTGGACATGGAACAGGGTGAGGCCTCCGCTTCCTGGGTGCCCTCGTTGTAGTGGTGAGTTGCCTTAGCCGCTCCGGGCACCAACATGCTGGCTCTCGAGATGAGGTAAGCACGTGCACGCTGATAAAACACCTCGTAGTCTTTATTGAAGGTACAAATCGTGGCCTCGAGAAAATGCCACGAACTGTCGTTTAAAGCAGCCAACCATGTCGCGGCGTCAGCGCACGAGGCTGCGACGGTGGCGTCCACGGCGAGGTGCTCCTCCAAGATCTGGGGGTCGGCACAAATGGCAGCCATCGCGACCTCATCCGTGCGTGCGACCGCGATTTGCTTCTCCGCTCCCAAATGCTGCTTGAGATCCTGGCTATACCACGTGCACCATGGCTTAGGGCAGCGCTTATTTGGTGGAGGGGTCGGTGATTTGGGTGGTAGGTGTCATGCTCACGCCCGCGGTCGGGGCATGTGGGATGTGGAAGGAGGAGGAGGATGGGGGTCAGGTGTAGATTACCTGCCTGAAGGAGGGTCGTCGGCAAGGAGGCAGCGTTGCAAGCAAGTAGTGAAGGTTTCAACTTGGAAAGGAAGGCGGAAACAGGGGAAATGTGGCTTTTGATAAGGGGGTGGGTAGGGGGTGGGGAGGTAGATATTTCCGCGGATGCCAAAAACTTGGAATCGCTTCAGCGAAAAAACTTGCGTGCAAAGTCTCATCAGACACAGTCCCTTATTCTGAACTATGTACGACATGTGAACATCACAAACGATTCAGATAGCTTAACCCGTGTGTGATGAGTTTGAACGTCAAAAATTTTGGTTCGAATTTCCATGGTTACAGTGGTCATCCACGTCATTGCATAATTTGGGTACACAAAGGAGACTACAGTACACCCACACTTCTTAATCGAGCAAGTTCGGCAATTAAACAGAGCTAGCTGACCTAAACATTACTCTAACAAATTAAAGACCGACACTCTTAATTAAAAGAAACAGAGAGTACTACTTCGGCTGGTGCTCGTCGATCTCCGCCGCCACTTCCATGTCCAGCTCGCGCCCGACGGTGTCCTGGGGAAGGCGCTCCATGCCATCAATCGCACCATAATCGGCAAGCATCTCGCCATCTGCGTCTGCCATATCTTTGGAATAGGCCGCCATAGGATGGCCATCGGCTGCCGCGATCTGGGCTTTGGTGGGCTCTATCGTGGCAAGGTATGCCGCGCAGGAACGGACGGTTGCTCGTACGCTTTCGGCGATTGCTAAGTTGTCGGCCGTGGGTTCCCGACCGTTGTCGGAGAAGCTTTGTTCCATTTGTGCGGTGACCGCCACGAGCTGGGCGTGGACGGCCTTGACATGGTCATGGGCGGCCTCCATCAGGGCTAAGGCAGCCGATGTGGAATGGATAGCTGTTGTGCCGCTCTCACCAGTTGTTATCCCCGAGGCAGATGTTGCTGTCGCCGCCTGAGAAGCAACAACGGCCGTTTGGGCTGCCTTGGCCGCCCGGCCGCAGATTGCGATCGCGCTCACAAAGCTTGTTAGCATGCGCATGGTGGCTGCGGCCGCGCTCTCGTCGGAGTGGACCACTGAAGTTGCCCTCACAACGCGGGTCCACGGGCCCATCTTTCTCCGGCGACGATTGAACAATGAAATGATATTTGGGGAGCGAGCTAGTGTGCTTGAGACGCCCGCTGTGGACTGTAGCCGACGCACTTTCTCGCGTAAGCCATAGGCGTACTATACACCGACGGTGCTCTAGGAAATTTTGTTCTGCATCTCACATGGTTGGTGATAATAAACTATGTGCAATCTACTTGTTTTTTCATGTTAATTTGAATTACATAATGGGGTCACAGCAGCAATGGACGGTGTTTGAATTGCTAGACCTTTTATATGTAGTGAACATGCAACTATATGTGTGCCGTAAAAGAATTGGAATTATTCAGGGTTCGTTTACATATGTTATACATTAATTTGGTTTCCTAGCCATTTCAGGTGCACAATTCAAAATTAAACTACATGCACATGCTCCGGTGCACCAACATGGGTTGTAAAATCATATATGTATCCATGGGTTTATGCTTGATGAAATTCGAACACCACGGCACCATCGCTCTCCGGCAAACGTCGACGTTCACATGACACCACTAGAGGAGAGACAACATACATCTCATCAAAATATCGAACGAAGACCAAACTCACATGACTACTGATAGCAAGACTTCTCCCATGTCCTCAGGAACAAAAGTAACTACTCACAAGACATAATATTTTTCATGATCAGAGGGGTATTAATATGCATAATGGATCTGAACATATGATCTTCCACCAAATAAACCAACTAGCATCAACTACAAGGAGTAATCAACACTACTAGCAACCCACAGGTACCAATCTGAGGTTTGGCTACAAAGATTGCATACAAGAGATGAACTAGGGTTTGAGAGGAGATGGTGCCGGTGAAGATGTTGATGAAGATAGCCCTCCCCAAGATGGGAGAGTTGTTGGTGATGACGGCGGTGACGATTTCCCCCTCGTGGAGGGAAGTATCCACAGCAGAACAGCTCTGCCGGAGCCCTATATTGGTTTCCGCCTCAGTTCCACCTCGAGACGGCGGCGTCTGGTCCCGAAATCCTTCTCCTGATTTTTTCTAGGTCAAAACGCTTCACATAGGAGAAGATGGGCATCGGGGGCTCATCAGCTGGCCCTCGAGGTAGGGGGGCGTACCCTGGGAACGGGGTTGCGCACTCACCCTCGAGGCCAGCCAATGGCCCCTCTCGTGGATTTCTTCCGCCAGATATTTTTTTATATTTTCTGAAAAAATGTTCTGTTGAGTTTCGGGGATTTTGGAGTTGTGCAGAATAGGTTTCCAGAGTTTGCTCCTTTTCCAACCCAGAATTCCAGCTGTCGGCATTCTCCCTCTTCATGTAAACCTTGTAAAATAAGAGAGAAAAGGCATAAGTATTGTGACAAAACATGTATGAACAGCCCATAATGCAATAAATATCAACTTATAAGCATGATGCAAAATGGACGTATCAACTCCCCCAAGCTTAGACCTTGCTTGTCCTCAAGCGAAAGCCGATAACGAAAAATATGTCCATGTGTTTAGAGATAGAGGTGTCGATAAAAATAAAATACGGACATGAGGGCATCATGATCATTCTCATAACAGCAACTTATATAAATATATAGTCATATGATCATTATCTTAAAGTAACAATTCATCCACAATATCAAGTATGCATCATAAAATTCATTAGAAACTAACAAACTTTGGTCTCGGTCATTGAAACAATTGCAATTTATCGTAACATCGGAAAGAGTCACTATAAGAGCTTTTCAGCAAGCCAACAAACTCAACTATCATATAGTCTTTCACAATTGCTCACACTCACGCAATACTTATGTTTATGGAGTTTTAATCTGACACGGAGAAAGATAGGGGCTTATGGTATTGCCTCCCAACCTTTTACCTCAAGGGTAATGTCAACAGTAATAGAACATGAAAACTTACATCCAAGTGGGTATATATGTCAGGATCTTTCCAACACAATGTGCTTGCGAAAGGATAAATTGAAAAAGGAAAGGTGGATTTCACCTTGACACTTATAAGACAAGAATAAATGATAGGCCCTTCACAGAGGGAAGTAGAGGTTGTCATGTGTTTTTATGGTTGGATGCACAAAGTATTAGCATAGAAGAACTTCGCTTTATATTGCCACTTGTGATAAGGACCTTTATTATGCAGTCCGTCGCTTTTATTACTCCCATATCACAAGCTCGTATAAAGCTAATTTCTCCCACACTAATAAATCATACATATTTTAGTGGGTTTGCAACATGACAACTTACTTGGAAGAATCTTTCTCAATCCATTGGTAGTTATGGTGGACTCTCATGACAAAACTGGGTTTAAGGATATATGGAAGCACAAGTAGTATCTCTACTTAGTGCGAGGAGTTTTGGCTAGCATGAGGGAGAAAGGCAAGCTCAACATGTTGGAAGATCCATGACAATATACTTTATTTCGGATATAAGAAGACATAACCCATTATGTTGTCTTCCTTGTCCAACATCAACTCTTTAGCATGTCATATTTTAATGAGTGCTCAGAATCATAAAAGATGTCCAAGATAGTATATTTGTATGTGAAGTCTCTCTTCTTTTATTACTTCCTATTAATTCCAACGATGACCAAAACTATGTTTGTCACCTCCTAACAACTTTTATTTATCATACTCTTGTATGTGAAGTCATTACTTCCCATAAGATCGATATGATATCTTTGATTCTCTTTTTGTTTTCTTTCTTTTTGTCTTGACCCAAGTGAGGAAATCAAGCCCTTGACTCAACACTAATCTTTATTATATAGCTCACGGACTCGATTACAAAGGATAAAGCTCACAAAGCAAAAGCTCACAACTAGATCATGCTAACTTTATTCTAATAGATCAAGATACTACCAAAAGGATCAAACTAAATAAAACGGTAAAGATAGGGGTGATGGTGATACGATACCGGGGTCACTTCTCCCAAGCTTGGCAGTTGCCAAGGGGAATGCCCATACCCATATGATTATGTCTCCTTCTTCGGCGTTGGTGATGATGGAGTTGCAAGTAGTGACGGGGAATCCTCATATATCGAGCGTAGGAGATCTTCCAGCTTGCGGATAATACCTTTGAGAGCAGCTATGTAATCCTTCAACAAAAGATTTTCACTTGTGAGATGCTTGTTGCGGATCTGAGCTAACTCAATCATCCTGAAAGCTTCTAGCTCAGTTGAGGTAAATAGATTAGGAAGGGATTTAGAGGTGTCTTCTTCTCCAGCTGCCGGAGCCGGATCCTCCACCTCCATCTTGATCTTCTTCTCCTTGTGAATCTCCTCAGGCCCTTCTCTCTTCAGATCTATCTTCATTAGCCAAGCATCGTTGCCTTCATTGTTGGAGGAGGGAGACGGCATGATGCCTAGCTTCGCAAACCCTAGCAGAAAACAGCTCGAAACAAAAACAGAGGAAATATGCGTGATACAGAGGTCAAAACCTTGAGGAGTATATATAATGAATTTTTCCTGAAAATAAGGAGTAACCCACAAGGAAATAGAGTCCAGGGGACACACGGGGTGCCCTCGAGGCAGGGGGCGCGCCCTGGGAAGGGAGGCGCGCCCCCTACCCTCGAGGAGGCCCCGTGTCTCCTCCGGACTGCGGTTTACTTTTCTATTTTTCTAAATATTCCAAAACGGAGAAAAATTGTCTTTAGAGCTGTTTTGGAGTCGGTTTACTTACCGTATCATGTACCTCTTACTTTTTGGAGGCTGAATCATTCTGGAAAGTGTCCCTTATGTATTTCTCCGGGGTTATGGTTTCAATAACATTAGTTTCAACATTAATAGGATTACCTGAGATATAATGTTTGATTGTTTGACCATTCACCACCTTCACATTTGTGCCTTCGATTTTGTTGAAGTTTATGGCACCGGAACGATAGACTTCCTCGATAACGTAAGGTCCTTCCCACTTGGAGAGAAGTTTTCCTGAAAAAAATCTTGAACGAGAGTTGTATAGCAAGACATAATCTCCTACGTTGAACTCAAGCTTTTGTATCCTTTTGTTATGTCATCTTTTAACTTTTTCTTTAAATAACTTGGCATTCTCGTAGGCCAGGGTTCTCCATTCATCGAGACAGCTAATATCAAATAACCTCTTTTCACCGGCAAGTTTGAAAATCATAATTGAGCTCTTTGATAGCCCAATATGCCTTATATTCTAGCTCAAGAGGTAACTGACAAGCTTTTCCATATACCATCTTATACCGAGACATACCCATAGGATTTTTGTATGCAGTTCTATAGGCCCATAATGCATCATCTAGTTTCTTGGACCAATTCTTTCTGGACCTATTAACTGCCTTTTGCAAGATTAAATTCAACTCCCTATTACATAGTTCTACTTGACCACTAGTCTATGGGTGATAAGGTGATGCGATTCTATGGTTGACATCATACTTAGCAAGCATCTTACGGAAAACACCATGAATAAAGTGTGAACCACCATCAGTCATTAGATATCTAGGGACTCCAAACCGCGGAAATATAACTTCTTTAAGCATCTTAATAGAGGTGTTATGATCAGCACTACTAGTTGGAATAGCTTCTACCCACTTAGTAACGTAATCAACAGCAACTAGAATATGTGTGTACCCATTAGAGGCAGGAAAAGGTCCCATATAATCAAAGACCCAAACATCGAATGGTTCAATAACAAGTGAATAATTCATAGGCATTTCTTGACGTCTACTAATATTGCCGATTCTTTGACATTCATCACATGATAAGACAAACTTATGGGCATCCTTGAAGAGAGTAGGCCAATAAAAACCGGATTGCAATACCTTGTGTGCTGTCCTGTCTCCCGCATGGTCTCCTCGGTAAGCTTCGGAGTGGCACTTGCGTAAGATCTGTTCTTGTTCATGCTCAGGCACACAACGACTAATAATACCATCTACTCCTTCTTTATAAAGATGTGGGTCATCCCAAAAGTAATGTTTCAAATCGTAGAAGAACTTTTTCTTTTGCTGGTATGTGAAGCTAGGTGGTATAAACTTAGCAACAATGTAATTAGCATAATCAGCATACCATGGACCAGTACGAGAAGTACTTATGACAGCTAGTTGTTCGTCAGGGAAGCTATCATCAATAGGTGGGCCATCAAGTATATTCTCTAACCTAGACAAGTTATCTGCTACGGGGTTCTCAGCCCCCTTTCTATCAATAATATGCAAGTTAAATTCTTGCAGCAAGAGAACCCATCTAATAAGTCTAGGTTTAGCATCTTTCTTTTCCATAAAGTATTTGATAGCAGCATGATCAGTGTGAATAGTTACTTTAGAATCAACTATATAGGGTCTAAACTTATCACAAGCAAACACAACTGCTAAAAATTCTTTCTCAGTGGTAGCATAATTTCTTTGGGCACTATCTAGAGTTTTACTAGCATACTGGATAACATTCAATTTCTTATCAACTCTTTGCCCTAGAACAACTCCTACAGTATAATCACTAGCATCGCACATAATCTCAAAGGGTAAATTCCAGTCAGGGGGCTGGACAATAGGTGCAGAGATCAATGCTTTCTTAAGTATTTCAAATGCTTCTAGACAATCATCATCAAAGACAAAAGGAATATCTTTCTGTAAGAGATTAGTCAGAGGCCTGGAGATTTTGGAGAAGTCCTTAATGAACCTCCTATAAAACCCGGCATGACCAAGGAAACTTCGTATACCTTTGATATCCTTAGGGCATGGCATCTTTTCAATAGCATCAACTTTAGCCTTGTCAACTTCAATACCTCTTTCAGAAATTTTATGTCCCAAGACAATGCCTTCATTGACCATAAAGTGGCACTTCTCCCAATTCAAGACCAGATTTGTGTCTTCACATCTCTGCAAAACTCGATCAAGGTTGCTTAAGCAGTCATCAAAAGAAGTTTCGTAAACGGAGAAATCATCCATGAACACCTCAACAATCTTTTCACAAAAGTCAGAGAATATAGCCATCATACATCTTTGAAAGGTAGCAGGTGCATTACATAAACCAAAAGGCATACGTCTATAAGCAAAGGTAACGAAAGGACAAGTAAAGGTGGTGTTTTCTTGATCCCCCTTTGAAACAGGTATTTGAGAGAAACCAGAATAACCATCTAGAAAGAAGAAATGAGTATGTTTGGATAACCTTTCTAGCATTTGATCAATAAATGGTAAGGGGTAATGATATTTCTTAGTAGCTTTATTTAACTTACGGAAATCAATTACCATCCTATAACCTGTAACTATTCTTTGCGGGATCAATTCATCTTTATCATTAGGGACAATGGTCATACCTCCTTTCTTAGGAACACAATGGACAGGACTTACCCACTGGCTATCAGCAATGGGATAGATAATACCTGCCTCTAGGAGCTTTAGAATTTCCTTCCTTACCACTTCTTTCATCATAGGATTTAACCGTCGCTGATGATCGATAACTGGTTTAGCATTTTCTTCCAATTTTATCTTGTGTTGGCATATAGTGGGACTAATGCCCTTAAGATCATCTAGAGTATATCCAATAGCAGCTCGGTGCTTCTTCAGAGTTTTCAATAATCTTTCTTCCTCATGCTTTGAAAGGTTAGCACTAATAATAACATGATATATCTTCTTTTCATCAAGATAAACATACTTAAGATTATCAGGTAAAGGTTTAAGTTCAAACACAGGATCACCCTTGGGTGGAGGAGGATCCCCTAGGATTTCAACAGGTAAGTTGTTTTTCAATAGGGGTCCCTGTGTAAGGAATATTTCATCTATTTCCCTTCTCTCATTCATATGCATGTCATTTTTGTGGTCTAGCAAGTATTGTTGTAAAGGATCATTAGGTGGCACGGCAATAGAAGCAAGACAAATAAGTTCGTCCTTACTTGGTGATGCCTTTTCAAGGGGTTGTCTATGGAATTTAGCAAAGTTAAAATCATGAGACATGTCCCCTAATCAGATAGTGACAATGTCTTTCACACAGTCTATCTTGGCATTAACGGTATTCAAGAAGGGTGTGCCAAATATAATGGGGCAGAAAGCATCTTGTGGGGAACTAAGATCAAGAAAATCAGCAGGGTATTTAACCTTCCCACATAAGACTTCAATATCTCTAACAATCCCAACTGGTGAAATAGTATCTCTATTAGCAAGCTTAACAGTAACATCAATCCCTTCTAACTCAAAAGGTGCAATATCATGCATAATTTCGTTATACAAGTCAAGAGGGATAATACTCGCACTAGCACCTATGTCACATAAACCATGATAGCAATGATCTCATTTCTTAACAGAGATAATGGGCAAGCCTATGATAGGTTTATGTTTATTCCTAGCATTGGGTTTGGCTATTCTAGCAGACTCTTCTTGGAGATAAATAACATGTCCATCTAAATCTTCTACCAAGATATCTTTAACCATAGCAACACTAGGTTCAACTTTAATTTTCTCAGAGGGTGTAGGTATTCTAGTATTACTCTTACGAACTACAGTTGAAGCTTGAGCATGATCCTTTATCCTAACAGGGAAAGGTGGTTTCTCAATATAAGCGGTAGGAATGACAGGATCAACATTATAAGTGATAGTCTTTTCTTCAACTTTCATAGGTTCAACTACTTTAACTTCAATAGGGGGATGGTATTTAAACCACTTCTCCGTGGGGAGATAAACATGAGTAGCAAAGGATTCACAGAAAGAAGCTACTATCTCAGAGTCAAGTCCATATTTAGTGCTAAACTCATGGAAAACATCGGTATCTATAAAATCTTTAACACAATCAAACTTCGGGGTCATACCTGACTCCTTACCTTCATCGAGGTCCCAATCTTCGGAGTTGCGTTTAATTCTTTCCAATAAATCCCATTTGAAGTCAATAGTCTTCATCATATAAGAGCCAGAACAAGAAGTATCGAGCATGGAGCGATTATCATGAGAAAGCCGAGCATAAAATTTTTGAATGATCATTTCTCTTGAGAGCTCATGATTGGGGCATGAATATAACATTGACTTAAGCCTCCCCCAAGCTTGAGCGATGCTTTCTCCTTCGCGTGGCCAGAAATTATAAATATAATTACGATCACGATGAACCTGGTGCATAGGGTAGAACTTTTGACGAAATTCCAACTTCAGACGATTATAGTCCCAAGATCCCATATCATCGCATAGCCTAAACCATGTCAATGCATCTCCCTTCAAAGATAAAGGGAAGACCTTATTCTTGATAACATCCTCGGGCATACCTGCAAGCTTAAACAATCCACAAACTTCATCCACACAGATTAGATGTAAATCGGGGTGAAGTGTTCCGTCTCCTGTATAGGGATTTTCAAGCAATTTCTCAATCATACCCGAAGGAATCTCAAAGCAAACATTTTCATTAGGTGCAGTAGGTTGAGGAGCAACTCTTTGCTCTTCTGCTCGGGGTGAAGATACCCCAAACAAGCCCCTCAAAGGATTTTGAGCCATAGTAACAAGTGACAATCACACTATATAAAATTTTCCTTACCAAATTCCACTTACCAAAGGCGCTTCACTCCCCGGCAACGGCACTAGAAAAGAGTCTTGATGACCCACAAGTGTAGGGGATCTATCGTAGTCCTTTCGATAAGTAAGAGTGTCGAACACAACGAGGAGCAGAAAGAAATGATAGGCAGTTTTCAGTAAGGTATTTTCTGCAAGCACTGAAATTATAGGTAACAGATAGTTTTGTGATAAGATAATTGGTAGCAAGTGACAAACGGTAAAAGTAAATAAGGTGCAGCAAGGTGGCCCAATCCTTTGTGTAGCAAAGGACAAGCCTGGACAAAATCTTATGCAAGGTAATGCGCTCCCGAGGACATATGGGAATTATCGTCGAGCTAGTTATCATAACGATCATCTGATTCACGTTCGGTACTTTGATAATTTGTTATGTGGGTGGACCGGTGCTTGGGTGCTGCCCTTACTTGGACAAGCCTCCCACTTATGATTAACCTCGAATGCAAGCATCCGCAACTACAAAAGAAGTATTAAGGTAAACCTAACCCTAGCCTGAAACATATGGATCCAAATCAGCCCCTTACGAAGCAACGCATAAACTAGGGTTTAAGCTTCTGTCACTCTAGCAACCCATCATCTACTTATTACTTCCCAATGCCTTCCTATAGGCCCAAATAATGGTGAAGTGTCATGTAGTCGATGTTCACATGACACCACTAGAGGAGAGACAACATACATCTCATCAAAAAATCGAACGAAGACTTCTCCCATGACCCCAGGAACAAAAGTAACTACTCCCAAGACATAATATTGTTCATGATCAGAGGGGTATTAATATTCATAATGGATCTGAACATATGATCTTCCACCAAATAAACCAACTAGCATCAACTACAAGGAGTAATCAACACTACTAGCAACCCACAGGTACCAATATAAGGTTTGGGTACAAAGATTGGATACAAGAGATAAACTAGGGTTTGAGAGGAGATGGTGCTGGTGAAGATGTTGATGAAGATAGCCCTCCCCAAGATGGGAGAGTTGTTGGTGATGACGGCGGTGACGATTTCCCCCTCCCCGGAGGGAAGTATCCCCGACAGAACAGCTCTGCCGGAGCCCTAGATTGGTTTCCGCCTCGGTTCCGCCTCGAGACGGCGGCGTCTTGTCCCGAAAGCGTTCTCCTGATTTTTTTTCCAGGTCAAAACGCTTCATATAGGAGAAGATGGGTATCGGGGGCCCACCGGCTGGCCCTCGAGGCAGGGGGCACGCCTTGGGAAAGGGGGGCGCGCCCCCCACCCTCGAGGCCAGCCGGTGGCCCCTCTCGTGGATTTCTTCCGCCAGATATTTTTTATATTTTCTGAAAAAATGTTCTGTGGAGTTTCGAGGCTTTTGGAGTTGTGCAGAATAGGTTTCCATAGTTTGCTCCTTTTCCAGCCCAGAATTCCAGCTACCGGCATTCTCCCTCTTCATGTAAACCTTGTAAAATAAGAGAGAAAAGGCATAAGTATTGTGACAAAACATGTATGAAAAGCCCATAATGCAATACATATCAACTTATAAGCATGATGCAAAATGGACGTATCAGTCAATCGGCCGGAAACATTGAGATACCTGGTTTTTTAATTCTAGTAAATCCAAAGCTTGTCTGAAATTCATGAAACTTGGCATGCTGTCATGGAGCGGCATCAACATGTCGTGGTAAAAAAATTGTCCCATTTGGGGCATGTTTAGGGATATGCTTCTCACAAACCAGAGCTTCTCACAACAAGCGTGATGGTATTAGTAGGGAACGTTTCACCTTTCTGGACGAAACGATATCTGTTGCCTCTTCTTAATTTCAATTTTTTCCTAGTGTCAACATAGAACAACAGGAGCTTTGTGTCAATTTTTGGGATTTATCGGGGTTCGCTTGGACATTTTATACATTGACTGAGTTTCCTAAGCATTTATGTGCAGAATTCAAATTTGAACTACATGCACATGCTCTAATGCATATAAATTGGTTGAAATTTCAAATCCGTGTCCTTGGTTGCATGCTTAGGTCCCATGAAAGAAATGGGAATGAATGTCAAACACCCTGCCACGTTCACTCGGCCGCAAACATTGAGATACCTGGTTTTGTAATTCTAGTAAATCCAAAATTCGTTTGAAATTCATGAAACTTGGCATGCTGTCATGGAGCGGCATCAACATGTCGTGGTAAAAAATTTGTCCCATTTGAGGCAGGTTTGGGGATAAGCTTCTGACAAACCAGAGCTTCTCACAATAAGCCTGATGGTCTCGGTAGGGAACGTTTCACCTTTCTGGACGAAAACGATATCTATTGCCTCTTCTCGATTTCAAATTTTTTCCTAGTGTCAACATAGAACAATAGGAGTGTTGTATCAATTTTTGGGATTTTTCGAGACTCGCTTGGACATTTTTATACATTAAGTGAGTTTTCTATGCATTTATGTGCATAATTCAAATTTGAACTACATTCACATGCTCTAATGCATATAAATTGGTTGACAATTCAAATCCGTGTCCTTGGTTGCATGCTTAGGTCCCATGCAAGAAATGGGAATGAATGTCAAACACCGTGTCATGGTCACTCGGCGGCAAATAATGAGATACATGGCTTTTTAATTCTAGTAAATCCAAAGCTCGCCTGAAATTCATGAAACTTGGCATGTTGTCATGGAGCGGCATCATCATGTCGTGGTATTGTTTTTGTCCCATTTGGGGCAGGTTTGGGTATATGCTTCTCACAAACCAGAGTTTCTCACAACAAGCTTGGTGGTTTTGGTCGGGAACGTTTCACCTTTGTGGATAAAATGATATCCGTTGCCTCTTCTCAATTTCAATTTTTATTCTAGTGTCAACATAGAACAACAGGAGCATTGTGTCAATTTTTGGGATTTTTCGGGGTTCGCTTGGACATTTTTATACATTAACTGAGTTTTATATGCATTTATGTGCATAATTCAAATTTGAACTACATGCACATGCTCTAATGCATATAAATTGGTTGAAAATTCAAATCCTTGTCCTTGGTTGCATGCTTAGGTCCCATGCAAGAAATGGGAATGAATGTCAAACACCCTACCACGGTCACTCGGCCGCAAACATTGAGATACCTGGTATTTTAATTCTAGTAAATCCAAAGCTCGTCTAAAATTCATGAAACATGGCATGCTGTCATGGAGCGGCATCAACATGTCGTGGTAAATTTTGTGTCCCATTTGGGGCAAGTTTGGGGATATGCTTCTCGCAAACCATAGGTTCTCACAACAAGCCTGATGGTTTCGGTAGGGAACGTTTCACCTTTGTGGACGAAATGATATTCGTTGCCTCTTCTTGATATCAATTTTTTTCCTAGTGTCAACATAGAACAACAGGAGCGTTGTGTCAATTTTTGGGGGTTTTCGGGTTCGTTTAGACATTTTCATGCATTAATTGAGTTTTCAATGCATTTATGTGCATAATTCTAATTTGAACTACATGCACATGCTCTAATGCATATAAATTGGTCGCCAAATCAAATATGTGTCCATGGTTGCATGCTTAGGTCCCATGCAAGAGATGGGAATGAATGTAAAACACCCTGCCACGGTCACTCGGCCGCAAACATTGAGATACCTAGTTTTTTAATTCTATTAAATCCAAAGCTCGTCTGAAATTCATGAAACTTGGCATGCTGTCATGGAGCGGCATCAACATGACATGGTAAAAAAATTGTCCCATTTGGGGCAGGTTTGGGGATATGCTTCTCACAAACTAGAGCTTCTCACAACAAGCCTAATGGTTTCGGTAGGGAACGTTTCACCTTTCTAGACGAAACGATATTCGTTGCCTCTTCTCGATTGCAATTTTTTTCCTAGTGTCAATATAGAACAACAGGATCGTTGTCTCAATTTTTGGGGGTTTTTGGGGTTCGTGAGGACATTTCTATGCATTAATTGAGTTTTATTGTATTTATGTGCATAATTCAAATTTGAACTACATGCACATGCTCTAATGCATATAAATTGGTTGAAAAATCAAATATGTGTCCTTCGGTGCATGCTTAGGTCCCATGAAAGAAATGGGAATGAATTTCAAACACCAGTGCACCGTTGATTGCCGCCAAAACATTGAGATACTTTGTTTTTTAAATTCTAGTAAATCGAAAACTCGTCTGAAATTCATGAAACTTGTCATGCTATCATGGAATGGCACCCGACATGTTGTGGTCTTTTTTGTGTCCATTTTGAGAGAAGGCGCACTCGAATTACAACCAACAAAGGAATTTTGGAAAAATAGTTGCCACTTTAATATCTCAAACATTTTATAATTCAAATCGTGTGAGTTCTATTAACCATTCACGTGACACCGCGTGTCTTCGTTTTGATGGCTATAGGAGGTGTCGTGTGGACATCTGCTTGACCTTGACTGAACGGGAGGCGTGCGAGTGGAGTCCAGTGCGCACGCTGTCCAAGAGGCGTGCAAGCTGTCCTCCAATGCGTAGGCTCGCCGGGAAGCGTGCGAGTTGTACGCTTCACAGGTTCACCGAGGAAGCGAGCCCTTTGACTTCCATGGCCGCCCGCCTTCCTCTCCATTAATGGCGCCCGAGCCGCCGTTTAATATGGGCTGCCTTACTGTTTGCCTCCCATTCCCCTCCCTCCCGCAAATCTCCACCAACGCCATGGCGCAGAATGATCATCTGCCACTAGTCTTCAAGTTTGGCGAAGTTGACTCCGAGCCAGAAGAAATAGAAAATAAGGAGGAATGGGACCTCCTGGACATGGCCCAGAACGAGCTGGCCGCGGCAGTTACTGTCCCCGCTCCCGTCCCAGCTCCCATCCCCACGCCCGCACCAGCGACCATCCCCGTAGCATTGACGGTCTAGTCGCTGAGCACTATCCCAGAGCTGGAAGACGCAAGCGTCAGCGAGGTCTCCGCGGACCCGCGCGAGCTCGTGTACATGCCAGCGCCAGTGCCCGTGCTCGTGCGCGCCCCTCCACCCACCGTGGCTTTGGCCCCCATGCGTTTGGCTGCACCCGCCGTGCCCGTGCCCCTCCCGTGCGTGCCCCTCCACTCATCGCAGCGCCGCTCCGTGTGCGTTTGGCTGCACCCGCCGCGCCCATGCCCGTGCGCGCGCCCCCCTCAGCGGCATGGGACGTTTCTGATACGTCTCCAACGTATCTATAATTTTTGATTGTTCCATGCTATTATTTATGATGCTTTGGATGTTTAATGGGATTTGTCATACACTTTTATATCATTTTTGGGACTAACCTACTAACCCAAAGGCCCAGTCCAGATTGCTGTTTTTTTGCCTATTTCAGGGTTTTCCAGAAAAGGAATATCAAACAGAGTCCAAACGGAATGAAACCTTCGGGAGAGATATTTTTGGAGAAAATCACACACGGGAGACTTGAGAACCACGGCAGAGGGGCCACGAGGTGTCCACAAGGGTGGGGGCACGCACCCCTTCCTCGTGGGCCCCTCGTGAGTCCCCCGGTGTCCTCCTTCCTCCTATATAAGCCTACCTACCCTGAAACCATGAGCAACAGAGAGAAAACCCTAATTCCACTGTTGTAACCTTCTGTTCCCGTAAGATCCCATCTTGGAGCCTGTTTCGAAGCTCCGCCGGAGGGGGGATCCACCACGGAGTGCTTCTACATCATCATCATCGCCCTCACCATGAGTTGTGAGTAGTTTACCATAGACCTTCAGGTCCATTGCTAGTATCTAGATGGCTTCTTCTCTCTCTCTGGATCTCAATACAAAGTTATCCTTGGTCTTCGAGGAGATCTATTCGATGTAATCTCTTTTTGCGGTGTGTTTGTCAAGATCCAATGAATTGTTTGTTTATGATCAAGATTATCTATGACAAATATTTGGTTCTTTTCTGAACTCTTTATGTGTGCTCATAATATCCTTGCAAGTCTCTTTGAATTATTGGTTTGGTTTGGCCTACCAGATCTATAGTTCTTGCAATGGGAGAAGTGCTTGGCTTTGGGTTCAATCTTGCGGTGCCCTTTCCCAGTGACAGTAGGGGCAGCAACGCACGTATTGTATTGTTGCCATCGAGGATAAAAATATGGGGTTTATATCATATTGCTTGAGTTTATCCCTCTACATCATGTCATCTTGCTTAAGGCGTTACTCTATTCTTATGACCTCAATACACTAGATGCATGCTGGATAGCGGTCGATGTGTGGAGTAATAGTAGTAGATGCAGGCAGGAGTCGGTCTACTTGTCTCGGACGTGATGCCTATATACAATGATCATGCCTAGATAGTCTCATAATTATTCGCTTTTCAATCAATTGCTCGACAGTAATTTGTTTACCCGCCGTTGAATATCGCTATCATGAGAGAAGCCACTAGAGAACACTATGGCCCCCGGGTCTATTGTCAACATATCAATCTACATCTACTTTACTTTTTGCGCTTTTACTTTCTATTCTTACAAACAAAAATACCAAAAATATAAACTATCATCTCTATCAGATCTCACTTTCGTAAGTGACCGTAAAGGGATTAACAGGCCCTTATCGCGTTGGCTGCGAAGTTCTTATTTGTTTGTGCAGGTGCGAGGGACTCGCGCGTGGTCTCCTACTTGATTGATACCTTGGTTCTCAAAAACTGAGGGAAATACTTACACTACTGTGTTGCATCTCCCTTTGCTCTTCGAGGGAATACAATGCAAGCTCGAGAAGTAGCAAGAAGAATTCCTGGCGCCATTGCCGGGGAGGCTTACGCAAAAGTCATATACCAAGTACCTATCATAAACCCTTATCCATCACATTTCATTTTTTGCCTCTTGTTTTCCTCTCCCCCACTTCACCCTTGCCGTTTTATTTGCCCTTCTTCTGTCGTGTGTTTATCGTTCGCTTGCTTCTTGTTTGCTTGTGTCTCCATGCGCCTTCTATGTGCTTGCATCTTTGCTTGCTAAAAATCCATTGTTATGGATCACCCTAAGGTGTTATACTTGGATCATCTTCGATCCTTATACGCTCATGCTGAAACCCCAACTAGCCTAGTTGATGGGATATCTTTAGATGAGGGTGCTCATTTTGTGCGTCACCGTTTGTCTGAAAAGGGGATACTCTTATGGGATCAGATAAACAGATTGTTGTGTTATGCTGGTGTCGGTGTACTAAAGTAGGGGTACCTTAGTATCCCGAACTTGTGCACGGGCAGTTGCAGTGTCCCGCGACAAGGCTTGTCGGGCGATCACCAAGGTCCTCCGTGGTTCCTTTGGGGCCATTCAAGAACAAAGTATCCAAGCCAAGGAAACAAGGCCCCGGCAAGAGGAGCTTGCCGGGAAGGCCTCTCAAGGCGCAAGACCACTCAAGGCGCAAGACCCTGGCGAGAGGAGCTTGCCGGGAAGGCCAACCAAGGCATTTCAAGAAACTTACCGCGACGCGCCACGCGTCCCGGCAAGGCCCGGTGAGCGACAAGCTCCCGGAAGCGACAAGATAGCGACCGCGGCAAGGCGCTTGCCGCGGCAAGCTTCCACTCAGTACCCGCGCTCCAGCGCATCCACCCACGTGTCGTCTGGGACCCTTCCAGGCGCACGTGGCGGGAGGCTGTGCAGCCAGGGGTACACGGTGGCGAGCTGCGCTGAGAAGGTAGCCATCGTGGCGAACGGTGGCGCCCCTGACGACACCTTTTTGCACTGTTTGGGCGACCGCGATGGGCATTTAATGCCCTTGTCCCCTGCCGTCAGGGTTAGGTATGGAACACTGTACCCACTACCACACTTTTTCCATTTTTACCCTCAACCGCGTTGCCACCTGTCGGTGACCCCTTGAGTCTATAAAAGGAGGCCCATGCGCAACGTGGGGGGGGGGGTTCGAACTCTCTTACGCTCGGTCTCGTTAGCTGCGGAAGTGTACTGTAGCTTCCAACGCTCCCGAGCCAAGAACTCAATTTAATCCACAAAGCAGGAGTAGGGTTTTACGCATCCGTGCGGCCCGAACCTGGGTAAACTGCTCGTGTGCTTCGCCTCGATCTGCTCTTCGTGCGATCTCCGCCCCCTGCCGTACCGAAAAGGGGCTCCGTCCCCATAGGTGTCCGTGGGTGGATCAGTTTCCCCGACAGCTGGGAATCTTTGTGAAATCTGTGATTTTACTTGTTGCTCTAAGAACCCTGAAAAACACATCCCCTACCTATGTGAGTTTAATGATAATGAAATCTTATCTTCTTATGCAAAGGGTGTTTATAGTTACTATGATATCGAATGAATTGAAGAATTCATTGCTTTTGAGGGTGCTTATGAAGTTGCTTCTTTGATTGAAAAGTATGATATTACTCTCTATGAATCTGAAATTTTTGACATACTTAAATATTGCTATGAAAACTATCCTTGTAATGCCAATATGAAAGAATTTATTGAAGGAATGACCGCTGCTTTGAGGGAAAATAATGATAGTCATGAATCTATAGATAATTTTGATTCCGATGATTTGATTGAAATATCCCTTGATGAACATGATGCCTGCTATTCTTGTGGACATGATGCCAATATTTATGAAGAAGAATTCGCTATAGTTCCCTATGTTAAACATGAGATCGTTGCTATTGCACCCATACTTGATAGTTCCTTCGATGAAAAGCATGATTGCAATGATGCTATTATAAATTCTCTTGATGTCAATTGTGTTAATGATATGCAAAACCCTAATCTTGGGGATGCTAGTTTTGCTATGACTACTATTTGTTGCAATGATCATGATTGGGGTGATTCTTCTTATGATCTTGAAAATTTATTTAATCCCCATGATGAATATGAGATTGATAATAATGTTTGCAATAATATTGAAAGTGGATTTGAAAGAGTGTCAACTTTTGATCCCACTATTTTGGAAGAGTGTCAACTTCGCATGCATGTGGATCATGTTGAGAATATGTTATGTGATAGCTATATTGTTGAATTTTCTTATGATCCTACACGCAATTATTATGAAAGAGGAAAATATGGTCATAGAAATCTTCATGTTACTAAATTACCTCTCTTCATGTTGAGATTGATCTTGTTTCTTTCTTCTTCCTTGCATACGCTAGATCTCGCTTGCTATGATAATTTGTTTGATTATAAAATGCCTATGCATAGGAAGTATGTTAGACTTAGATGTGTTTGTCACTTCTTTTATGATGCTCTCTTTGTGCTTCAATTCTTATCTTTCATGTGAGCATCATTGAATTCTCAAGCCTATCTTAATGGCTATAGAGAAAGAGCTTGTTGGGAGGCAACCCAATTTTATACTTTTTGTTATTGCTTAGGTTAGGGAGTAAATATTGCATCTAGCTTCTGTTTAGATGTGGTCTCATGTTTTGTTTAGTCTTTGTGCGAAGTAGAACCTTTGGGAAGACTTGTGTGAAGTTTATATGCGATCTTGCTGTGAAAAACAGAATCGTTAGCGCTCGCTAGAATGGTCATCAGATTTTACTGGAGCGTGCTATTTAGTTGATTATTTTTTAAGATGATTAATAGAAAAATTCCTCACGTTTACCAATTTAGTTTGAAATTTTTGGAGTTACAGAAGTATGCGAAACCTGCAGATTACTACAAACTGTTCTGTTTTTGACAGATTCTGTTTTTCGTGTGTTGTTTGCTTATTTCAATGCATCTATGAGTAATATTGTGAAGTATGAACCATAGATAAGTTGGAATACAGTAGGTTTAACACCAATATAAACAAAGAATGAATTCATTGCAGTACTTTTGAGTAGTGGTTTGCTTTCTTATACTAACGGAGCTCGCGAGAATTTTTGTCTAAGTTTTGTGTTGTGAAGTTTTCAAGTTTTGAGTATTGCTTTGATGGACTATGGAAGAAAGAGTAGCAAGGGACTAATCTTGGGGATACCCAAGGCACCCCAAGTAAAATTCAAGGACAATCAAAATCCTAAGCTTGGGGATACCCCGGGAAGGCATCCCCTCTTTCGTCTTCATCCATCGGAAACTATACTTGGAGCTATATTTTTACGCACCACCTGATATGTGTTTTGCTTGGAGCGTCTTGTATAATTTGAGTCTTTGCTTGTTAGTTTGCCACAATTATCCTTGCTGGACACACCTATTTTAGAGAGTTAAATATGGCCTAGGAATTGTTAGAACACTCTATGGGCTTCACTTATATCTTTTGAGTTAAATAGTTTTGCTCTAGTGCTTCACTTATATCTTTTAGAGCACGGTGGTGATAATATTTTGAAGAAATTGTTGAACTCTCATGCATCACTTATATTCATATGAGAGTCCGTTAAAACAACATGGTAATGTGTTTAGGCTATAAAACTAGTCTTCACATGATAGACATCAAATATCAATGTAGTAAAAACTTTCAAACTAAGTGTATTGAATATGATGAGATGTTGGATGCTTGATAATTGTTTTGAGATATGAGGATAGTGATATTAGAGTCATGCTAGTGGAGTTATTATGAAACTGAGAAATACTCGTGTTAAGGTTAGTGATTCCCGTAGCATGCACTTATGGTGAACCGCTATGTGACGAAGTTAGAGCATGAGGTATTTGTAAAGTGTCAACCTTTGTGTGGAGGTCGGGGGCGCGCGATGGTTAACTCCTACCAACCCCCCCCCCCTAGGAGCATGCATTGATTGCTTTGTTTCGATGACTCGTACATTTTTGCAATAAGTACATGAGTTCTTATGACTAATGTTGTGTCCATGGATTATACGCACTCTCACCCTTCCACCATGCTAGCCTCTCTTGTACCGCGCAACTTTCGCCGGTACCATAAACCCACTATATATCCTTCCTCAAAACAGCCACCATATTATTCCTCAAAACAGCCACCATACCTACCTATCATGGCACTTCCATAGCCATTCCGAGATATATTGCCATGCAACTTTCGACCGTTCCGTTCATATGACACGCATCATATTGTCATATTGCCATGCATGATCATGTCGTTGACATCGTATTTGTGGCAAGGCCACCATGCATAACTTTTCATACATGTCACTCTTGTTTGATTGTGCATCCTGGTACACCGTCGGAGGCATTCATATAGAGTCACACTTTGTTGTAGTATTGAGTTGTAATATCGAGTTGTAATGAAAGTGTGATGATCATCATTATTAGAGCATTGTCCCATGGGAGGAAAGTCTGAATCAAAAATCCCCTCCGCAAAAAAAAGGCCAAAGAAAAAAAGAAAGGCCCAAAAAAGGGAAAAAAGAAAAAGGAAAGAAAAAGGGACAATTGCTACTATCTTTTTTTCCACACTTGTGCTTCTAAGTAGCACCATGTTCTTCATTGTAGACAGTCTCATGCTTATTCACTTTATATACTAGTGGGGATTTTCGTTATAGAACTTGGCTTGTATATTCCGACGATGGGCTTCCTCAAATGCCCTAGGTCTTCGTGAGCAAGCAAGTTGGATGCACACCCACTAGTTTCTTTTGTTGAGATTTCATACATATTTAGCTCTAGTGCATCCGTTGCATGGCAATCCCTACTCACTCACATTGATATCTATTGATGGGCATCTCCATAACTCGTTGATACGCCTAGTTGGCGTGAAAGTTGAAAGGTTTGAAAGAATAGAGTATGAAAACAAGTGATTGGCTGAAATTGGGGTTGTGCATGATATGAATATTTTGTGTGACGAAGAGGGAGCATAGCCAGACTATATGACTTTGTAGGGATAACTTTCTTTAGCCATAGTATTTTGAGAAGACATGATTACTTTGTTAGTATGCTTGAAGTATTATTATTTCTTATGTCAATATAGACTTTTATCTTGAATCTTTCAGATCTGAACATTCATGCCACAATTAAGAGAATTACATTGAAAAACTATGTTGGTTAGCATTCCACATAAAAAATTCTGCTTTTATCATTTACCTACTCAAGGATAAGCATGAATTAAGCTTGGGGATGCTTGATACGTCTCCAACGTATCTATAATTTTCGATTGTTCCATGCTATTATTTATGATGTTTTGGATGTTTAATGGGCTTTGTCATACACTTTTATATCATTTTTGGGACTAACGTACTAACGCAAAGGCCCAGTCCAGATTGCTGTTTTTTTGCCTGTTTCAGGGTTTTGCAGAAAAGGAATATCAACCGGAGTCCAAACGGAATGAAACCTTTGGGAGTGATATTTTTGGAGAAAATCACGCACGGGAGACTTGAGAACCACGACAGAGGGGCCACACGGTGTCCACAAGGGTGGGGGGGCGCGCCCCCCTTCCCAGGGCGCGCCCCCTGCCTCGTGGGCCCCTCGTAAGTCCCCCGGTGTCCTCTTTCCTCCTATATAAGCCTACGTACCCCGAAACCATCAGCAACAGAGAGAAAACCATAATTCCATAGCCGTGACCTTCTGGTCCCGTAATATCCCATCTTGGAGCCTGTACCGGAGCTCTGCCGGACGGGGGATCCATCACGGAGTGCTTCTACATCATCATCATCTGTAATGCCCAGGATGGGACTATACCTCCTACGTGTCGAGGCACGACTTAAAGGTATAAGCCCATCCTAGAATGATCTCAAGGTTGGTATCTTTGCACGACTCATGTAAAAGAGGGATTAAATTGCAAAAGGAGATAGTTGGCTTACACTCGCCACTTCACACAATACATTACATATGCAAATCATCATTCAAAACATCACAACCCGACTACGGGTGAAGATCCAAAAGAAAGATACCAAAACAACATAAAGCCACAGGCCTAGATCGAATCCTAGTAGAAGAACCACTACTGATCATCGAAACGTCACAAGCATACGGCCAAACTCTTCATCGAACTCCCGGTGAAGTACTGATGCATCTCCTGCTTCAAACTCGGCTGAACCTGCATCTGGTGTTGTAGTAACTGTGAGCCACAGAGGAATCAGCAATCTCGTTCCCGGGTAACACGACTATTTAAGCCTTGGGTGAGGACAAGACTGAAGAAAGAACAAGAGGTGAAGGAACAACAAGAGTCTGCAGCAACAACTAGCACTAGCTTACGTATACGAGAGCGAGAAGAGAAGGTGCCTCGGACGAGAGATGATCACGAAGTGATCCTAACTAAAGCTCAACAAACATAACCCCACCGTGTTCAACTCCCGAATCCCTATTCGGAAATTGACAGTCACGGTACACACGCTGGTAGTGTATTGGAACATGGTGTCAAGTTATCTACAACCGGATATTAACAAGCTCCCATCTGCCACATAACCGCGGGCACGGCTTTCGAAAGTTCATAACCCTGCAGGGGTGTTCCAACTTGGCCCATGACAAGCCCACGATCCGCGGAGTCGCAACTCCAAAGGTGGGAAGACCCGAGTATTCTCGGAATCCCGTGCTCAAGATACTCCGAACTAAGGTAAGGCTAATCCAGCAAATCCTCCCGGCGTGTCGACACCCTGATAGGTAGCCGCGCGTATCTAGTCTCAGGACACGACCGGATGGGCGAGGCTACGGGTTTTTACCAGACCTCGAGTTTCCTTGAGGTGGCCCCGCAGGCTCCCCGTTTCGGACCAACACTCATGTGGAGCACTGGCCCGGGGTTGTTGATTAAAAATAAAAGGGATAGCTAGTCCCTATGCAAGTTTTATTAGTTATTAGGCGAATAGTACCAATGTTGGGACTTGCTGGAAAAGACTTAGCACTTAGCGGTTTATCGAGGGGGCCCCATAAACCCCAACCGTGTGAGGAACGCATAATCAAGGAACATAACACCGGTTTATACGGTTCCTAGCAGCATGAGTGGAACAAATCACCAAGCAAAAGGCTTAGCCTTCCACCCATTGCCAATATATAGATGATTTCATTTAAGCATTTATATAGTGTGATATAACCCAACAACTTCAACATGAAGCAAGCATCTTCAATCTTCACCTGCAACTAGCAATGCTATAAGAGGGGCTGAGCGAAGCCTACGTATAGCCAATCAATGGTTTGCATAGGTAGGGTGGTTAGACAGGTTCATGGTTACAATAGGAGGCTGACAGGAAAGACATGGGCATCGAGGCAAAACTATAGAGCGAGACTACTAGCAATAGGCAAAGATAGTAATGGTATCCGGGTTCGGTCATCTTGCCTGGGATTCCACAAGGGAGAAGAACGGATCCATGAAGACGGAGCAACATAGACAAGCGAATCCTCACAACTCCGGAACGAAACCGAAGCTAACAAGAGAAGCAACCGGAAAGAAGCAAACAACACGGGCATAAACATGGCATACGATGCACAAACAAGTATGATGCATGTCCGGTTTAAATATGCATGGCATGGCAAAGTGCACAAACAACACTACAAGTTAAGTGGAGCTCAATATGCAACGAGTTGCATATTGACGAAACACCACATATTAATTATTTAATTGACTCTCGTTATTTACAAGACAAGATTAAATGTTTGTTAACATGGCAAGAGGTGAAGCATAATAAAACTACACTATTTAGGCATTTTAAATGAGGCCGGAAGAACAACAACAATTCCGGAAAATCCCCATGAGCATGTTTAGCAATTATAAGCAAACAACAATTCACACATTATAAAGTTGTTAACATGATGCAGATGACATGATCAAGTTTATGCAAGTTTATTAAAAGGTTAACATGAAGATGATAAGAAGCATTTGTCACCGTGGTGGAAGGAAAAGGGTGCCACGGCAACGATCCGAAAATGATGCAACGCATCATATTGGTTCCGGTAACTCGTTGAGAGTCCGGAGCAAAAGAAAGATGGCGTGAGCGAGTCGAACGAGATGAAAGGTGGGGTGATCCGACTCCGGGTTCCCACGGGTCGGCGACGAGGCAACCGAGGAGCACGACAAAAGATGAAACGGGCACGGTGCACACAAGGAAACAACTCATACATCACATGCATGTCACGGGTCATCGTCTCGGGGTTATACCTTCGAAACATCGTTTCGGAGGGGCTCGAGATCGTAGAGGGACGTAGAGGAAGTAGTTGTACACGGCAGTAGAGGAAGTAGTTGTTCTCGTTTGTAGTCGTACACGGGGCGACGGTAGTGGTACTCGCGGTCGTTGTGGTACTTGGTGTCTCGGTCTTGTCGACGGTAGACGTTCACGTTACATAGATGTACACAGATCCATACATGTTCGTGTCGCGAGAAGAGGTACTTGGCGCATTCGGTAGTCGTGGTACTTGCGGTTCTCGTTCTCGCGCCGTAGTTGTACATGGGTCGTCGTGGTACTTGTCGGGGTCGGTCTTGGTTCTTGTGACGTAGTGGTACTTGGTGGAACCGAGGGCTCCGAGCGTCGTGGTACTTGGCACATCCGGGGATACCTGCTGGACGAAAACAAAACACCGGGCCGACGGAAGAAGCACAGCAGCAGCAAGGAGGCGATACACGGGGCCAACTTCGGCCTTGGCGATGAGGCTGCTCGAGGGCTCGCCGGCGATGTCGGGGTCGCGATCTGGACTGACGCAGGGGATGTGAAGCTGCTGTCGTGCAGCGAGGAAACAGAGGGGCGATGAGGCACACGGAGCCAGAGGCGAGGAAGGCTCTTGGTCGGCCCTGGTGCTTCGGCCCTGTAGGAGGGGCGAGGCGCTGGTCGCGCCTTGGCGAGGTCGCCGGCAGTACCTGGCCGGAGCAGGAGGACTCGGGGGGGCGCCGGGCTTCGGCCCTGGGCGATGCGGAGAGGAGGGGCGGCCGAAGCCCGGCGCTGGAGGGCACGGCTGGCTGGAGGGCGAGGAGGGGTGCGGCCTCGGCCTGAGGACGGAGGGAGGCGGGGCTCCTGGCCGCTGGCGATGCGGGACAGGAGGGAGAGGGCCGGGCGTAGAGGCGCGGAGGCTGGCCGCGGACGCATTCGCTCGGCGCTGGGAACGAGCGCTACTTGGCACGGGGAACGGGCGCTGCAGGCGAAGGACGTGACCGCTGCGGGGTCGAACAGAGCTGCGAGGGAATCGGGCGCGCGAGGGGCTCGGGAGGAGATCGATGGGGGAATCGGGGATGAGGAGCGATGCGAGGGAAAGGCTGCGGTCGAGCGACCCTGGCGGCGCGGGGGGAGGAAAGGAGGAGCGAGGGGGTCCGAAGGCTAGGGTTAGGCCTGGAGCGGGCCTTGAGGCCTAGCAGGAGGAAGTTGGGCCGGAGGCCAGATGGGGTCGCCGGCTCGGTACAGAAGTTGCGGTAGGAGGCGCTCGAGCTGGGCTGGCCTCTGCCTTTAATTTGTATTACCAACGGCAAGAAAAATATAGAAGAAAGAAGAGAGAATTAGGGAAACAATTTGAGTATGCAGATAATTTTCCTGGACTCACAACAAAGTGCTTGTTCCAATAAAATGGAGTGGGCATGAGTTGTGAAGTTGATTCCAAACTCGTTTGAATTTAATTCAAATGAGTGAGAGAAGGAAGTGGCAAAAGGTAGATCCAAAAATGCTCGGATTTTTAGAGGAGCCTCGATAAAAGAGATAAGAAATATTTGACAAGGTTTGAGGCAAGGAAAAGAGAAAGAGAAGGCATGGGAAAATATGCAAGTGTGTTGGTTAATTCCAAACAAATGGAATATTTATTAATAAAGCTCCCTCAATATTAGGAGGATATGTTATAAAGAGAAGACATCCTTCCCTCGATTTAAATGGACCGAAGGTCCACACAATTTATTGAAGTTGAGATGCAAAATAAATATGACATGAAGGCATGATGACATGATGCAATGCAAAAATAAGTAACACAAGCACAATGAAACACACGGGAGAACCCAGAACATCTGGAATCTTCTGGAATCTTCTGGGACGTCGGTCTTCGGGCGTCACAACTCTCCCACACTAACAGAGGATCTCGACCCGAGATCCTAGAGATAGCACCGGATAAAAAAAACGGAAGAGGAAGAGGTAAAATAAAGTTGCTTCTTTGACAGACGAGTGAAACCACGAACCTTGAGAGGTTGAACAATCTTGAAAGAAAGAATGCAACGGAGATGAACGAATATGAAAACTCCGTTATAAAAGAGGAACAAGGAACATTATGAGAACCTTGTAGGTTGAACGACGTGAAACAAGAGCTTACAAACGAAAAGAATAAGAAACCGCAATGGTATAGCCAAGGAATAAGAATGACATAATTTGGACAGCACTCCGTCTGAAAATGGAAGGAATTGAACATGAACTTGAGGAGATGGGAAGATACTTGATGAAATCAACAAAACACTGCCTCTGAAACAATTAAAAGAATGGCACAAGGTTAAGAAAGATTCAGACAGCACTCCGGTTGAAAAGATAGGAAAAACTAGATAAGATGACGTAACTTGAATGAAGAATACAACACTCCGGTTAAATAGACAAGCAAGGGAAAGAATATAATCTTGATAAAACGAGATGATGGTTTGGAGAGAGCAACATCACAAAGCCTCCGGAATGAAAGAATAGAATATAGTTCAATGAAAGAAATGAACGGAGAAGAAAATGACAACTTCTCTCGAAATTGAATTTGATAGAGCATCCTTACAAAGAAGGGTTGAACGGAGTTGATGAAAAATCAACAACGAAACGAACAAGCTCTTGTTGTGGGCTTACGGAAAACATCTCAAAATTATGAGGTGACAACCGGCCACTAACGAAAACAATTGATTGCACTGAGATCAACAAGGAGACGATAAACTTATTTCACCGGAATGATAAATGAAGAACTTGGGTCATTTGTAAGCACCATAATAACAACAATCCTTAGGGAAAGCTTTTAGGTGAAATACAACCCAAGATAACTCCAACGAATAATTGAAGGGTTGAAAAGATCTCCTGAACAAGGAAATGATGGGTTTTAAATATTTCATTCTTGATAACTCGTGAATCGTAATTCATGAAGGACTTGTCAAGAATGACATAACACCATCTGAAAAAATAAGGGAGAAAGAATTGCGCTAGGAAAGCATGATGATGAATGCTTGAGCTCCAACAAGAATCTTGATGAACACTTCGAGGATGAATTAAATGATGAAGAACCACCATGAAAACTCCGGCAATGAAAGCATGAGAAGTGAAAGATGAAAAGCATAAGATTCAAGGCCTGCGATGAATTAGATGGAGCTTTCAAATGGTATAATTGAAATAACTTGGAGCTCCGGAAAACAAGATGAACAACTTAGAACCGAGAATATGATATGATGAACAAGCTCCAGACAAAAGAATTAAATCACCTTGAAGGAATAAGAATAAGAATTATGTTATGCATCTCCTTCACCAATTTAAATTGATGACAACCAAAGGATTTGGCATACTACTTATTCTCGTTGGAAACGATTAAGAGAGATCTCGCACAAGCTTGGGTCGATCTTCAACGAACCACCGGTAGGATTATGAAAAGAACGAGTGAATTAATACGATAATAAGGAAGAGTAATCTTGAAAGAACCACCGTAAGAATATGGAGACGAACGAAGAGACATCAATGAAGAATATTTGGAGGACGAAGTTGAAAACTGAGAATGAAGAAATATTCTGAAATGATGGCCTTCGGAGGATCACAAAGAAAAGAAATCATGAAATGCTTCGGATGGGTATAAAAGAATTCCCCACAATCGGAACAATAATGAGGATGGCATGAAGCTAGAACCCTGAATCTTCAAGAGAACGGGCCAGGATTTAAGAGAAACTCTTCTCCGGTCTCCAAATGCTGAGAATGAAGATGAGAAATGCCATAAGAATTTCGAGATACTCCGGACGAATGACAAGAGGAAGGTGGAGCTAAAGATGGAAATAATTGGAAACAATCTTGGAGAAGGCATGTGACTGATGGAAATCATTCTTACGTCACACTTTGAAACGAATTTGAGTATAACACCAGAAAAAATTGGAAGAGTTAGGTAAGATCCTGGAAAAAGACCTGTGGGTTACGGCCCACTCAAAGAAATCCCCATTGAAAAAGATTGCTTAAGAGATATTGCACCGGTTGAATTAAATGGCTTGGATGAGATAACAATCTCAAAATAGCTTGAATGGATTAAGAATGAAATTATGAATCTTCAGCACTCCGGATATGAATAGCAAGAGGAGAATGATCAATTGGTGCACCGGAATAAGAAAGCATTGTGAAATGAGGAAAAAGGATAAGATCAACACCGAAATCTTGAATTACGTCCACCGGCAGAATTTCAGAACAAAAGAATGATGAACTTGAAGTTCTTGAGCATCTTCACGATAAATCACCGGAAAAGAACATTGAAGGAAAAGAATGAAGAAATATCTCATGAATAAAATGGATACTTCATCTGAGAATTCCTGGCTCCATAAGAAAAAGGGTGGGAGGGCGGGGAAAAACAAAGACAACTTGAGACGAACAAAATGGACACCGGTTGAAAAGAATTTAACATGACCACCTTGATGATTAAGAAGGACTAGCACTCCCATAGAAATATGAGAATACCTATTAGGAAAAAGGTATGGAATCAACATTTGACATCGAAGCAACTCGAATACCAGAATCAATACAAGAACAAAGGATAGATATGTTTATGAAGAAGATTATGTTGCAACATATCTATCCGAACAGATAATTGAACGAATGAATTACGCAGGTACATCAACTTGTCGAGAAGCCAATTGGGAGAACAATAGGTAAATAAAAAAGGAACAAGGAACAGATAGAACAAATACAAGATAGAAGTTTCGTTCGACATCTTTGTGCTGAAAGCTCATGGAACGTGTTACAAAAGGGTTTTGCAATCCCCGGATCAGCATAGCCAAGGACCCTTTAAGATGCAACTCCCGATCAGAACAAGTCCATAAAACCACTTCACTCAATGTAGAACCCCGAACTTCATATCATGTACTCGTTGGAAGAATGCCTAGAACTACTGGATGAACCCACCTATTAATTTCCGAAAGTTTCCAGTTATGCAATCAGGTGTTGGGAATACAGGGGAAGCACCGCGCACTCAACTCTAATCCTACATCCAGCTGTATCCATCCTTCAACACATAACCAGTTGTTCTCGGAAACTGTTTACCTCGGTCCTTCGAAACACATCTACTATACAAGCTATGGCAATACTCCCGAACTACCTCCCCAGTACTGGGTGATGTCGGGGTTATCTTGCCACTAACCGCATAGGAGAGTTTTTGATGTCGGCCGTCTTAAGTATTCTAGTACTGCCGCGATGGATTTGTGACGACAACACCTCGGAGCTCAACTCCCCGGGACACTGCCACAACCCCTAATGACAGGAGGCATCGAGAACAATGTTCTCGTCACAAAGACATCGAAACAATCCAAACAATACTCGCGAGATTCTAAAAAAAAATTTGTGCGATTTTTGAAAGTAGAAGAGGCAAGAGTAATCGTCAGGAGTCCTCACCAGAGTGAAAAGAGATGAGGAGCAAAAGAAATCCTACTCTCCGATATATATATAGGACTCAAAACATTTTCAAGTGTGTGCCTAGACTCAATCGTCAATGATTCGATCAATCAGTGGGGCTTCTAGGTCGGAGAAGGCTCTGAATACCAACTTGTAATGCCCAGGATGGGACTATACCTCCTACGTGTCGAGGCACGACTTAAAGGTATAAGCCCATCCTAGAATGATCTCAAGTTTGGTATCTTTGCACGACTCATGTAAAAGAGGGATTAAATTGCAAAAGGAGATAGTTGGCTTACACTCGCCACTTCACACAATACATTACATATGCAAATCATCATTCAAAACATCACAACCCGACTACGGGCGAAGATCCAAAAGAAAGATACCAAAACAACATAAAGCCACAGGCCTAGATCGAATCCTAGTAGAAGAACCACTACTGATCATCGAAACGTCACAAGCATACGGCCAAACTCTTCATCGAACTCCCGGTGAAGTACTGATGCATCTCCTCCTTCAAACTCGGCTGAACCTGCATCTGGTGTTGTAGTAACTGTGAGCCATAGAGGACTCAGCAATCCCGTTCCCGGGTAACACAACTATTTAAGCCTTGGGTGAGGACAAGGCTGAAGAAAGAACAAGAGGTGAAGGAACAACAAGAGTCTGCAGCAGCAACTAGCACTAGCTTACGTATACGAGAGCGAGAAGAGAAGGTGCCTCGGACGAGAGATGATCACGAAGTGATCCTAACTAAAGCTCAACAAACATAACCCCACCGTGTTCAACTCCGAAATCCCTATTCGGAAATTGACAGTCACGGTACACACGCTGGTAGTGTATTGGAACATGGTGTCAAGTTATCTACAACCGGATATTAACAAGCTCCCATCTGCCACATAACCGCGGGCACGGCTTTCGAAAGTTCATAACCCTGCAGGGGTGTTCCAACTTGGCCCATGACAAGACCACGATCCGCGGAGTCGCAACTCCAAAGGTGGGAAGACCCGAGTATTCTCAGAATCCCGTGCTCAAGATACTCCGAACTAAGGTAAGGCTAATCCAGCTAATCCTCCCGGCATGTTGACACCCTGATAGGTAGCCGCGCGTATCTAGTCTCAGGACACGACCGGATGGGCGAGGCTACGGGTTTTTACCAGACCTCGAGTTTCCTTGAGGTGGCCCCGCAGGCTCCCCGTTTCGGACCAACACTCATGTGGAGCACTGGCCCGGGGTTGTTGATTAAAAATAAAAGGGATAGCTAGTCCCTATGCAAGTTTTATTAGTTATTAGGCGAATAGTACCAATGTTGGGACTTGCTGGAAAAGACTTAGCACTTAGCGGTTTATCCAGGGGGCCCCATAAACCCCAACCGTGTGAGGAACGCATAATCAAGGAACATAACACCGGTTTATACGGTTCCTAGCAGCATGAGTGGAACAAATCACCAAGCAAAAGGCTTAGCCTTCCACCCATTGCCAATATATAGATGATTTCATGTAAGCATTTATATAGTGTGATATAACCCAACAACTTCAACATGAAGCAAGCATCTTCAATCTTCACCTGCAACTAGCAATGCTATAAGAGGGGCTGAGCGAAGCCTACGTATAGCCAATCAATGGTTTGCATAGGTAGGGTGGTTAGACAGTTTCATGGTTACAATAGGAGGCTGACAGGAAAGACATGGGCATCGAGGCAAAACTATAGAGCGAGACTACTAGCAATAGGCAAAGAAAGTAATGGTATCCGGGTTCGGTCATCTTGCCTGGGATTCCACAAGGGAGAAGAACGGATCCATGAAGACGGAGCAACATAGACGAGCGAATCCTCACAACTCCGGAACGAAACCGAAGCTAACAAGAGAAGCAACCGGAAAGAAGTAAACAACACGGTAAACACACAAGCATAAACATGGCATACGATGCACAAACAAGTATGATGCATGTTCGGTTTAAATATTCATGGCATGGCAAAGTGCACAAACAACACTACAAGTTAAGTGGAGCTCAATATGCAACGAGTTGCATATTGACGAAACACCACATATTAATTATTTAATTGACTCTCGTTATTTACAAGACAAGATTAAATGTTTGTTAACATGGCAAGAGGTGAAGCATAATAAAACTACACTATTTAGGCATTTTAAATGAGGCCGGAAGAACAACAACAATTCCGAAAAATCCCCATGAGCATGTTTAGCAATTATAAGCAAACAACAATTCACACATTATAAAGTTGTTAACATGATGCAGATGACATGATCAAGTTTATGCAAGTTTATTAAAAGGTTAACATGAAGATGATAAGAAGCATTTGTCACCGTGGTGGAAGGAAAAGGGTGCCATGGCAACGATCCGAAAATGATGCAACGCATCATATTGGTTCCGGTAACTCGTTGAGAGTCCGGAGCAAAAGAAAGATGGCGTGAGCGAGTCGAACGAGATGAAAGGTGGGGTGATCCGACTCCGGGTTCCCACGGGTCGGCGACGAGGCAACCGAGGAGCACGACAAAAGATGAAACGGGCACGGTGCACACAAGGAAACAACTCATACATCACATGCATGTCACGGGTCATCGTCTCGGGGTTATACCTTCGAAACATCGTTTCGGAGGGGCTCGAGATCGTAGAGGGACCTAGAGGAAGTAGTTGTACGCGGCCGTAGAGGAAGTAGTTGTTCTCGTTCGTAGTCGTACACGGGGCGATGGTAGTGGTACTCGCGGTCGTCGTGGTACTTGGTGTCTCGGTCTTGTCGACGGTAGACGTTCACGTTACGTAGATGTACACATATCCGTAGATGTTCGTGTCGCGAGAAGAGGTACTTGGCGCATTCGGTAGTCGTGGTACTTGCGGTTCTCGTTCTCGCGCCGTAGTTGTACATGGGTCGTCGTGGTACTTGTCAGGGTCGGTCTTGGTTCTTGTGATTTAGTGGTACTTGGTGGAACCGAGGGCTCCGAGCGTCGTGGTACTTGGCACATCCGGGGATACCTGCTGGACCAAAACTAAACACCGGGCCGACGGAAGAAGCACAGCAGCAGCAAGGAGGCGAGACACGTGGCCGACTTCGGCCTTGGCGATGAGGCTACTCGAGGGCTCGCGGGCGATGTCGGGGTCGCGATCTGGACTGACGCAGGGGATGTGCAGCTGCTGTCGTGCAGCGAGGAAACAGAGGGGCGATGAGGCACACGGAGCCAGAGGCGAGGAAGGCTCCTGGCCGGCCCTGGTGCTTCGGCCCTGTAGGAGGGGCGAGGCGCTGGTCGCGCCTTGGCGAGGTCGCCGGCAGTACCTGGCCGAAGCAGGAGGACTCGGGGGGCGCCGGGCTTCGGCCCTGGGCGATGCTGAGAGGAGGGGCGGCCGACGCCCGTCGCTGGAGGGCGCGGCTGGCTGGAGGACGAGGAGGGGTGCGGCCTCGGCCTGAGGACGGAGGGAGGCGGGGCTCCTGGCCGTTGGCGATGCGGGACCGGAGGGAGAGGGCCGGGCGAAGAGGCGCGGAGGCTGGCCGCGGACGCCATCGCTCGGCGCTGGGAACGAGCGCTGCTTGGCGCGGGGAACGGGCGCTGCAGGCGAAGGACGTGACCGCTGCAGGGTCGAACAGAGCTGTGAGGGAATCGGGCGCGCGAGGGGCTCGGGAGGAGATCGATGGGGGAATCGGGGGATGAGGAGCGATGCGAGGGAAAGGTTGCGGTCGAGCGACCCTGGCGGCGCGGGGGGAGGAAAGGAGGAGCGAGGGGGTGCGAAGGCTAGGGTTAGGCATGGAGCGGGCCTTGAGGCCTAGCAGGAGGAAGTTGGGCCGGAGGCCAGATGGGTTGGCCGGCTCGGGCCAGAAGTTGCGGTAGGAGGCGCTCGAGCTGGGCTGGCCTCTGCCTTTAATTTGTATTACCAAAGGCAAGAAAAATATAGAAGAAAGAAGAGAGAATTAGGGAAACAATTTGAGTATGCAGATAATTTTCCTGGACTCACAACAAAGTGCTTGTTCCAATAAAATGGAGTGGGCATGAGTTGTGAAGTTGATTCCAAACTTGTTTGAATTTAATTCAAATGAGTGTGAGAAGGAAGTGGCAAAAGGTAGATCCAAAAATGCTTGGATTTTTAGAGGAGCCTCTATAAAAGAGATAAGAAATATTTGACAAGGTTTGAGGCAAGGAAAAGAGAAAGAGAAGGCATGGGAAAATATGCAAGTGTGTTGGTTAATTCCAAACAAATGGAATATTTATTAATAAAGCTCCCTCAATATTAGGAGGATATGTTATAAAGAGAAGACATCCTTCCCTCGATTTAAATGGACCGAAGGTCCACAGAACTTATTTAAGTTGAGATGCAAAATAAATATGACATGAAGGCATGATGACATGATGCAATGCAAAAATAAATAACACAAACACAATGAAACACACGGGAGAACCCGGAACATCTGGAATCTTCTGGAATCTTCTGGGACGTAGGTCTTCAGGCGTCACATCATCGCCCTCACCATGAGTTGTGAGTAGCTTACCACAGACCTTCGGGTCCATAGCTAGTATCTAGATGCCTTCTTCTATCTCTCTGGATCTCAATACAAAGTTCTCCTCGGTCTTCGAGCAGATCTATTCGATGTAATCTCTTTTTGCGGTGTGTTTGTTGAGATCCGATGAATTGTAGGTTTAAGATCAAGATTATCTATGAGAAATATTTGGTTCTTTTCTGAACTCTGTATGTGTGCTCATAATATCCTTGCAAGTCTCTTAGAATTATTGGTTTGGATTGGCCTACTAGATCTATAGTTCTTGCAATGGGAGAAGTGCTTGGCTTTGGGTTCAATCTTGCGGTGTCCTTTCCCAGTGACAGTAGGGGCAGCAAGGCATGTATCGTATTGTTGCCATCGAGGATAAAAATATGGGGTTTATATCATATTGCTTGAGTTTATCCCTCTACATCATGTCATCTTGCTTAAGGCGTTACTCTGTTCTTATGAACTCAATTCACTAGATGCATGCTGGATAGCGGTCGATGTGTTTAGTAATAGTAGTAGATGCAGGCAGGAGTCGGTCTACTTGTCTCAGACGTGATGCCTATATACAATGATCATGCCTAGATAGTCTCATAATTATCCGCTTTTCTATCAATTGCTCGACAGTAATTTGTTTACCCGCCATAGAATATCGCTATCATGAGATAAGCCACTAGAGAACACTATGGCCCCCGGGTCTATTCTCAACATATCAATCTACATCTACTTTACTTTTTTCCGCTTTTACTTTCTGTTCTTATAAACAAAAATACCTAAAATCTAAACTATCATCTCTATTAGATCTCACTTTCGTAAGTGACCGTAAAGGGATTGACAACCCCTTATCGCGTTGGCTACGAAGTTCTTATTTGTTTGTGCAGGTGCGAGGGACTCGCGCGTGGTCTCCTACTGGATTGATACCTTGGTTCTCAAAAACTGAAGGGAAATACTTCCGCTACTGTGCTGCATCTCCCTTTCCTCTCCGAGGGAATACAACGCAAGCTCGAGAAGTAGCAGTTGCCATCGATCACTACCTTTTAGCGGCGCCAGTTGTCGTCCTCCCGCGCCCCGCCCGTCGTTCGTGCGATGCATGATGTTTGATTTGCTAGTGAAGAAAATTTTGTGCTTTCTTGAAGGCTTCAACAACGGCGTCCCGGAGGACGACAGCGACAACGACGGTGCGGCACGCCGCCTCTGGCGCCGCTGGAAATAGTTTTTTGGGGTTTAATACTATATCTCGAATTCTCGATCATATGAATATAAATTTGCAATGTGACTGAATGAAGATATGGTTTGAATGAACTTGCGTTTTTCTCTCTTAATGTACAGACTTATCAAGCGATTTTCTTTGAAAAAAATGTCAACGGTTATTAAATATAAAACACTCATCGCAAACATTTTAGTGAGAACACCCGTATGCGAACACTCATCCCAAGGAAGCCAAGGGAAAATGTGCTGAGCTGGATTTATGCAGCTCTTGATTGCAAACATTTTAGATAGAACACCCGTATGCAAAGTGAGAGCTATAGAAAATTCGCAGTGGAGGATTTGTGCATCCCTTAACCACAAACGGTTGTTTGGATGACCCGTATGCAATCACGTAGAAACAATTGGGTAAGATTTGCATCTGTCATATTGGGTATGTTGCCATTTGTTAAACTGGAAAGATTGACATTTGTTTATCTGGTAACATTGCCATTTGTCAACCTTGTCACGGCGATTTGTCAAAATATGCAGCTAAAAATGACTAGCACTATCTAATTTTTGCAACTAAAATCACTAGCACTGTTCATATGGACACCAATACAAAGTGGCATTGTACTTTTTTTGTCATCCAAATAGAAAAATAATATACGTGCCGCTACACGACCCGTGTGATGTGTGAGCAGGCGTGAGTTGATGGGAAGCATATGCAAATGTACCATTCATTACATACAACAAGTCATCAACACACAACAACAATGAGGATACATGTTATACTGTATATTATTTCCAACAAAACATTCTAGTAAACATCCTGCAGTAGTGACCTCACATTGGCCCAAAGCTCCAAACAAGTGTACATCATCAAAAAGTTAGTGCTCTGGATAGGTAGTGTTCTCATATAATGTGACATAGACAAGTGTGATGCCCTCATTTATTTTATACAGTAGATAATTGTGATGCCCTCATTTATTTTATCAGCAGTTCAAAACAACAATATATACAACATGCAAACACTCACTAGTGACTACTACTGACATAAACATCGAGAAAAGAAAGTTCATAACAAGTCTTGCTACACCACCAAAACACACCAATCGGCAACGCTTAGACTCTCATGATCCAGACGAGAATGACATTCTAAAGAGGGGCAACTATTACATAGTAAGAGTGACATAGACAAGGATGGCCAAATTACAAGGAGGCCGCACAACAAAAGAGAACACTACCTATCCAGAGCAAGCAACAATAACAGCAAGTCATTCGAAGAGGGATGATCCAGCACCATCATAATTTGCAGCCCCCTTCAGCCACCGGTGATTAGGAGATACCAAGACTCCATCCTTTCAATGCAATGACCCAATTTCCTATCAACCTGAAGGCTAGAACCATATGAGTGACTATCGGAGTTGAGACATCCAAGGATCAAAGTCAATACAAATGCTTTTCTCATTTTCACCTTCCTTTGGCTGCAGGCTGTGTGTCGGAGTATTCTCGCGACAGATGGACTTTGATCCTTCTAGAGCAGGGGTGGCTTATCATGGTGTGGGAGGGGGGTACGTCGTCGTGCTCTAGAAGCGGGATTGGGCGAGATCTCGAACGCACACGAGTCTTACCCAGGTTCAGGGCTCTCCGTGGAGATAACGCCCCTAGTCCTACTCAGCTGGGTCTCTGCATGATCACTATGAATCACAAGTATACAAGTGTGCTCCTATATCTGTATTGCTAGAGGAGGAAGAAGAGCAGTGCTTAGCTCTCTTGCTCCTAGCTATGGTGTATGGGGAAGGAGTGCTGAAACCTTTGCATGGGTGATCCTAGGGGGTTTATACAGGGCTAACCCCCAGGGGTACAATGGTAATGTGTCGGTTGGTAGGTCCCACATGTCAGTGTTTTCGGTTGCCGAGTTCTCCGCCGGCTGCTGAGGCCCCCCTATGGTGGACCTCGCCAGCTGCCGAGAATGCGGCCGAAAGGTAGGGCCCGCCGCCTGTGGGCCACGCTGATTGCCTTTCACTGTAGCGTCGTCCATGCTGACGAGGGTGGCGTCACAGTGCATGTGGCTATAGTATCACGCCGTAGTGGAGGATGTCCTCCTGGTCGAAGCGCACTGTAGCCATGCTCCCTCGTATCCTAGGAGGTACATACGACACTGTTGACATGCTTTTTCTTGATCACAGTCGGTTGGTGCAGACTCTGAGGGGGAGGAGGCCAACAGCTAGTTGTCGGCTTGCGGGCATGATGCCTCCTGGAACACGGCCAGGATGCCAGCCGCATACCCAGCCGGCCTGAGGGCCGGGGCGAGCCCCAATGTCTTGAAATGCTCTTGGGTGCGGATGAGGCTACCCGGGTTACATAACCCCGACAGTAGTGCCCAAAGCTGGTGAGGTGTCACGGCTTGGAGCCGTGGTGTCTCAATAGCTTCCTTCTTTGGGAGATCTGCTATCCTTGCTCGTCCGGCTAGTGAGATGCCGTCTGCTAGGAGCCAGCCATGGTCGCGCCGGCCGCCTGGTGAATTCGAACTGTTGAGATGGGCGCCGTCTACCGTCTTATCGGGTGATGTGGTTGCCGCCTGTTTGACGCCCCTCCATGCGTCGCCAGCAGGACAGGCCAGCCTGCCAGCCCACGCAAGCGATGGGACGTCGCGGCAGGCTTGAGCCCGCCACTACAGGACCTCGGCATGCACACGGATCCGCTACGGCCGAGGCAGGCTGTTACCCTCCCTGCGCGGAGCAATTGTCGTGGGATTCGCGGGACGTGAGGGGCGTGCACTACAAAAAAGGACACATCCGTGACATTTTGGGCCGAACAAAACTTTTTTCTGTCATACTTATGACACTTCTATGACAATAATTGTGACAAAACACGGTATCATCATAGATGTGGTGGGGTGCTACTTCTATAACAAAATATCATGACAGATAATGGGATTTTCGCCCTGGGCGGGCCGTAGACGTAGCTGCATGAAATTATTTGGGCCATCCATGACGGAAAAAAATGTGGTAGATGCGAGGGCAAGGAAAATATCGGGGTGTTCCCGGTTATGGTGGGTGGTCGGGGCCGAGCGATGCATGTTTCTCTCGTACACGCACGCGCGTGGGTGCGAGGCATTGGGCGCTAACTGAACCCGAGCGAGGCGTTGGGCTCTAACTGAACCCGAGCGATTGCACTGCAGGCTATGCGTTACTGAACCCGAGCGATCGATCGATGGCTGTTAACTGAACCCGATCGAGAGATTCCTTCGCTACTGCTGCTAACTGAAGCCGATCGATGCTGCCTCTGCATGAATAGTGTGCGTTGCTGGGGGGGTTTGGATGAATAGTTCCTAGTGGGGGTGGCTGAACAGGACCCCGTGGTGTTGCCTCTGCATGAATAGGACCCCGTTCGATCGAGCCGGTTGGGGCTTCATGAACAAGACCCCGTGGAGGGCTGCATGAATAGGACCACCCCATGGAGAGCTGCATGAGCAGTAGACGGTGGAGGGCTGGATGAACAGTAGCCCGTGGAGGGGTGGTTGAACAGGAGTTCATGGAGAGGGCTGGTTGAATAGTAGCCGGTGGAGTAGCGCGCGGTGGAGGCTGAACAGTCGTAGGTGGAGGCTGGAGGAGGTCGATGATGGATGAAAAATAGCCCGTGGAGGCTGGACAGGGTCGACGGTGGTGATGAACAGTATCCCGTGGAGTCCCGTTTTGTGGTATGCCACACCCCTCCCGATGAACAGCACCCCCGTTTCGACCGTAGCACTCCAACACAAGTCTGTTTCCTCCGTTTTGCGGTACGCCACACCCCTCCCGATGAACAGGACCCCCGTTTCGACCGTAGCGCTCCAACACAAGTCCATTTCCTCCGTTTTGCAGTACGCCACACACCTCCCGATCAACATGACCCCCGTTTCGACCGTAGGAGGTCCATTTCCTCCGTTTTGCGGTACGCCAGACCCCTCCCGATGAACAGGATCCCGTTTCGAACGTGGCCGGTCGAACACAAGGCAGTTTCCTCCGTTCTGTGGTACGCCAGGCCTCGTTTCCAAGAGCTGTTCCGTCCAAGCCCTCCCGACGAACACGACGACGCATTCCGTTCCGACCCAGCCGGTTGGCTCCCCATAACACGACGATGATGTTGTTTCTCCGTTCCGACCCAGCCATGTACACGAGCCCTGGCCGTACGTATGCGCGAGTAGGCGTTCGAGACCCTGCCCGTATGTACGTATGTGGACGTATTTTCTTTCTTGCATACTGGTCGATGTACATATGTGTACATGCTACATGCGTGCCTCTACTACGAGATGTGCGCGCCTCTACATCGACCAGTATGTACGTACACATTCGCGACCAGAATGACAATGCTACGTACGCTTCGACCAGGTGGGTCCCGACTGTCAGGCACTTCCTTGCGTGCGAAGATGTAGCTGGTGGGTCCCAGTAGTCGGGGGCGAATCGTTTTTTTTTTGCCCGAACGCACTTGCTTGCGTGCGAAGATGTAGCTGGTGGGTCCCAGCAGTCAGGGGGGACGTTTTTTTCATGAAATACGGTGGCCCGTCCGGTGGGTCCCCACTATTAGGTGGAAGAATAATTATTTTGAGCGTAATAAGGAGGCACTTCCTTGCTGCGGCCGTGGACCCAGCTGTCAGCCTCTCCACGTACAGTACTCTTCCGATGGAAGTCGTTCCTTGACCACATTGACCACGCCGCGCCGACAGCAGCAGGGCGATGGACGACGGCGAGGCCTTGGAAGGGGACGACGTGGAGCCGGGGAAGATGCGACAGTGGAAGCCCACGCGGAGAGGAGTACGAGGGTTCACTGGTTCGGCTGCGGTGTGACGCTGCCGTCGCCGCAGGGCCTGGCCAGCGGTGGGAATAGTAGGGGGCGGTGAGGCCTCCGCGGCAGCACAACCGGCCACGGGAGGTAGGAGCATGCGGCACGACCGACGCAACTTTGGGCGGCTGGAGCAACAAAACCAGAGGTTGAAGAAGCTCTACAGCCGTTGGATGGACATCGTACGGTCACTGGAGCTAGAATTGTTCATATTGACTAAGTTGACAAAGCACTTTGTCCCCGTCAACTTAGTAGGCCCACAAGCCAGCCGCCCACCAAGGTGGGTCCCAACTAGCAGGGGGACTATTCATTTTTTTGTGCGTAATAAGGAGGCACTTCTGGTGGGTCCGAGCTGACAGTGGGGGGAACGTTTTTATAGAGAAATACGGTGGCCCATCCGGTGGGTCCCAGTTATCAGGGGGGAAATGTTTTTTTTGCCAAATACGGTGGCTCGTCTAGTGGGTCCCTGCTGTTAGGTGGAGGAATAATTATTTTCCGCGTAATAAGGAGGCACTTCCTTGCGGCTGCTGTGGACCCAGATGTCAGCCTCTCCACTTACAGTACTCTTTCGATGGAAGTTGTTCCTTGACCACATTGGGCACGCCGCACCAAGAGCACCAGGGCGGTGGACGACGGCAAGTCCTAGGAAGGGGATGACGCGGAGCTGGGGAAGACGCGGTAGTGGAAGCCCGCGTGGAGAGAAGTACGAGGGTTCACTGGTTCGGCTGCGGTGTGAGGCTGCCATCGCCGCAGGGCCTGGCCAGCGGTGGGAATAGTAGGGGGTGGCACGGCCTCTGCGGCATTGCAGACGGCCACGGGAGGCAGGAGTACGAGGCACGACCGGCGCTTGTTTGGGCGGCTAGAGCAAGAAGACCAGAGGTTGAAGAAGCACTACGGTCGTTGGATGGACATCGTACGGTCAATGGAGCTAGAATCGTGCATATTGACTAAGTTGACAAAGCCCTCCGTCCCTGTCAACTTAGTAGGCCCACAAGTCTGCCTCCCACTATACTGGGTCCCAGCTAGCAGGGGGAGTATTCATTTTTGTGTGTGTAATAAGGAGGCACTTCCGGTGGGTCCGAGCTGACAGCGGGGGGGGGGGGATGTTTTTTTCGCGAAATACGGTGGCCCGTCCGGTGGGTCCCCGCTATCAGGTGGAGGAATAATTATTCTCCGCGTAATAAGGAGGCACTTCCTTGCGGCTGCCGTGGACCCAGCTGTCAGCCTCTCCACGTATAGTACGCTTCCCATGGAAGTCAGTCTTTGACCAGATTAACCACGCCGCGCTGAGAGCACCAGAGCGGTGGACGGCGGCGAGTCCTAGGAAGGGAATGACACAGAGGAAGGGAAGACTCGGCAGTAGTTTCCCACACAGAGGGGAGTATGACTGTACGAGGGTTTACTGGTTCGTCTGCCATCGCTAGAGAATAACAGCAGGTGTGGGTGAGTCGAGGGATGGCTAGGCCAGCGATGGGAGTACGGTGGGGCGGTGAGGCCAGTGCGGCAGCACAGCCGGCTGCGGGGAGGAGGGAGCAGGCAGTCTCACCGGCGCTTGTTTGAGTGGCTGGAGCAGGAAGAGCACAGATTGAAAAAGCATGACGGCCGTTGGATGGAAATCCAACAGTTACTGCTTGTGCGTCAACCTTTTTTTAGGAAGGCCTCAAATCTGTGGAAAACATCATACAGCCCATCTGCCATTATTTCTAATAATTTACAGCCATTTGCTAATTCTTAAGGTTTTTTTGGAGCCCATATTCTTTTTGTTAGCATTACAGCCCATATTGTGGCCATAGTTATAAAATTATACGAAATTTTGCATATTTCGATCCGGTCCGAACTATTTTTAATCCCAAAATTTTGAGTCCCATTCAAACTGATTTTAAAAATAAATGCATATCAATATAAAATCCAACGAATTGTCCACGCATAAAAATCAATGCAATTTAAAATCTCGAAATGAAAAAAAGATATTTGAAACTAATTTCCGGTTTGATGTGTTTTAAAAATGTACAGCCCATTTATCATTACTGATAGGCCATTTTCTCAGCCAGCCAAATGAAGCTCTCCTCGTCTTGAAAGATTTGCAGCCCAATAGGCATGACAAAGCGACTTATTTGGCAAATCACAAAAAAATTGGGCTATGGCCGTGGGCCCAGCCATCAGCCTCTCCAAGTACAGTACTCTTCCGATGGAAGCCGGTCGTTGACCAGATTAACCACGCCGCGCCGAGAGAACCAAGGCAGTGGATGACGGCAAGGCCTAGGAAGGGGACGATGCGGAGCCGGGGAAGACGCGGCTGTGGATGCCCACATGGAGAGGAGTACGAGGGTTCACTAGCTCGGCTGCGGTGTGAGGCTGCCATCGCCGCAGAATAACATGGGGTGTGGGTGAGTAGAGGGATGCCCTGGCCAGCGGTGGGAGTAGTAGGAGCGGCGAGGCCTCAGCGGCATCACAGCCGGCCATGGGAGGCACGAGCACACGACATGACCGGCGTTGGAATGGGTGGCTGGAGCAAGAAGACCCGAGGTTGAAGAAGCACTACTGCCGTTGGATGAACATCGTACGGTAACTGGAGCTAGAATCGTTCATATTGACTAAGTTGACAAAGCCCTCCGTCTCCGTCAACTTGGTAGGCCCACAAGTCAGCCTCCCATGATGTTGGGTTCCAGCTGGCAGGGGGGGTATTTATTTTTTTGTGCGTAATAAGGAGGCACTTCCTTGCGTGCGAAGATAGCTTGTGGGTCCGACCTGTCAGCGGGGGCACGTTTTTTTCGCAAAATACTGAGGCCCTTCCGGTGGGTCCCAGATGTCAGGTGGAGGAGTCAAAGACTTGAGAAGGCGTACATAACGTGCTCATGTAGCTTGTTCGAATCCAAACCTAGACTATGACTATATATGGTGCTATGCTATTCTGCAAGTAATGAAACTGACATATCCAACGTTCGCTTCTCCTCTTCTCTAATTACTCTGCCTACCATCAGAAGCTCTGGCTGCAGCAACCATGTCCGCTGGCTGCTCGTCCACCTGCTCTGCAGCAGGCAACAACCAAATATGCGCCAAGTCGCCACCCGTACCATCGCCCTGGGTCTCATCACACCCCCGCCGGCACGCGCACCGCAGCCGGTTGCTCATCGCAACCCGCTGCCGTTGGTGTGGTGCCACTGCTGCATATCATGCAAAGTCATACGTCGCGTCTCAACCACAATCCTCAACCCTAGCCGAGTCTTCTACAAATGCCCGAATCATGGGGTAATAATATGTTTAAGTGTTGTTCTGCTGCTTTCAGTTGCTGATTTTTTTAATAGTTTGGTTGACGATCTTCCAATTTGACTCATGCAGAAAAGGGAAGATTCGTGTGATTTGTATTTCTGGGAAGTTGCTGATGTGGGGGAGTGCAACTACGCTGATTATTTGGTTAGCCGAGGAATCCCAATACCAGCAGGTTGGGGTGTTGGACAACTAACTAAAGGAACGACAGAAGAGGAAGATGCACAGCAGAAGGTTAAATATGCAGTTCCTCTGATCATGGCCAAGCAACAGCTGCTGAACGGCCTTGACAGCAATGAGGGGATGAAAGAGCTTGTGAAGATAATGGGCAAAATCGATGTGCTCTATAGGATGATTATCTCTTTATTTGCAGTGTATGTAGCACTGATGATGTATTCAATGGCTATGACATGAGCACTTTGCTGAAACTAGTAATGAATGAAACCTGTGTAGCAGGCTGGGCGTAGTGTTGTGAACACCTAATGATTTCTATTAACGGAAATCAGGGGGTATCCCTTTTTGCTCATAAATAAATAAATAGCAGAGGCCCTTTTGGTAATAAATAAATAAATTAGCAGAGGCCATGTCGGGTCAGCTTTGTTCTCATTCGAAGACGTCGAGCAAATTGCAGTCCAACATCAAATTCAAGTTTCATAGCCAAATATGAGTACGACTAAACAACAATGTCATCATGTTTTAGTCATCATACAATCACAAAACACAAATCAGCATACATAACAAGTAATGTTCTCACAGGAAAATACTAAGCAACATGTTCATTAGGTTTCAGTTGTCATAGCAAACACAATTTCACATAGTAGATAAAAAATGTCTTCCGACAAGGAAATACGACAAAAGCAATGTAATTAATCATCATCCGCAGCAGCAGCGTCAACATCTTTGCCATGTGTATCAGTCTGAATCGTAATTCCCCACGGTGTCATCTTCTTCTTCGTCCTCAACGTCCTCGAATGTTGGCTTCTTCTTGATCAACTCTTGTATGTCCACAGCACGACAGGCAATCTTTTCGCCTGCGTCATTGACGTGATGGTTCTCAAAGATATTAGGAACATATGTGTTATCTTGTACATCAGGAGTAGTGTAAGCATCATCTTGTTTTGCAACTTCATTAAACGAATTACTCTTCTCAAACTTTTGCAATACTCTCCAGTCATCACTACGTGCAAATGTGTCTTCCAAAAAAAATCTGTGTTGCTTGATTTGCCAAAATAAAAGGCTCGTTGGTCTGGTACGCCGCCTTGACATTGATGGATTAGAAATAACCATCAGCTCTGGGTTTTGCGATCTTGGAAAACAGGTTATACCAATGACAGCACAACAGAACCACAAACCGATGATCCTCGAAACTGGAGATATACTGCAACTGAACAATGTCTGTTATGTTAGCATTCATTTCAGTTGTCTCTTTGTCATAGGTATCCATGCTCATGATGGCACTGTTTTGTGTCTTCATGCCTTCGTCTCGTGCAAGGGTGTTGCAGCGCACATCTCCAACAACGCAAGATTTATAATGTCTTACCCGAGTATCAGGACCCATTGCTAGTGAGTAAAGGGCATCATCAACAGCCTGCCCATCCTCCCGCATCTTTTTAACCTATGGTTAGAAAATGGACAAGCTGATCATCTTATGTACGCAATATATTTGAAAAATTGACAGTTCAATTCAAAAGCTTACATGGCTCTTGATCCATTTCGCAAATCCTGCCATAACCAGTCTGTCAATGTTTCTTGGATTTTGCGGCAGTAACTCCTTTTTGTAGATGCGGCACAACATAGTGATCGCGTCAAACATCTAAATATATAAGAATGTGCTGCAAGTTTAGTAGATTACGATGTATAAGCTGCAGTAGTTAGCACTTACTTGATATAAGGTAGTATCTCAGGACAGTTATTCAACACATACCAAACCATTTTTTCCAAATCTTTAGGTTTTTCCTCTTGTCGACTCTTCCCTGTAACTCGAACAGAACAATCGAAAACATTGAGCCCGGGATTGTCTTCACCCACCTCTTTGCTAAGCTGATCAGCTATTTCAATGTATTTTGAGCAGAATATCAACGCTTTTGTAGCAATGTAGGCCTCTACAATGGAACCCTCGGGTCTAGCTCTGTTCCTAACATAGCCCTTGAAAGTGCCTAGCCACCTTTCAATAGGGTACATCTGGCCATACTGTACTGGACCTCTAAGTAGTGCCTCATCAAGTAGATGAACAACCAAATACACCATCACATCAAAGAAGGCTGGAGGATATATCTTCTCAAGGTCGCATAGGATAGTTGGTATCTTGTCTCTAAGATGCTCCAAAGCATCTATCCTGATATTTCTACTACAGAGTTCCCTGAAGAATTGTCCCAACTCTGCAACTGTGTATAAGTCAGGGCGGCCCAATCCTCTAAGGATAACATGTAAAACCCTTTGAAGTAGGACGTGGCAGTCATGAGTTTTCAACCCTTGTACCTTGTTTCCATCTGCATTGACTCTCCTTTCAGGGTTGGAAGCAAATCCATGTGGGAATCACACACGTGACAGGACCTCGCAGAATTCTTTTCTTTTTACCTTGTCCAAGACATACACAGTTGGTGCCATATCCCGTGGTTTACCTTCATCTTGCACCTGCAAATCCTCTTTGATACCCAGGTGTGTCAAATCAATCCTAGATTTTAAGGTATCTTTCATCTTTCCTTCAATATTAAGAAGTGTGCCGATAATGATGTCACATATATTTTTCTCGATGTGCATCACAACAAGATTATGCCGCAGATCCAAATCTTTCCAATACTCCAAGTCCCACAAAGTGGACCTGCGGGTAAACAATAATCTCTCTTCTGCCCTGCCACGCTTCCTTTTCCCACTACCATTATGAGGATGGTTTCCTGGTGTAATATGCCTAACCTTCTCGAATTCCACTTGCAACTCATCGGTGGTGAGCCTCTTTGGCGCATCACGATTTTCATGCTTTGCATTGAACACATGTCTTCGGTATTTTCTAGGATGTGGCTTGTCCTTGGCAAGGAAACGACGGTGTCCAATGTAACAGATCTTGCTAAGTATTGCGTATGACAGTGGATTCATGTCACAGCGAACACATGCAATGTAACCATGTGTCGTTCACCCTGACATAGTGCCCAAAGCCGGATAATCATGGATGCACCAAATTATAACAGCACACAGAAAGAAATCAGTTGGTGGGCTGCTATATAGGTCTCGAGTGAAAACACCCCTCCAAAGTTGTTGAAGTTCCTCCACAAGAGGCTCCATGAACAAATCAAAATCCTTTCCAGGACTTTTTGGACCTGGGATGAGCAAGGCGGTCATGTAGTTTGATTCTTTGGTGCAGATATTTGGAAGCATGTTGTAAGGGATAACAAGCACTGGCCACATGCTATATGTGGCACTCTGGTGGCCAAATGGGTTAAATCCATCTGAAGCTAAGCCAAGTCTTATGTTTCTCGGGTCAGCAACAAACTTTTTGTGCTTCTGATTGAAGCTTTTCCACTCACTACCATGTGATGGATGGCTCATTACATTCTGATCTCTATACTCCTGGTTCCTAGAATGCCATAGTACATCCTCTCTTGGGTCAGCATCATGAAACAACCTCTGTAATTTTGGTGTAATTGAAAAATATCTCAGAACATTATGAGGAATCCTCTTCACAGCATCGCCATCTTTCCATCTTGATGATTTGCATTTCAGGCATTCACTTAAGTTGGCATAATCCTTCCAGAACAGAACACAATTATTCTTACAAACATGGATCATATCATATCCAATTCCAACTGCACGAAGGAAATTCTTCATTTTACTGTAGTTGTGTGGCTGCTCAGACGCATTTGGGAAAGCTTTGCGGAAAGCAGCCAACATCGCATCGAATGATTTCTTGGTCATCCGCTCAGATGTCTTCACCTGAAGAAAGGTGACCATAGCTGAGAATACTGACAGCTTATTTCCTGGGGTGACAGCCACATTGCTTTGTTCCAACATGCGGTCCCACCGTTTTTCTTCTGCAGGTGAAAGTTCACAGAATGCACGAGCATTTTGTAGCATTGTTTCAATGTTGGTCAAACTCACTAGCTCTGCCACCACCTCCTCCTCCTCCTCTTCCACCTAAGCATCAGGCAGATCAAGATGGTCATCTGCTGCTTCCACATAGTCAATAACATTGACGTTCATAGCTTCACCATGATGAACCCACCTAGTATATATGACCGACATCCCATACAAGTGTAGATGATTTTGCACAGTTGACTGGGGTTTTGTAACTGAATTCATACAGCTGCTACATGGGCAAAGCACATCTGATTTCAGACCACCGTACTCAGCTCTGATAAAGTTCATGAAGTTTTCAACCCCCTCGACATATGCAGCGGAGAATCTTCGAGCAGAAGTTATCCAAGTCATGTCCATCTATTAGACATACAAATTAGTTCTTCTACTAGATATTACAGAAAAACATATATGCTTTTTTATGAAGTCCAGAAGAAAATACCTAGGTCGATGTCTAAAGCTATGGTAAGATATTTGGACGAGCAGATTTAAGTAAGGAAATATATGCAAAGCTAATTCAGCAAAAAGATTTGAGTGCTAAATTATGGCAGGCTATTTCAACAGTCAATGAGGCCGAGCACACAGCCATCGAACTATCGAAGGCCATCGCAGCAACAAAGATTGAGTATAAAACGGTGTCGAGCTATTTCACCTAACAGATTGGCTACTAGACCATGGCAATCTACGTCATAATAAATATATGTCAGGATATTTTAGCAACTAATCGGCCTTAGCATGCCATCTCAGCTAAGAAGATTGAGTGCAGAACAGGGCAAGGAAGCTACTTAAGCAGAGCATATTGATTGTAAACTACTTCGGCAAACAGTGAGATTAACAGCGTCTATCAGCTAACATTCAGCGCTACACCGACATACACGGGGCCTCGGTCTAGAATGCACGTACCGTGGGAGAAGCTGACCGCCATGCGTCTCCACACGAACGTCTCCAGCGGTGGCGGCGCTGACCGCCGTGCGTCTCCACAAGAACGTCGCCAGCGGTGGCGGCGCGGCTAGAGGACGACAATCTATGAGGGCGTACTGTGGGAGCGAGAGGATCGCCGTGTGTCCCCTCGATGAACCGCGGCGCCGATGTATCGGCGTGGCGGGGAGGGCGGCTTTGGTGGAGCGAACGGAGTGGAGGGGGATGGGGGGACAGGGGTTTGGGGAATATTATTGGCTAGTTGGCCGAAGGGCGGTTGAATATAGGATTTGGGGTGAATTTTTGGGTGGGGGGAGGATTTTCTTGCGGTGGGCGGGGGGAGTTTGGCGCATGGTCGGTTTCTCCAAGTGCGGTCCCATGTGTCAGTGAAGAGGCAAGCCGAAGCGCATTCTGTTTGCGTGAGCCATGTGCACGACCGAATGTGTGTGGGGTGCAATGCGACCGCGACAGGGGTGATGTGAGTGTACCGCCTTTTTTTCCTTTTGAACTAGGTGCTTCGCCCCCTCAAAATAAAACTTGTTGCTTTGTGCGATCCATCGATACTACTATTAGTAATATGGTAATCCCAACTAAAACGGCGCGGCCGGGTCTTTTCCCGCGCGATATGTTGGGAGGTTGGCTTAGTTGGGTTCTTTAGGAAGAGTAATGCTACACCTATGTAGTCCCAGTTACGTAATTAACATAATGTGAAACGTGTGAGCTGTTGATTGTAGATTGGGGGTGGGAGGGGCCCACCACCATGAAAATCTGGGTAGGAGAGAGAGAGGCAATTTACGTTAACCCTTCCGTAGGTTCCCATAGATGTGAAATGCGTGAATGTGCATTTGCAGATAAGGCCTTCGCTCGTTCATCCTTTTCTCCCACAAGATCTTGATCTTCCGTGCAACGCATGGGCATCTTGCTAGTACTCCTATAATATACTATATTATTGTGAAAGTTCATATACACCGGCCGAGATTAGTGCAAACACAGTAGATTTTCAGAACATTTCGAACTTTTATAGGACAGAAAAATAAAAGAAACCCGACCCTAAACCTATTCTACGGTGGTGACCGAGGTCCTCCATCTGTGATCTCCATGTACAGGGGCGGGGTTCAAGACCCATGAAGTGAAGGTGCGGTCTCCGGCGAGGAAAAGTAGAACACGGGAGACGGACCAGCCAGTAGGCACACCATGCCCTGCCGCCTCCCATGCCCTACTCATCCTCGGAGGAGTCCCCGACCTCGGCGGTGCCGGACGTTGGACAATGGCAAGTAGGATGCGTGGCTGACGGTGCTCCCGTCGTCGGCCGCCAGCGTGGCCCCCGCTTGTGCGGTGACTTGAGCGAGGGCGGCGACCTCGAGCTCCATCCCCGAAGACAAGCTCTTCCGCAAAGCATACGCGCTTGCGGTCATGGCGGATGTGGTGCCAGGTAGGAGGACGATGCACTATGGTGTGGAGGTTAGCTGGGCGTTGCCGCTTTAAGCAGCGCATTCCGGTGAGGCCAAGCGTCCTGGTGCGTCATTATGTCGCTGGAGTTGGTTCCTCGGGCACCGAGCCTCTTAACGACGGCATACGAGCGGACGGCATGAATGCGGGCAGCTGGCACCGGCTGGGAACGCACCGCGCGACGGCACGAGGGACGAGGGTTTTTGGTGTGCCAGGGTAGTCAGCTGCAGTCGTGGCAACGTTTGAGATGCCCTTTGCTCACATGCGATCGACGCATGTCATTGAAAAAGCAAGACGACCCGGCATGGTCTCAGGTCCTGAGGATGCAGTTGGCCACGCTACACCACTCCGCGGGCGCTCCGTGCATCCCCGACAAGCCGGGTGTTGGCGTGTGTTTGGATTGTGGCCAAAGTGCACCTTACCAAAATTTTGGTGATGACCCAAATATTGGTCTTTGTTTGGATGGTTGCCATTTTTTTGGCATGCCAACGACCTCTAGCCAACTCTAGTGCATTTTTCTTGCCAATGTCGACGAAATCATGGGCAACCAAAACCTCAACCAAAATTTTGGCTACCCAATGCTTTGATGGGGTAACCTTGGGCACAAACCAAACATACTCTTGGTCGTGCCACAACACTAACGCCACCCTCGGCACACTAAAACCGACCGTGTCTAGCGACGATGAGTGTGTCACTCACCGCGGTCGCCGTGTCCAGAGGTGGTGCTAGAGTTGTGCCACATTGTTGGCCCCCACGACCCACATGAATGGTTGCCGGTGGCGAGGAGGTCGTGGGCCAGCTCCTCCATTGGATTACTTTGCGGTACGTAGTCACGACAGGTGTGCCCCACATGTCGGTTTCCTTGGTTTCTCGGCCATATTCGAGCGTCAGTGCTCCGCGTTGCGAATTAGGCCTTTCACTATGTAGGCCAAGCGAGACAACTTATTGTTTATTTGAGCCATTCAAGTATAATCATGTGGCGTTTGCTTATTTCTCATTCCTCTCCATCGATCATGTTGCCCTCCGGTCGAGTCCATCCTCCCGCATGCCTCATTTGAACATTCCGCCGAGTATCATTCGCATGTGGGCCTAGACCATGCTTGTATTTCCAACGTTTATTTGTAATTTGTCTGACATGCATACAAATGCTAGGTGGCTTCTCACCCCTCGTTGGTTACCCCAAGTGGAAGGTTTTGAGATGCGGTGTAGCAGAAGATTTCCCTTGGCAATACCAAGGATCGATTTCCCTGAGACTCCCAGTTTCAACAAGAAGGTGTCAACTGCTAACGGCGCCAGATATTAGCAATCAACGTGGACCTGCACACAGATACAAATAACTTTGCTCCCAACGAGTACAGAGAGGTTGTCAATCCCTCCGGCTTTGTAGTTTACAAAGGATCAAACGCAAGTGATAATAGTGATAGGTATAATTGCAATAGTAAATGAAATGCGAAAAAGTAAATAGCGGATGTGATCAATGATGGTAATATGGACCGGAGTCTCATGATGTTCACTAGTGATGTCTCTCTCCCAAAAGACGATAAAACAGCTATGTGAGGTAAACGAATTGCAGCTGGGCAATTGACAAGACCATGTGCGCAAACCAATGCTGACTACATTGCAAGAAAGGTTGAGGCTCAAAGCATGGGCGGTACGCCGAGGTAAGTAGACCGAAATCCATCTGCATCTACTACTAATCATCCACCTTGAGATATCTATCCAGAACATCTCGCTGGTATTAAGTTGCGAGTCCCACCCATAGTGTAAACTCGAAGCAACAGACAACTGCATTAAAAGAACTTTGCGTAAAGTAAACAATCCTTGCACCCGCGGGCACAAGCACCGTTGTTTTCCCCCTTGTGGCAACAGCACATCCCCTAGACTCATGTTTCTGTCACTTAAACTAGTCATCGAGGGGCATGAACCCACAATCAAGCATAACGTTCCCTCTTGGAGTCACTACCTACTACTTGGCCAAAGCAATAAATAACAACGGAGAACATGCAAGAATTACTTACGAACATAAATATAAAAGAGGTGAATCAAATATATTACTCAAACACAATCTGAACATAATCTCATAATCCATCGGATCCTAGCAAACTCATCATAGCAACAGCATAAGGATTACATATGTGCCTCGATCATGTAGGGCAGCTCACGAGGACTAATTAGTGAAGCACAAGAACGGGAGGAGAACATCACATAGCTACTGGTCATGGACCCATGGTCCAAGGGAGACTACTCACAACTCATCCGGGAGGCGTCCATGGTGGTGGAGAGGCTCCCGGTGGTGATCCTCCCCTCAGGTAGGGTGCCGGGAAGAGTTCTCCTGGTGCTCCCGATCCTGGAAGCGGCGGCGGCGGCGGAACAGAGATGAGATCATGAAAAAGAGTTCCCGTCTCAAGGGTTTCGGGAGACGCTTTAAATATATGCCAAAGGGGGGCATCAGCGGAGCCTCGTAGGGCCCAGGCGCCCCCCCGGCGCGGCCCAGGGGGGGGGGGCGCCGCCAGGGCGCCTGGAGCCCTGATGCCCCCCCCCCACCCAGCTGTACTTCGGGCGCAAGGTAGCTTGTGGAACGCTGATTTTTTATATAATTTTTCTGGATTTTTCCTGGCAGTTCTCGTAATGTGAAAACCTGAAATACAAAAACAGCCGAAAACAGAAACTGGCACTGGGGTGCACTGAGTTAATAGGTTAGTCCAAATATGATCAAAAGTGTATGGAAGTGTATAAATAACATAGCAATATCACCCAAAAGAGGCATGGAGCAAGCAGAAATTATAGATACGTTTTGGACGTATCAACATCCCCAAGCTTAATTCCTGCTCGTCCCCGAGTAGGTAAATGATAACAAGAATAATTTCTGTGGTGACATGCTATTAACCATATAGGACTTTTTCATAGTCATATGACAAAAGCTTACTGAGACAAAGAATCTGTAGTAATTAAGTTGCCTCATGAGAAAATCACAAAGAACTGAAAGTTTTACAATATGATATTGAAACATCAAATAGATTTGTAATGAACATGATGTGCAAATATGATAAAGTGATATCTAGCTTGCCCCCTTAGTGAAGCAAAACATAAATGCAGGGGCACCTCTAAGGTTTAAGTGATGACTAGATACAATGATTTCAAAATAAACGATATCACAATCATGCAAAAGACAATGCTACTTTGGGACAATGCACATTACACTCAGAATGACAATCATGCTCTCAGTAGTTGGTGCTTTTAAAAGAAGGTGGAGACTCTCGAACCGTGGCTTTTGTCGGCAAGGTTGAAAACCCGTAATCGGAAACAAAGACAAAACATGTACAGAGCTCTTGGTTTTAAAACAGAGGTAATAATTTTTTTAGATCATGCATGTTTTGTCAACGAATGCTAGAAGACAAATCAATCACTTCTTGAGATGGACAAGTTTCGAGGAACGGCTCACGAATGAGGACGATCACATCCTCTTAATCTCCTTTGTTTATCACTGCCAAAGTTTTCTGATTTCTCATGAACAAAGCGTGAAGGAGGGTTTGTTTGTTATATTATCTTTTTGAGCCGGGCGCACTCAATGCCAGTTCCTTCTCGTATTATGGGTTTGCACATTATGCATGCAATCCCGGGGTGAAGCTTGTCCAACTTAAAAAGATCATGAATTAACTACTACTTCCTCATGGACTTACAACAGAGGCACAAAATAAGAATGCTTTTTCTTTGAATAATTTCGAGATGGCACATGCAAGTCTCCGTTAGGAATGGCAGGTAAATACCATGTAGGAAGGTATGGTGGACTCATATGGCATAACTGGTATAAAGGAATGTGGATGCACAAGCAATCAGTCCGCGTAGTACAGGTGGAGGTTAGCAAAAGACTGGGAGCGACCAACTAAGAGAGCAATGACGGTCATAATCATGCAGAGCGACAAAGCAACATTGAATCAGGCATGGAAGTTATATCGCTACTCAGAAACAAAAGATCATCAAGGCTTGACAGACTTTCTTTACAGTCTTAAATATGCGTGAGCATACGCCAAGTCAATCAAAATAAATTCTTTGAAGGAAGATATTACTAAACCATACCACATCATAGGCAAACAAACCATGTTGGTACTCCAATAACACATTGGGAAACCCCCAGCTATTTGAGACTAACCATAAGAAAACCTGAACTACTAAGCGCCCTCGTGCACGTAGCATCTTTATCATAGACATATCAACCAATGCAGCGGAAGCAAACTCTCTCAATAAGATAAGCATGATAACTAAAGAGAGTTCAGCAACCAACTAAACAAAAGCTCTTTGAAAAGATAAGCATGAATACTAAGAGCTGAACATGATAGTAGCTATTAAAAGACAAAGAACACACACAGCAAAGATAGACATGAAAATTCTATGTTATGTTCTAGGTAGAAGTGGAGCGTGTTTCTCTCCCACATAAAGAAAGCTGAGTTCCGACTCGTTATGAAAAGCTAAAGAAAATTAAAAGCAAGACGCTCCAAGCATAGCACATAACACATGAAGTGATTAAAATATAGTGGAACGAAAGACGAACTGATAATGTTGATGGAGAAGGGGATGCACGGGGGCATCCCCAAGCTTAGACGCTTGAGTATCCTTGAATATTTCTTGGGGGTGCATGGGGGCATCCCCAAGCTTGAGCATTTGACACTCCTGAATCTTTTTATCATCTTCCCTCGCACACTTGAAAACTCCCTTCATACATAACTCATCATAATCTGATTAGCGAGGTTAGTACCCATAATAAAATAATTGTACCTTGCTGGAAATAAAGATATTCTTGAAGGTCTACTGTTTCTCAAGATTGCCAAAAGGTTTTTGCAAAGAAAAAGCAAGCTCTAGGTTTGCAAAATGAAGGAAAGGCAAAACAGGACAGAATCTGTGAAAAACAGACCAGCAGGTAGTAAATGATTTGTTCGTGGCACTATTGCAACTCAAATCAAAAAACTCAGAACATACGCACGAAAGACAATTATATAGAGCACGCTGTCGAAAAAATTCAGACCAAAAAGATGATCTGGTGATTTTATACGAATTTTTCTATCCAAGGACAAAATCTGTTTCTTGGACAGCACGTCACAACTTTTGAACTTTCTAGCAATCAGAGGCTATACTTGGCACAAAATTGAAAAGCAAAGATACAATGATGATGCTACTGTAGTAAACAACATCAAGACACAACAAAAGCAAAATAAAATTTTTATTCATGTGGGCTGCCTCCCAAAAGCGCTTTCTTTTATGCCTTTAAGTTAGGCATAATACATAGAGATCAAGTTTTATCAAGAGTAAAAGAATAGCTAGCCCATATAACAGACTCAAAAGGTAACTTAATATTCTTTTGAGGGAAGTGTTCCATCCCTTTCTTGAGAGGAAACTGGAATTTTATATTACCCTCATTCATGTCAATGATAGCACCAACGGTGCGCAAAAAGGGACGTCCCAAAATAATTGGACAAGAAGGATCACATTCAATATCCAGAATAGTAAAATCAACGGGAACGTAGTTGTCATTGACAATGATAAGAACATCGTCGATCCTCCCCAAAGGTTTCTTTATGGAAGAATCAATGAGACGAACACCAAAAGAACAAGAATCAAAATGTTTCAATTTAAGCATATCATATATTCTTTTGGGCATAACGGAGGTACTAGCACCAACATCACATAAAGCATAGCAAGAGAAGTCATTCAATTTAATTTTTATCATAGGATCCCAACCATCTTATAGCTTTCTAGGTATGGAGGCTTCTACTCTAAGTTTCTCCTCCCTAGCTTTGATAAGAGCATTAGTGATATGCTCTGTGAAGGCAAGGTTAATCGTGCTAGTGCGGGGATCGCTAGACATCTTGTGAAGGAAATCAATAACTTCGGTAAGAGTGCAATTATCAAAATCAAGGTCACTAGCGTCAAGTAGAGTGGTAGTGGTGTCCTTTAGGTTCACTTGTTTGGTAGTTTCTATAGTCATAGCATCACCATTAATAGGTCCATCGGGACCAGGAGTGCATTGGGTGCTAAGAGTTTGGATATCCTCAACAACTTGGATAGTAGCAACAGTGTGGTGGGTAGGAAGGCTCTTAATTCTATCTTCTTCCTCCCTTTCTCTAGCCCATCTCTCTTTAAGTTTAGCCATCATCCTAATATTTTCATTAATTTGCACTTGAATAGCATTAATAGGAGTGACCTTCCTCTCCTCAAGAGGAGAAGTTCTAATTTTAAGCAATTCTACCTCATTGGCTAAATGGTCTACCTTCAAAGAGAGATCACCTAGTTTGTTCAGTTTTTCTTCTACACTATTATTAAAAGCTTTTTGGGTAGTGATGAAATCTTTAAGCATAATCTCTAGTTCAGTAGTGGAGTTCTTGGTGCTAGGATAAGCATTGTTGTTCCCATAAGAATTAGAGGGGAACGGTCTAGGATTGCTACCAAAATTACTCCTATAAGCATTGTTATTAAAATTGTTTCTAGAGATAAAGTTCACATCTGCTTGTTCTTGAGCAATCAAAGAATTTAAAGGGACATCACGAGGATCAATAGAAGATTGCTTCGAAAGTAGAGACATGATCAAGTCAACTTTTTCATTTAGGGAGGAAATCTCCTCGACAGAGTTTACCTTCCTACCTGTTGGAGCGTGTTCGGTTTGCCACTGGGAATAATTGGTCATCATCTCATCGAGAAGCTTTGTGGCAGCACCAAGTGTGGTTGACATAAAGGTTCCTCCCGCGGCCGAATCTAACAAGTTCCGCGAGGTAAAGTTCAAGCCTGCATAAAAAGTTTGGATAACCATCCAAGTAGTCAAACCATGAGTAGGGCAGTTCTTGATAAGAGATTTCATGCGTTCCCAAGCTTGGGCAAAGTGTTCATTATCCAATTGTTTAAAATTCATTATGTTACTTCTTAGTTGGATAATTTTAGCAGGTGGATAGTATTTTCCAATAAAAGCATCTTTTCACTTGTCCCATGAATCTATGTTGTTTCTAGGCAAAGACTGAAACCAAATTTTAGCTCCTCCTCTCAAAGAGAAAGGAAAAAGCTTAAGCTTAACAATATTGCCATCTATTTCTTGGTACTTTTGCATATCACAAAGTTCAACAAAGTTGTTTAAGTGTAAAGCAGCATCATCTCCAGCACCGGAGAATTGATCTTTCATGACTAAGTTCAGTAAAGCAGGTTTAATTTCATATGAAGGTGCTGAAGTGGCAGGTGTAGTGATAGGTGTGCAGATAAAGTCATCTTTGTTGTGACTAGTGAAGTCACACAACTTGGTGTTCTCGGTGGAACCCATAGTAGCAAGCAAGCAAGATAACTATTTTTGTGATTTTCGATAAAAGATACTAAAGCAAAAACTGAAAGGTAAACTAACAAGACTAAAAACAAAGGTAAAAGATAGCGTGCAACTCCCCTATCCTGAAGAGTGGAGTCCCCGGCAACGGCGCCAGAAATTGCTTTGCTAGGTGGCTTCTCACCCCTCGTTGGTTACCCCAAGTGGAAGGTTTTGAGATGTAGTGTAGCAGAAGATTTCCCTTGGCAATACCATGGATCGATTTCCCTGAGACTCCCAGTTTCAACAAGAAGGTGTCAACTGCTAACGGCGCCAGATATTAGCAATCAACGTGGACCTGCACACAGATACAAATAACTTTGCTCCCAACGAGTACAGAGAGGTTGTCAATCCCTCCGGCCTTGTAGTTTACAAAGGATCAAACGCAAGTGATAATAGTGATAGGTATAATTGCAATAGTAAATAAAATGCGGAAAAGTAAATAGCGGATGTGATCAATGATGGTAATATGGACCGGAGTCTCATGATGTTCACTAGTGATGTCTCTCTCCCAAAAGGCGATAAAACAGCTATGTGAGGTAAACGAATTACAGCTGGGCAATTGACAGGACCATGTGCGCAAACCAATGCTGACTACATTGCAAGAAAGGTTGAGGCTCAAAGCATGGGCGGTACGCCGAGGTAAGTAGACCGAAATCCATCTGCATCTACTACTAATCATCCACCTTGAGATATCTATCCAGAACATCTCGCTGATATTAAGTTGCGAGTCCCACCCATAGTGTAAACTCGAAGCAACAGACAACTACATTAAAAGAACTTTGCGTAAAGTAAACAATCCTTGCACCCGCGGGCACAAGCACCGTTGTTTTCCCCCTTGTGGCAACAGCACATCCCCTAGACTCATGTTTCTGTCACTCAAACTAGTCATCGAGGGGCATGAACCCACAATCAAGCATAACGTTCCCTCTTGGAGTCACTACCTACTACTTGGCCAAAGCAATAAATAACAACGGAGAACATGCAAGAATTACTTACGAACATAAACATAAAAGAGGTGAATCAAATATATTACTCAAACACAATTTGAACATAATCTCATAATCCATCGGATCCCAGCAAACTCATCATAGCAACAGCATAAGGATTACATATGTGCCTCGATCATGTAGGGCAGCTCACGAGGACTAATTAGTGAAGCACAAGAATGGGAGGAGAATATCACATAGCTACTGGTCATGGACCCATGGTACAAGGGAGACTACTCACAACTCATCCGGGAGGCGTCCATGGTGGTGGAGAGGCTCCCGGTGGTGATCCTCCCCTCCGGCAGGGTGCCGGGAAGAGTTCTCCTGGTGCTCCCGATCTTGGAAGCGGCGGCGGCGGCGGAACAGAGATGAGATCGCGAAAAAGAGTTCCCGTCTCGAGGGTTTTGGGAGACGCTTTAAATATATGCCAAAGGGGGGCATCAGCCGAGCCTCGGGGGGCCCAGGCGCCCCCCCGGCGCGGCCCAGGGGGGG
>LR738709.1:528062930-528077514 GCA_902687465.1 Secale cereale | reverse complement strand
TTCTGGAACGCTGATTTTTTATATAATTTTGCTGGATTTTTCCTGGCAGTTCTCGTAATGTGAAAACCTGAAATACAAAAACAGCCGAAAACAGAAACTGGCACTGGGGTGCACTGAGTTAATAGGTTAGTCCAAATATGATCAAAAGTGTATGGAAGTGTATAAATAACATAGCAATATCACCCAAAAGAGGCATGGAGCAAGCAGAAACTATAGATACGTTTTGGACGTATCAACAAACAAACGGTTTGTTTGAAGTTTCACTTGCCTCCACTACGTGTCGCTTCACGTCTTAGTTTTGACATCCCATTCGGTTCATGCCCTGACACATGTTGACGAGATCGATAGATGACATGGCAGTTCCTTATAGCCATCGACTGGCTATATTATTAACCATGCTCTAATGCGTTTTTCAAAACCGCATTTGACTATTGACAAGAGTAATAGTACATGAGATGTATAATGTGAAATTTATATCATTGGAAGCTCCTTTCACATATGTATCCCTGCCTTACCCTCCCTTTTGGTCACTTACTGGTGGACCCCATTCTTGCTAGGCCCCTCATGTCAGTTACTCAATGGGTTCGGCCACGTCAGGGGATCCTCATCCGTAGTATACTCGCTCTGTTTTTATTTACTCCACATAAAATGATGCGGGCGTGGGAGGGGGAGGGATGTCGGTTTGCTCTCAACTGCGGTCCCACAAGCGAGCAAAAACACAAGACGAAGCGCGTTCCATTCGGTGAGCGACGTGGAGGGCCCAGCGTGCCGGGCTACAACGCGAACACGACAAGAGTGATGTACAGTCAAAACTGATTGACCGGTCGTCACCGGAACCACTATTCACACCAGAACCTTTGCTGCTCGGCCTACTCCAGCCCCTTCCCCCACCTTTCGATCCCCTAGCCCGCATCAAGCGTCCCCTAGTTCGCCGGAAAGCTATGGTGCGTCGCAAGATCACGTACTACAAGATGCTGACGCCGGAGCGCCGCGCAGAACTCGCGGCAGCGGTCGACGCCAGAGACCTCCGTTCCCAAGCTCGCTTTCCGGCGGGCCAACCCCCAAATTCTCTGGAGCCAAGCTATGAGGAGGAGGAAGCCGACCCAATGTTCATGGCGGAGGTCGCAATGCAGAAGGCCCCCGATCGGTATGAGACGATGGACGTCGACTTCGTGCTGGTGCCCGAGTCCCCCATGGTGCAGGCGGACCAGCGGTTCAACCTGGCGATACTAAAGGAGGACCGGGAGGCAGAGACTCAACTCGACACGGAGCGCGCGCATGCTGCTGCCATCAAGGCTCTCCTGTAGGCGGAACTGGATGTCGTGGATGTGAACCGGGCGGCGGAGGCTCAACTTGAGGCGAAGCGCGCGGATGCCACTACTATCGAGGCCCTCCTGCAGGCGGAACCAGACGTCCTGTACTTGAACCGGGCGGCAGAGGCGCAACTCGATGTGGAGCACGCGGATGCCGCTTTCATCGAGGCCCTCCTATAGGCGGAACCGGACGTCCTAGACTTCAACCGGGCGGTGGAGGCTCGACTCGACGCGGAGCGTGTGGATGCCGCTGCCATTGAGGCCCTCCTATAGGTGGAACCAGACATCCTCAACTTGAACCGGACGGTGCTCTCATCCGTGTAGAGTGTCCGCACGCTCCGCGTGAACGAGTAGCTGGAGGCCGAGGACAACCACGATGCGGAGACACACGTCGGCAGCTACAGCTGGTTCGCGCCGGCAGCCAAAGACGACGAGGCCGTCTCGTTCCACGAGCAGTGATAGTTTTGCTTTATGTTGTTGTTTTATGGATCTTTTGTTGTGTAAAAACATATATTGTTATGCAAGTCGCCTGACTTGGGTCAGTCTACCATTTCAGGCTGTTGGATGAATATCCTACGTCTCCTAACCCTTCTTCCTCACCTCTTCTTCTTCCCCAACAGACCACCCCACGGGTCGTACGGATACTCCCCAACATGCGGTTGGATAAACATACTCCATGAACGAAAATTATGTGCCAGCGGTAGGATGGCTGAGTTTGGTTTGTTCACATGCGACAACACGTGTTAGTGAGGATGCGTTCCCTTGGTTGGGTTTGCGGCGTGCAGGAGCGACTGTGCATGTGAGGGTGCAGTGCGACCGCGGCGTGCAGGAGCGACCGTGTGAAAGTGCGGTGCGACTGCGACTGCCATGCGCAAGTGTACCTCCTTTTCATTTTGAAAACTTTAGGCAAGCTTGACCCAAATAGGATAAGTACGTAGTACTACCTCCGTCCTGGTTTATTGGTCCTCCTTGAAATTTGTGCCCAAATTTGGCTAAATATTTAACTAACAAAATATTAATGCATGTTAACAAAAATTGTATCGTTAGATTTGTATTTGAACATAGTTTCCAATGATATATTTTTTTGTGACATGCATGAACATTTTGTTTGTTAAATTTATGGTCAAAATTTGGCATGATATACGATGAGGACCAATAAACGAGGACGGAGGTAGTACTACGTACTAGGAGTACAAGTGTTAAAAAAGAAAGGCGGGGTTTTCCTTCGTGGGATTAATCGATACAAATATTCGTTTCACGTGTCAATTAATGCGTATTTTTTTCTCCAAAGCCCAAAGAGCTAACCATCTCACTCCTCATCGCATTATTAATGCAGCGCCATGCAAACCAACCTTCTCACTTCCGCATGCATGCAGGGGGTATTAATGTCCTTGGTTGCTACTACGAGGCAAACCCCATCAATTATGCCTTGATTAGTGTTAGTCACCTTTTGCAAATTGTAATTTTGATATACTGGCCTTGTGTACAAAAAAAATGGAGGTAGCAACTATATTTGACTTCCTTCCCCATTGCGGTGACGTTGACGATATCTCGAACGTTGTGGTTTGGCAAAGTGCGTTCGACGGAGAACACCATAGAGGGAGACCACGGTAAGTCGTTCGCACTGCCGCCTGCCAGCCGAGACAACCGCCTTATTTGCATCCAGGAAGTCCGTTGAACCAAAGGACATGTAAATGTACTAATACTACTCGTACACAATAGCGTCGTCCGTCCAGCTTAGTGCGGTGAGATGGTTTCTCGAAGAAGACGATGGAGAAGCGGAGTCGACGAAGAGTGAAATGATGGTTGCTTCGTCCGTGATTTGTGATTTGACGCCTCACTCCTTTGTGATTTGTGATATAGAAGGGATAGGGGAGTAGACTCTGTCCTCTATACTGTACATGCGTCCAAGCACGGAAGAAAGAGGAGAGACGTTGCATTTTTCTATTCCTTCAATCAATAAATTAGGGTGCTTCGGTTCCATCCTTTTGGCTTTGGCAACACCGTCCACAATGGTTCCCACGATGCCAAAAGCTATTTTCACATTTGGCTACACATTGTGGATGCCCTTAACCATACCACTTGGTTTTTCTCATGTGTGCTATCTATACAAATCTCAATTATATTGATCTAAAAAATTATAGAATGAAGATTAGTAAAAAGGAGGTGATTTTGTCGCACGGATGGCGAGGGAGGTTTCTTATTTTTAGAGAACATTGTCCTGGCAGTTTGCTAACATGTGGTCCCACGTGTCAGTGCTTCACCAAGCCGATCCGCTTCCCACATGAGGCAGAACAATGGCAGAAGCAACACGTGGTTAACTTGAAGAAGATGATGGAGAAGCAGATTCAGCAACGAGTGAAATGATGGCTGCTTCGTCCTTCCAACTTCTTATTTTTTAGCATTATTACTTCCGTCCCTCCAACTTAACTGCGGGAAAGGTGCAGCTTTGTGATTTGATGCCTCATTGCTCATTACTACGCCGGCGCCATCACTAGGTGCTTCACCATGGCTGCTCTTCATTGTATTCCGCTATGGCACGTGGACCCGGTAGCTTGATGCCCCACATGTCGGTGAAAGGGACTAGAAGATTTATGAAAGCGAGCGCTCCACTCTTACGACGGAGGAGTACATGACACGACGGCCCAGTGAACTGTCACTTGTACTGTGTATAGTACTATAGTTTTGTTGTTTCGCATGATCCATCGATACAAACCCGATTAAACAGGAAAGGGCGGGATTTTCCCCGCGCGCTATATGATACTGGCCATACATTTCAAAGGCAATTTTAATGTATGCAAACTAAATAATTAAGTAACAATATGATATCTAGTAAAACTAAAAACACATATGATTTATTTTGTTAGAGTGTAGTAGTGGTGCTGTATTGCATAGTTGTTAGATGTAACATGCAAGAACGTGTAGAGAAGTAGTTTTGGAGGGCCTATAGAGAGAAAAGTGTAATACGTTCACTGAACTTCAGAATAAGCTGATTACGGTCAATATATACATTTTGCGGTGATTATACGGTCACTTGCTCACGGTTCGGCATCGGATTGCACTTTGTTGACCGACCAAATAGTCTGCGTGGCACGATATTGACTAGTTAAATTGAACACGTTCCTAGTGGGTCCCACCTATCATTTCGCATAGGGAAAAGGTCAGATAAACACAAATTTACGTAGGCGCGACAAGACTCCACCCCGTGCGCGGGAATCACCTGGTTTGTATGTGTCTGTCACGGCCTGATGTGTGCGCATGCACGTGTAGGTTGAGCACTTGAGTGTGAGAGTGTGTGTTAGTCGTGTGGTGTACTGGTGTGTGCATGCATGTGTGCGTGTGTGCGTGTGAGTGTTGCGTGCGTGCGTGGCTGCGGGTGTACGTGTGAGTGTTGCATGCGTGCGTGGGTGCATGTGTTCATGTGAGTGTTGTGTGCATGCAGTTCGTGTGCATGCGTGCGTGTGTGTATAATCACCACACCAGCTCATGTGTGTTAAAACACATGACTCAGCATACCAATACAAGGCCACCTTGTCCGCTGTGCCCGTGGTCATGACTTCGAACCACCGTCCAATATTTTTTTGTCGTTTGTTTTCATTCTTACTAGCAAGATGCCCGTGCGTTGCACGTAACATCAAGATGCATTTGTATGACTAGTTTATCTTGTGAGAGAAAAGGATGACCAAGGGAAGGACTTATTTGCAAATGTGGAGAGGTGTGTGGGTACCTTTTTGCAAAATTTTCATAGTTTCTTTCCTATCCGTCAGATATAAATCGGACGGTCTATATTGCAGGATGGCAGGCACACCATCATCACCAACTCAGTTTTTTGTAAGAGTGTATTTTATCCATACTCTTATAAAAAAAGCCTAGTCGGTGATGATCGTGTGCCTGCCATCCTGCAATATAGGCCGTCCGATCTATATCTGACGGATAGGAAGGAAACTATGGGAATTTTGCAAAAAAGGTACACACACCCCTCTCCACACTTGCAAATAGGGCCTTCCCTTGTTCATCCTTTTCTCCCACAAGATAAACTACTCATACAAAATGTTCCGTGCAACGCATGGGCATCTTGCTAGTATTTTCTAAGAGTGTAGATGTAGATTAGATACAAGCCGATAGGTGGTTCCGATGGTAGTGAGATAATGTGATGCAACACTAGAGGTGCCACGTGGAGCATTTAATTGGTCAACTAGTCATGTCTTGAGCAAATGCAGAGTTGTACGGTCAGCCCGTGACTGTATAATAACCACAAAACATAAATGGTGACTGTAATGAGTGGATTCTGAAGTCCAATGTACGTATCGTGCTTTCGCTTCAAATACAATGATCGTCACTGTATATATCGCGAGAGAAAGACGAAACATGCGTCAATGTGCTGGGGGCTTACTTTTAGAGGACCTGGAGAGAGTTTGTGTGCGTACGTGAAAGGGGCGTAGTGGGGGGTATGCGATGGAGAGAGAGAGATTCTCTTCGTTTCTCTTAATTATGACTAACTTTATATATAGTATAAAAATATACAAATTCACAATGCGGAATAAATATCAATGTGGGCACCATGCAATGCAAGCGTTCATACTCCTCCATATAACTTTGTAACGTTGTATATATGTAGAAATTCAAAAATATTTGTTTGGCCACACTTTATTCAAAAGGAATGTTGTATGCAAAATAGACGTAGGGCTTTTTAGATCAATGGGGTACATGATATAACATGTGTGAATGTGTAGTTGATGCATTTGGCAGGGCCTATAGAGGTATGTGTGTGTATTACGTATTCGAGAGAGGCATGGATAGAGGGGCCGGCAGGGGGACGTGGGAGAGATAGCATGAGAAATGAGAGTGATCTAGAGAGAGATAGGTGAATATGACGTCACGGCGAGAGATTCCCTTGAGTGTGTATATGCAAGGGGGGTGGATAGAGGCACCAGGAGCATATTTTTTGTGTGTGTGGTGTCTGTGTTGGTATGTGTGGGTGTGAGAAGATAACGAGACGTGGGGGCAGAGGGTGTGTCACCACGTGAGGTCCGGTGGGTTGAGGTGAGGCCCTTCGTTTGGTTCCGTCCTGCGCCACATTGGTCGGTCCATGACGCATTTAGGGAGACCCATGGATGACTAGTCATACAAGACAAAGATAGCATAATTGTGAAGGACTCTATGTCCACTGACAAAGCCGGTTAGGTTTTGTAACCCTAGGTTCTCGGACTAAGGTAACCCCTTTATCTCTGATATTACTATTCATCCAACCTAACTTTAAGGGACATCCTACAAAATGCTCTGCTATAATCATACTCGTCGATTAGGAAGAGAGGTGTGAGACAATGAGTGAGAGATAAGACTAAAGATAATGTGCGTATAGGAGACACATAGGCAGGTCTATGTATATAGAAAGGGTCGATGGGGATTGTGCGCGTGTATGCTTGCGAGAGGGCGAGTGCTTGTGATAATGGTTAGTGAAAACGGTCATAAATGGTTACGAGAGGGAGGGAGGGTTATATCGAGAGCATGTGTGCGAGAAAGACACCTTGGAAGAGAGTGTGTGAGCATGTGTGAGAGACCACCGATGGAGAGTGAAACTACACGTACAAGACTGTTGTACAGATTGATTAAAGATATAAATTGTATCCAAATATTAGGATGGGATCATGATATTTGCAATTCGCGTAAGGAACGGTCATTGATCCATCAGACATCTCGATTCTATCAAATTTGAGCATGTCTATGTTATTATTCGACACAATTGATCCGCATAGTTAGTATTTTGAACTCCAAACAATGCATCGCTTTAGCAATCGAATAAAAACGTGAGTATAGTTCATGTTGTGTGTGTAAAGCACATTATACATACGAAAGTTACATAATAAACATTATAAATAGCTACCTATGGACTAGCATACATTTGAATTCAACTTAAGGTGGTTTAAAAATCGAATTCAACATGAAGTCCATTCAATTATTTGAATTTGGTATCATGGCATTTGTAAATCATACCTAAATTATGGGGGCACCAATCTTTGCTCTGATTTTGTACATAATAGCATATGTAGTTGTGTACAAAATAGATTCTAATTTAGCTCCTCCATTCCAAAATAATCGTAGTTGTAGGATTTTCAAGTGTCAAAATTTCAAAAAGAAGCGGATAATTTAATGAGATTTTCGAACATACAAGGTAAAATTTAATGTTGTCTATTCTGGTCAATCCTCAAAGTTCAAGAGTACTCTAAACGTGAATGCTTGTGTTTCAAAATTTCGAACGAAGCGCCAAAAGAGCCTCTACTCACCCGAAACCGTGTGAGACCAATGTTTGGTAGTACAAGGAAATTACTTTTCTAATAACTCCGACCCGTGAAACCTACTGGCCCGACGTCCAAAGGTCTAAATCGGGGTAGGTTCGTAGCTTCATCTAGACACCACGCAACCGCCTCTGAAAAACAATCATACACAATGGCCGCCTAAGCACACATGCGCGCGGCCGAAATCGCTCCCGCCCACTATTTGCGACACCTGGGGTTACCATCCTACCCCCGACCCGCAGTAGGTCCGAAATTTAAGAGGTGGCAAACTTTGTACTTTCCCAAATTTCAAACAAGCGCGTCCCATCTTATGTTCAAAAAAGCCAAAAACAAGCGTGTCCCACACCAGAAACATGGTTCTCCCCCTCCCCCCGCCCACCCGTCTGATTCCTCATTCGTACTCTATGGGCGCGAAAATTACCTCTCCACCAGCCGCGAAACCCCGGCGTCCTCCGTCCGCCACCCCATTCCACCCATCAACCACCGCCCTCCTCCATCACGCCGGAGCCGATACCCCGCCGTCGTCGTCCACCGCAACCTCAACCGCAACGCCCTCCACGGCTAGTAGTTGAAGCCGAGGCCGAGCCGTCCGTACCCAAGCCAGTTCAACCATCCCGTCCTGCGCCTCACCGCTGCCGCTCCAACTTCACCACCCTCCACCGCACCGGAGCTGTTCCTGCTACGCCATCCTTCACCGCCTCGGATCTGCTTCCCCTCCGCGGACATACGGCCACAGCAACACAGTCAACAATTTTGCCATGGGTTCGTCCAAGCCTGCACCCTCCTCCAGAACATCGGTTTCCCCGGCAAAAAGAAGAAGATTGGCGCGACATGTGGAGGCGACCACACCGGCAACCGAAAATGGTACTCCTCTTCCCTTATTCGTGCAAATCTTACGTGTCTGCTTGCACGGTATTCATCCCACAGAAGACACTAGTTGACCGCTTCTTCTTGATACTAGATGTTCCTAGTAACTCGCGATGCACAAGGTTTCTCCTCATGTACTATTTCACCTTAGCTAGAGGTCCGTCGCACCCCTGAATTTCAATTCCTGGTCAGTTGATTCCCAATTAACGGAAGCATTCCCTGGCGTAACAGGCGCTAGTCCGTCTAGTACACCGGGGAAGCAGCACATCAGTGTTTATCTTAGCGGCGTGTGGGCCCTAGAGCTACTGGCGCCCGATCTGGAGGTCGTCCGAGATTAAAGGGATGGTCTGGGGGCGCTGCCAAGCACAGCGGTGGTGGGAGGTCGGGGGAGGGTAGGGTGGCGGAGGCAGGGGTCTGGGCCGGTGGTCGCTGGCGGTTCGAGTAAGATCGTCAATAGTGACTAGCGGGAGATGGACAAAGGCCATCTGCCCGTTCCTTATAGATCGGACGATTCATTTAAAAAATCGACTAACCAATTTATTTTCAGTCGACTGTTATCTTGATATGACCACATGTGGTGGTGTGTTGGAGGAGTACCTGCATTTCCTGTGCTCATATATTACAAAATCATACGGAGTAGAATCTAATTGTGTTTGCCATGCAATGTTGTAGAGCTATCATATGTCTTCTGTCATTTATTTTTCATCCACCTGCTATCTGCTACTTTCACAGTGCACTAGTTTTGCACACACTTCACCCATACTCTCACTGTTGTGTTTTTATGCAAGGGTATTTCAGACTCTGCTTCTATGAGAGAAGCAAAAAAGATAAGAGAGAAGTCGCTCCAACGTGGTAGGCGGATATGCCAGACATGTTTCACACTTATAAAATGTGCAGTGTCAGCAGATGGAGACGGTAAACGTAGCTCTGAAGTTGATGACCTCGCTTGCAATGAACCACCATCCCAGGTGCTTGCTTTAACTTCGAAGTGTCATATGTGGTTGCATGTTCCCTATGGTGTCTAGCTTGTATTCGAAAGGCCGAAGTCGGTTTTTATTAATATAAGGAAAGATATTTTTTACATGAACCACCATCCCGTGAGCACCAGAAGACAAATAGCTAGTCAGGGCACTGGCCGAGCCAGTGACAAGCCCAGCAAAGAGAGACATCACCTGGAAGCCAACTAAAAAGCCGCGATGGTGGGGAAGCAGCCCGCCTCCCACCAGGCTCTCAGGTCCGAGATGATCATGCTCACCACTCCAGCTGTCGGAGATATTAACCACGGGTACCCCGAAGACGGCAAGATAGTATACCCAGACATCGGGGCTAGGAAAACCCCCCAGTCCGACTGCTCAGGCCGCCCTCGACGGCCCCTTGTCCGACTGCCCGGGCCGGCTTTCTACATGGCTGCCCGGCTGCTGACGGCAGTCAGATGGGGTGCCCGCCCGCTCAGTCCGCCTGCTCCCCAGTCGGGTACTCCTGCCAGCCGGTTGCCGACTGCGCCAACCAGCCGACTGCCCGAAGTCAACCACGACATCACATCCGACCCGACACCGACGAGACGGCCGTACCCGGCACTGTTGATGAATAGTAACGACGACATCATCTACAGTGTATCTGTCCCTGGGCACTATTTTATAAAGTGCACCAGGGACAAGGAGGCATGCATGTCACATACACACTTCTCATGGGCATGGTGCTCCATGCCCACTTGCCCCCCACGCCACTACCTTGCTTAGGTAGTAAGCTACCCCAAGCCTATATAAGGCACACAAACCACGCCACACTCATTCGGCCACTGGGGCATGCGTGCTCACTTCGACCACAGACACATACATGAGGCTAGAAGCACATAACACTCATCCGGATACAGCTCAAGGAGCGCCTTTGTACTGCCAGATGTACATCCCACATATATATTCAGACATGCAGGAGTAGGGGTATTATCTTTCCGGAGAGCTCCGAACCTGGGTAAACTACAGGGTGCTATTCGCATACCCGTCCCTGGATATTCCGGCTGCTGTAACACCCAAAAAAATTAAACCTGTTTTGTTTATTAAAATTTAGCCAGGAAATTAAACCTTTCATCTTCTGGGTTTTCCTTGTTTTTAGAAACACTCTTTTCTTTGATATTATGGAGTTTTACCCTAGGTGGAAACTTTTCAAATATATTATTGGACTTGTTTACCATCTCAAGAAAAACATTCCTTTTACCAGGAGAATTATTACTATAATTATTTTTCCTGAGTTTTACTTCTTTTAAAATGATTTTTCCTAAGTTTTGACGCCTCTTTTGCACTATAACCCTTTGATAGATTCTTTGAAAAATTTCACCAAAATTATGGGATGTTAGTAGTAGTGTATAATTCATCTTTATGCAAAAACCCATTAGTGTTCTCTGAAAAATATGAGTTAATCACCCTCATCTTTATTCTGGTCCAGCTTGGCATTTTCTACTGCAACCCTAATCATTTTTGCTCTAGTGACCATGAGCTTTTTCCTGCTTATAGTACACCCTACCAAACTCTTAAGTCCAGGAGAATGGACCGATTGGAGTATTTTTGGTCCATGATATTATACCCTTTTCTTTCTGTCCAGATTTGATTTTCTCAAAAGCTTACACTAACAAGTTTCTGGTTTTGCCCAAATGAACTTGCCATCATCACCTACACCTAGAGAGACATTGGTCTGGAGTTGCCTTGATGCTCATGGCATTCTGTCAAACACCTTGGGTACATGACCAATTTTTGCATGAATTTGGGTTTGCATTGCAAGCTTGATCCACTGACCTAGCAGCCTTGTCCACTAAGCTCCTAGATGCTTCTAACCTAGATCTGCTAGTTGCCAGCCTCACCCGAGCTCCTAGCACACGCTGGCATTTCGTCAAACACCTACCGTGCGTGCACTGGATGCGCCCAGAGCGCACGTTTTGCACGCGCATGCACCGAGCCGCCGCATCTCACCGCCGCCCTTCCCGCGCCCGTGCGGACCATGGGCACTCACCGCCAACATGCCCGGCCCCTCCCGCGTCACACAACCACACTGGCGCTCTACATGCGCCGCCGTCAGAGCTTCCTTGGCGGCACGCCGGCGTCCATAGTGCGTCCCTGCCATGGACGGTGCCACCCGAGGCACAGCTGTGCGCCAGCTGCCCCCTGGAGCAGCTCGAGCATATCCTCGAGCCCATCCGCTTGCGCCCGTCACGTCACCCTGCAAGCTAAAGCGAGGCGGTTCGCCGATCTTATCTCCGGCCGCCGCGGAACCGACCTCGAACGCATATATAAGGGAACCCCGAGCTCGTCCAAGCACTCAGGCGACCTCAAGCCATCTCTCTAGAACGCCCGCAGCCAGCAATCGACGGGGGAAAGCTGTCTTTCTCGTCTTCGGCCAGTTCGGCCGCTACCGCACTCCAGCTCCGTTCGCCGCGAGCAGGCCCCCTCCCGTCCATCCAGCACCACCACCTGACTCCCCTTGATCGTGCGGAGCTACCCAAACCCTTAACTTCGAGCAGGAGCCAACGTAGCCAAGACCCACAAATCCACCCGAAGCCACCTCCGCCGCGGAGCTCGCCGCCGGCGATTCCCTCCACCCCCGCCAACCTAGCAACCACCGAGAGGACCGCCCCCAACTGACAGATCCATCCCCGCCCTCAGAACCCCACGAGGAGCCGTGGGCTCGTCGACGGGGATCGCTGGAACCCCTGCCCCGCTCAGAAAGAGGAAGAAGGAGGCGCGGCGACAGGTCAAACCTGACCAGTGGGCCCAAGGGACCCACTGTCAGTGACCCAGCGACGACCCGCGCCAGTTTAAGTGAAGGCGTATTCCAAAAAATACACATTCGCTAAGAGGAAAACGTTAGCCCCCCCCCCCGCGAAACGTTTTCTTTTGCTGATTTTTATTAAAAACATAATATTGACTAAACTTTGACTGGCTACAACTTTTTAAATATAAGTCCAAATGACTTGATTCTTTTTCTGTTGTTCCTCAAATTTGGTCTAGTTTATTTTCATATTTATTTGAAAATTTTCCAAACAACTTTTTTTGTACTGTTTTGAAACTATGTGTTGATTTCAAATTTTCTTAAATAGGAATTTTGAAGAAGGAAAAAAACTTTCTAAAGTTTTGGAATGCACCCTGCCTCACCACAACTTGAAGGCAAGCATTCTGAACCCTGGCATAATAATCATCGTATGTCGTTTGATACGATTACAACAGCACCTTGGCACGGAGTTTCGCTAATTTTATGTGATGATGTGATCATGCTCATGGGTGCATGATGAAGTTTCCTTGCAGTTGGAAATTAATATACTCGTGATAGTAATCACCCTCGTCTACCTTTCATGCCTACTTGAAGGAATCAAGGAGAGTCTCTGTCTTGGGTAGACACGAGCTCGTTACTGATATTTCATTGAGATGAGTATAGTCAGTAAGTCATTATAAGGTAGGGTGAATGGTGTTGCTGTCTATGGTGTGGGTTATATTTTTTATGCTAATCATGCAGGTGATGCTTTAACCTCATGAGTCGACCATAGACCGAGTCTTGTTCCAGAAACCCCCATACTTGTTTTGTACTAACACTTGTCCCTGCCGTAAGTAGGGTACGGTTCAGTAAGTTGTCAACCCCTTTCTAGCACACACCGTACAGAGAGGCCATGGTGGAAGATACCGGCTGCATCCGGTAGGCATGCCACCTGGTCCGGGGGCATGGGTGTTTCCGGTTGGGACCGAGAGAGGGGCACCCCTTAGTAGCGCGCGGTATAAATTTGATCCCGTGCTAATCGAGGTTGCAGCCTCCCCACTCAGAGTTTTGCTTAACAGGTGTCGTGGGTGATTCCACACATCGGTAAGTTAGGTTGGTGTGTGCAGGTCAGGTGTGTTTTCAAATAAAAGATCGTAGACGGAATTAGTCCCGATGGACTAAAGGAATCCGTTATTCGTGGGTAAAGAGTACACCCTCTACAGAGATTAAATCTATTCGAATAGCCGTGTCCATGGGTAAGGACTACAGTCTGGGATGGGTCAAGTGTCGGTCTTAGTGTCGGTCTCCGGAGGAGAAACTGTTAATACTAAATATGGATCACGACTTGTGACTTATGATTATGATTATTATTATTATTATTGTTATTATGGACTAACCATTTATATTAATTGAGTTATTGAGTATCCCTGGGACGGTTCTACCTCCTGGATATTCACTGTGATTATTTTATAAGCCCTTTATGTGGTGTCGCTCAGACACCCGACTGTGGCATGCTTGTTATTTCCTTTTATTTATAAGCCCTTTATGTGGTGTCGCTCAGACGCCCGACAGTGGCATGCTTGTTATTTCCTTTTATTTATATGCCCTTTATGTGGTGTCGCTCAGACGCCCGACTATGGCATGCTTGTTATTTCTTTTATTGATAAGCCCTTTAGGTGGTGTCACTCAGACGCCCGACTGAGGCATGCTTGTTATTTCTTTCATTTATAAGCCCTTTATGTGACGTCGCTCAGACGCCCGACTAAGGCATACTTTATTTTATTTATTACTCCCTGATTGCATATTCATGTTTATATGAATAACCTGCTTGCATCGTGGATTATTATTTCGTGACTGACGTAGTGATCATCTAATATTTCCGAGCATGATTATCTTTTGTACCTGTGTTCATAATGTTTGCGAGTACATTCAAAGTACTCATTGGCTTGTCCCTGGCTATTGTCTTGGTCAGATTTCTTGCGTGGAGACGAGCGTTGCGATGACAACCCCGGAACCTACGCTATGGTGATAGCAGCCTCACGAAGATAGGAGTTATCCTGGTCAGCAGTTCCCGTGGGAAATGGAGCCCCACAGACACCGATGAACCATAAACCGCTTCCGCCATCAGCCACTAGAAACCTTGTGTTGTACTCACAGGCCAGAATGGTCTTGTACTACACATTTTGTATTTTTGCTTGGAATTTCTGTATCAAGTGGTGCCTCATCAGCTAACAGTAATCCTGGAGCTGGTGAGCACAAGGGCCACTTTTGGGGATTTAATACCCCGAAAATCCAATCCTGACAGCTGCAGTCTTGACCTCACACGAAGTCACTCCGTGGCATCTGTCATCTTGCAACACCCCCCCCCCC
>LR738709.1:527994950-528062866 GCA_902687465.1 Secale cereale | reverse complement strand
GAGAAAAACACGACAGTTGGCGCCCACCATGGGGCAAGCTGCCGCTGGAACCACGGTCCGGGAAGGACCCCTCTTCGACTTCACCGCCGCGGCATTGCGCTGTCTCTCCGATAGCGGTCGGGGGCTCGACATCGACACGCCCCCGGAGTGGTCGCGAGGGGGCGCATCCTCGCCGTCGGCCTCGCCATCTTCATCATCACCCTGACGTTGCCGCCGTCTCTCTGGCACCGGTCGGGGGCTCGACATCAGCATGCCCCTAGCAAAGTCGTGTTGGACGGCGTGGAGTCGTCGTTGTGTGCCCTTGGTCTACGTGCTCGCGGCTCCGCTCTGCTCCGCGGCTGTCCTGAGCTTCCCACCCTCGTGCGTGCACGCACTCATGCCTAGCTAGCTAGCTACCTGAGCCAATCGACTCGATTCGGCTGCATATGTGCTAGCTAGCTAGTGCTTTGGCTCGTGTTCACGCAGACGAGCAGCCATGCTGGAGTACTCCTTCGCTCGTCCTCGCGGCCACAGCTCGTGGTCCAGCGCCAAAGCAGCTCGCTGCTTCCCGCACGCTCCTACCTGCTGCCCGACTCCGCGCCGCTGTGCTCCGGCGCCGCTCCTCCCTGCCCCTGCCACTCCCTGGGCCAATCGCACAGCGTCCAGTCGCGCTCGACCACCTCCATCCGCGTGCAACTCTCGCGAGGCCTCCTGCAGCTCCTCCGCAGTGCGCCGGCTACCACTGGGTACAGGGTCCGGCCCCCTCCACCTCGCCCCAGCGGTTGTCGCGGCCGCCGCCCCATTTTGCCCCTCCGCAGATTCACGGATGCGCACTTCTTCGCCATACGTCCCCTCTACCGCCATGAGACCGCCGGGTTGCCGCGATGCTGCCTCCTCCGCCCGTGGCAAGTCTGCCGCACCATGGCTATGGGTCCGGCTCCTCGCGTGCGTCGCGCCCGACCACTCCGGCTCGGCTGCCCTGCCGGCTCCGCCTGGCATGCCACCGGCGTGCCCGCCATCTAGCTCGCTGCACGAGCCCTACCTTCGCGGCTTCCGCGCGCTCACCCTATGGCCGGTTCCAAGCGCCCGTATGGCTCCCGCCCACCGGCTCCGCCCAAGACGTGTCCCGCGCCGCTCCTCCATCTCCGTCGGGTCACCTCCATGCCCGCCGGCTGCCGACTTCCCGCGCCGCGTCCGGCCTCCCCGCCGACTCCCCGTGCCTGTGCGCAACCCGGTGCCGGCTACTACCCCGCAGTCGGCCTCCCCTGCCGCCGGCCACAGCGCCCGCCCGCGCACCGTCTCTGCCATCTAGTGACCCGGCCTCGCGTCGGCTCGAGCGCCCCGCGCCTCCCGGCCTCTTCCGGCCCTGCCGGGCCGCCTCCACTCCGCACCCGGACGGTCGGCTCCCGCCGCCCGAACAGGTCGGGTTCTCGCGCCCACTACCTGGCTGCTCGTCAGAAGAAAAATTGGTCGGGTGCTAAAAGAAAGGAAGAAAAAAGGGAGAGAGAGGACGGCTGCCCGAGAAAGAAAAAGAAAATCACCAAGAAGGCAGCTCGTGCAGAAGAATGCGCCCGGCTATCCACAGCCGGCAGAGAAAAATAAAAAAGAAAGAGAAAAAGAGTGTCCACCTGCCAACAGCCGGCAGAAGGGGCAAGTGTCCGTCCGGCTGCCAGCAGTCGGCCGAAAAGAAACAAAGAAAGAGTTTTGTCTGGCTGCCAGTAGATGGCTAAAGAAACAAAGAAAGAGTTTTGTCCGGCTGCCAGCAGACGGTCAAAGAAACAAAGGGAAAAGTGAGTCTGGCTGCCAGCACACGGCAGACGGCAGAAGAGCAGAAGATAAAATGTCCATCCGGCTGCCAGCAGCCGGCTAGAGAAGAAAAAGAAGAAAACCCGAGACACCCACGTCCGCCCACGGTGCCGCTCCTCCGGCAGCCCCGCCTGCCCGCGTCAGCGCCCGGTCGGCTGTGCCAAGCCGACACGGCCGCCTCGAGGCATCGCCGGCTGTGCCAAGCCGGCTCGGTCGCGTCCCGCTCAATACCTGTCCGGTTGGACCTGACAGGCCGGGCCCCCCTTAGAGCACCCAGAGGTTCGAAGACTTCACCCAGCGGGTGCACCGGCGCGCTCCGCCAGCGCTAAAACGCGTCGACTATCTTCGACAATCCCCGCCTCGTCTGCGTCAAAGCAGTGTAAGCTCTTCACCCGCATATTTTTGCACCGTACAAACACAGATAACCTCGAGCGACGCTTGGGGGGCTATCTCCGCATTTTATTATAGTTGCACTACTGTTCACCCCGGCGCCAGCCAGAGTTCGCCCGGAGGCTGGTCGATTGGCCTGAGAAGTTCATTCCCGCAGACGGCTTAGTAGCGTGTGCGGTACCGAAAGCCTACTCTTAGCCACAAACGACAGAGCTGCTGTCCGGCTAGCAAGAGCAGACGCTGGAGGCCACCCACGCGAAAAACGTCCGGGGGCAGTTATCTCCGCATTTTATTATGGTTGCACTACTATTCGCCTCGGCTCCAGCCAGAGTTGGCCCGGAGGCTAGTCGATTGGCCTGAGACGTTCATTCCCGCAGACGGCTTAGTAGCGTGCGCGATACCGAAGGCCTACTCTTAGCTATAGACCGCAGAGCGGCTGTCAGGCTAGCAAGAGCATATGTTGGAGGCCACCCACGCGAAAAACGTCCGGGAGAAACCAGTTTGGGCGACTCGACCGTTTGCTTTATGAGTATCTGCTTTGTCGAATCTGCTCCCAGAGTCTGAGTACAGTACACTCCGCTCTGCGGCCTACTCTCAGCCACAGACCACAGAGCGGTTGTCCGGCTAGCGAGAGCAGAGGCCAAAGAGCGGAGAGAACATGAAAAAGATTGAAGGGGGCTCGGACGAAACCGAGTCGGCACCCTCCGCATAAAACTTGTAATGCTAAAACCAAACATTTGATATATCTACGTGGACTAAATTTGTCTTTTGCATGATCATTTCCGTGGGAAACCCACCTCCTCGCTCGGAGGCTCGGAGGCTACAACAAGTGGGTGCGCTGGAACTCCCCCACTGGAAGCAAGCCGCACTGGTTGCAGCCCGCGGCCTGCTGCCATCGAGATCAGTCGGCGTACCCCGCGTCCGCGCCCGACGACACTGGTCGGCGGACCCCTCGTCCGCGCCCAACGACATCAGTCGACGGACCGTGTCCGCGCCCTACAGCATCAGTCGGTGGCCCCCGCGTCCACGCCCGACGGCATCAGCCGGCGGACCGCACGTCCGCGCCCTACGACATCAATCGGCGGACCCCGCGTCCGCGCCCGACGACATCAGTCGACGGACCCCGCGTCCGCGCACGACGACACTAGTCGGCGGACCCCGCGTCCGCGCCCGACGACATCAGTCGGCGGACCCCCCGCCTCCGCGGCCGCCAGCCGGCGGACTTCGTGTCCGCGCCTGCTACTTCTCGAGCTTGCGTTGTATTCCCTCGAAGAGGAAAGGGAGATGCAGCACAGTAGCGTAAGTATTTTCCTTAGTTTTTGAGAACCAAGGTATCAATCTAGTAGGAGAACACGCGCGAGTCCCTCGCACCAGCACAAACAAATAAGAACTTCACAACCAACGCGATAAGGGGTTGTCAATCCCTGTACGGTCATTTACGAAAGTGAGATCTGATAGAGATGATAGTTTGTTATTTTTGGTATTTTTTATTATAAGAACAGAAAGTAAAAGCAGAAAAAGTAAAGTAGGTGTAGATTGATATGTTGAGAATAGACCTGGGGGCCATAGTGTTCTCTAGTGGCTTCTCTCATGATAGCGATATTCTAGGGCGGGTAAACAAATTACTGTCGAGCAAGTGATAGAAAAGCGAATAATTATGAGATTATCTAGGCATGATCATTATATATAGGCATCACGTCCGAGACAAGTAGACCGAAACGATTCTGCATCTACTACCATTACTCCACACATCGACCGCTATCCAGCATGCATCTAGTGTATTGAGTTCATAAGAACAGAGTAACGCCTTAAGCAAGATGACATGATGTAGAGGGATAAACTCAAGCAATATGATATAAACCCCATATTTTTATCCTCGATGGCAACAATACAATACGTGCCTTGCTGCCCCTACTATCACTGGGAAAGGACACCGCAAGATTGAACCCAAAGCCAAGCACTTCTCCCATTGCAAGAACTATAGATCTAGTAGGCCAAACCAAACCAATAATTCGAAGAGACTTGCAAGGATATTATAATCATACATAAAGAGTTCAGAGAAGAACCAAATATTTCTCATAGATAATCTTGATCATAAACCCACAATTCATCGGATCTCGACAACACACCGCAAAAGAGATTACATCGAATAGATCTCCTCGAAGACCGAGGAGAACTTTGTATTGAGATCCAAAGAGAGAGAAGAAGCCATCTAGATACTAGCTATGGACCCAAAGGTCTGTGGTAAACTACTCACAACTCATGGTGAGGCGATGATGATGATGATGTAGAAGCACTCCATCGAAGAGCCCCCCCTCCGGCGGAGCTCCGGAACAGGCCCCAAGATGGGATCTCACGGGAACAGAAGGTTACGGCAGTGGAACTAGGGTTTTCTCTGTTGTTCTGATGGTTTCCGAGTACGTAGGCATATATAGGAGGAAGGAGGGCACCGGGGGCCAAACGTGGGACCCACGAGGCAGGGGGCACCCCCCCACCCTCGTGGGCACCTCGTAGACCCTACTCCGTGGTTCTCGAGTTTATCGTGCGTGATTTTCTCCAAAAATATATCTTCCGAAGGTTTCATTCCATTTGGACTCCGTTTGATATCCCTTTTCTGTAAAACCCTGAAACAGGCAAAAAACAGCAATTTGGACTGGGCCTTTGGGTTAGTAGGTTAGTCCTAAAAATAATATAAAAGTGTATGACAAAGCCCATTAAACATCCAAAACATCATAAATAATAGCATGGGATAATAAAAAATTATAGATACGTTGGAGACGTATCAAGCATCCCCAAGCTTAATTCCTGCTCGTCCTCGAGTAGGTAAATGATAAAAACAGAATTTTTGATGTGGAATGCTAACCAACATAGTTTTTCAATGTAATTCTTTTAATTGTGGCATGAATGTTCAGATCTGAAAGTTTTTCAATGTAACTCTTTTAATTGTGGCATGAATGTTTAATTGTTGACATAAGAAACAGTAATACTTCAAGCATACTAACAAAGAAATCATGTCTTCTCAAAATACTATGGCTAAAGAAAGTTATCCCTACAAAGTCATATAGTCTGGCTATGCTCCCTCTTCATCACACAAAATATTCATATCACGCACAACCCCGATTTCAGCCAAGCACTTGTTTTCATACTCTATTCTTTCAAACCTTTCAACTTTCACGCAATACATGAGCGTGAGCCATGTACATAGCATGCACTATGGGTGGAATAGAGAGGTGGTTGTGGAGAAGAGAAAAAGGAGGGAGATAGTCTCACATCAACTAGGCGTATCAACGGGCTATGGAGATGCCCATCAATAGATATCAATGTGAGTGAGAAGGGATTGCCATGTAACGGATGCACTAGAGCTAAAAATGTATGAAAGCTCAACAAAAGAAACTAGTGGGTGTGCATCCAACTTGCTTGCTCATGAAGACCTAGGGAATTTGAGGAAGCCCATCGTTGGAATATACAAGCCAAGTTCTATAATGAAAATTCCCACTAGTATATGAAAGTGACTAAACATGAGACTCTCTATCATGAAGAACATGGTGCTACTTAGAAGCACATGTGTGGAAAAAGATAGTAGCAATTGTCCCTTCTCTCTTTTCTCTTTTTTTGGAGGGGCTTTCTCTTTTTTTTAGCCCCTCTCTATTTTTTTGGGCCATCTCTCTTTTTTTATTGGCCTTTCCTCACATGGGGCAATGCTCTAATAATGATGATCATCACACTTTCATTGATTTACAACTCGATATTACAACTCGATACTAGAACGAGTATGACTCTATATGAATGCCTCCGGTAGTGTACCGGGATGTGCAATGAATCAAGAGTGACATGTATGAAAAATTATGCATGGTGGCTTTGCCACAAATAAGATGTCAACTACATGATCATGCATGACAATATGACAATATGATGCGTGTCATATGAACGGTGCGGTGGAACGTTGCATGGCAATATATCTCGGAATGGTTATGGAAATGCCATGATAGGTAGGTATGGTGACTGTTTTGAGGAATATATATGGTGGCTGTTTTGAGGAAGCATATATAGTGAGTGCAAGGTACCGGTGAAAGTTGCGCGATATTAGAGAGGCTAGCAATGGTGGAAGGGCGAGAGTGTGTATGATCAATGGACTCAACATTAGTCATAAGAACTCATATACTTGTTGCAAAAATTTATGAGTCATCAAAACAAAGCAATTAACACATGCTCCTAGCGGGTAGGTTGGTAGGAGTTAACCATCGCGCGCCCCCGACCTCCACACAAAGGTTGACACTTTACAAATACCTCATGCTCTAACTTCGTCACATAGCGGTTCACCATATGTGCATGCTACGGGAATCACTAACCTTAACACAAGCATTTCTTAATTTCATAATAACTCCACTAGCATGCATCTAATATCACTATCCTCATATCTCCAAACAATTATCAAGCATCCAACCTCTCATCATATTCAATGCACTTAGCGTGAAAGTTTTTACTATATTGATATTTGACGTCTATCATGTGAAGACTAGTTTTATAGCCTAAGCACATTACCATGCTGTTTTAATAGACTCTCATATGGATATAAGTGAATCATGAGATTTCAACAATTTCTTCAAAATATTATCACCACCGTGCTCTAAAAGATATAAGTTTAGTACTAGAGCAAAAACTATTCAACTCAAAAGATATAAGTGAAGCACATAGAGTGTTCTAACAATTCCTAGGCCATATTTAACTCTCTCAAATAGGTGTTTCCAGCAAGGATAATTGTTGCAAACTAACAAGCAAAGACTCAAAATATACAAGACTCTCCAAGTAAAATACATATCATGTGGTGAATAAAAATATAGCTCCGAGTATAGTTACCGATAGATGAAGACGAAAGAGGGGATGCCTTCCCGGGGCATCCCCAAGCTTAGGCTTTTGGTTGTCCTTCAATTTTACTTGGGGTGCCTTGGGCATCCCCAAGTTTAGGCCCTTGCAACTCTTTGTTCCATAGTCCATCAAAGCAATACTCAAAACTTAAAAACTTCACAACACAAAACTTAGACAAAAATCTCGTGAGCTCCGTTAGTATAAGAAAGCAAACCACTACTCATAGGTACTGCAATGCATTCATTCTTTATTTATATTGGTGTTAAACCTACTGTATTCCAACTTCTGTATGGTTCATACTTCCCAATATTACTCATAGATGCATTGAAATAAGCAAACAACACACGAAAAACACAATTTGTCAAAAACAGAACAGTCTGTAGTAATTTGCAGGTTTCGCATACTTCTGTAACTCCAAAAATTAAAACTAAATTGGTAAATGTGAGGAATTTGTCTATTAATCATCTGCAAAAATAATCAACTAAATAGCACACTCCAGTAAAATTTGATGACCATTCTAGCGAGCGCTAACGATTCTGTTTTTCAGAGCAAGATCACATAAATTCACATAAGTCTTCCCAAAGGTTCTACTTGGCACAAACACTAAACAAAACACAAATCCACATCTAAACAGAAGCTAGATGCAATATTTATTCCTAAACAGAAGCAAAAACAAAAAATATAACATTGGGTTGCCTCCCAACAAGCGCTATCGTTTTACGTCCCTACCTAGGCACGATACATGATAGATCTAGGTATTGCCATCTTTGGAAGGCAATCCATAAGTGGCTCTCATAGTAGATTCATATGGTAATTTGATTTTCTTTCTAGGAAAGTGTTCCATGCCTTTCCTTAACGGAAATTGGAATCTAATATTTCCTTCTTTCATATCAATAATTGCACCAATCGTTCTAAGGAAAGTTCTACCAAGAATAATAGGACATGAAGGATTGCAATCTATATCAAGAACAATGAAATCTACGGGCACACAATTCCTATTGGCAACAATAAGAACATCCTTAATCCTTCCCATAGGTTTCTTAATAGTGGAATCCGCAAGAAGCAAATTCAAAGAACAATCATCAAGCTCATGGAAACCTAGTAAATCACACAAAGTTTTTGGGATAGTGGAGACACTTGCACCCAAATCACACAAAGCATAGCATTCATGATCTTTAATTTTTATTTTGATAGTAGGTTCCCACTCATCATAAAGCTTTCTAGGGATAGAACCTTCTAACTCAAGTTTTTCTTCATAAGATTGCATCAAAGCATCAACTATGTGTTTGGTAAAAGCTTTATTTTGACTATAAGCATGCAGAGAGTTTAGTATGGATTGCAACAAGGAAATACAACCAATCAAAGAGCAATTATCATAATTGAATCCCATGAAATCCAGAGTAGTGGGTTCATCACTATGCAAAGTTTTAATCTCTTCACTCCCACTTTTAACAATTTTAGCATCAAGAACTAAAAACTCTGAATCATTGGGGCACCTTAAAGTAGAATCATCTCCAATCCTATCTTTATCAAGATTTATGCTAGAAAACAAGGATTTAATAGGAGACGCATCAATAACTTTCAGATCTTCATCTTTATTTTCATGATAACTAGAAGAACACGCCTTAATATAATCCTCTTTTTAGCACGCATCCTAGCGGTTCTCTCTTTGCATTCATCAATGGAAATTCTCATGGCTTTGAGAGACTCATTGATATCATGCTTAGGTGGGATAGATCTAAGTTTCGAAGAATCAACATCAAGAGTAATTCTATCCACACTTCTAGCCAATTCATCAACCTTAAGCAATTTTTCTTCAAGCATAGCATTGAAATTCTTTTGCGATATCATAAACTCCTTAACACTAGTTTCAAATTCAGAAGGCATCTTTCCATAAGAGTTGTTGTAGGAATTACCATAATTATTAGTGGAATTACTAGGAAAAGGCCTAGGATTAAAGTTCCCTCCATAAGAATTGTTACCAAAATTATTCCTACCAACAAAATTCACATCTAAAGATTCGTTGTTGTTTTCAATCAAAGTGGACAAAGGCATATCATTGGGATTAGAAGAAGCACTCTTAGCAGCAAAAAAATTCATAAGTTCGTCCATCATTCTACTCAAAACACTAATTTCTTCAATAGCATGCACTTTTTTACTAGTAGATGTTTCAGTGTGCCATTGAGAATAATTAACCATAATATTATCTAGGAGTTTGGTAGCTTCTTCTAAGGTAGTTTCCATGAAAGTGCTTCCTACGGCCGATTCTAAAAGATTTCTAGAAGCAAAATTCAAGCCAGCATAAAAGTTCTAAATAATCATCCATAGATTCAAACCATGTGTAGGGCAATTACGTATCATTAATTTCATTCTCTCCCAAGCTTGTGCAACATGCTCATGATCTAGTTGCTTAAAATTCATAATATCATTTCTAAGAGAGATGATCTTAGCAGGAGGGAAATACTTAGAGATAAAAGCATCTTTGCATTTATTCCACGAATCAATACTATTTCTAGGCAAAGAGGAAAACCAAGTTGTAGCACGATCTCTAAGTGAAAACGGAAATAACTTTAATTTATCAATATCGTTATCTGTATCCCTTTTCTTTTGCATATCACACAATTCAACAAAGTTGTTTAGATGGGTAGCGGCATCTTCACTAGGAAGGCCGGAGAATTGATCTTTCATGACAGGATTCAACAAAGTAGCATTGATCTCACAAGATTCAGCATCGGTAATAGGAGCAATCGGAGTGCTAATAAAATGATTATTTTTGGTATTGGAGAAGTCACAAAATTTGGTATCGTTTTGAGCCATAGTGACAAACAAGCAATCCAACACACACAAGCAAACAAGAAACAAGCGAACGATAAACACACGGCAGAAGAAGGGCAAATAAATCAGCAAGGGTGAAGTGGGGGAGAGGAAAATGAGAGGCAAAAAATGTAATGCGAAGGATTTGGGTTTGTGATAGGTAATTGGTATATGACTTTGGCGTAAGACTCCCCGGCAATGGCGCCAAAAATTCTTCTTGCTACTTCTCGAGCTTGCGTTGTATTTCCTCGAAGAGCAAAGGGAGATGCATCACAGTAGCGTAAGTATTTCCCTCAGTTTTTGAGAACCAAAGTATCAATCCAGTAGGAGACCACGCGCGAGTCCCTCACACCTGCACAAACAAATAAGAACTTCGCAGCCAACGCGATAAGGGGCTGTCAATCCCTTTACGGTCACTTACGAAAGTGAGATCTGATAGAGATGATAGTTTGATATTTTTGGTATTTTTGATTATACAAACAGAAAGTAAAGGCAGAAAAAGTAAAGTAGGTGTAGATTGATATGTTGAGAATAGACCCGGGGGGCATAGTGTTCTCTAGTGGCTTCTCTCATGATAGCGATATTCTACGGCGGGTAAACAAATTACTGTTGAGCAATTGATAGAAAAGCGAATAATTATGAGACTATCTAGGCATGATCATTATATATAGGCAGCACGTCCGAGAAAAGTAGACCGAAACGATTCTGCATCTACTACTATTACTCCACACATCGACCGCTATCCAGCATGCATCTAGTGTATTGAGTTCATAAGAACAGAGTAACGCCTTAAGTAAGATGACATGATGTAGAGGGATAAACTCAAGAAATATGATATAAACCCCATCTTTTTATCCTCGATGGCAACAATACAATATGTTCGTTGCTGCCCCTATTGTCACTGGGAAAGGACACCGTATGATTGAACCCAAAGCTAAGCACTTCTCTCATTGCAAGAACTATAGATCTAGTAGGACAAACCAAACCAATAATTCGAAGAGACTTGCAAGGATATTATAATCATACATAAAGAGTTCAGAGAAGAACCATATATTTCTCATAGATAATCTTGATCATAAACCCATAATTAATCGGATCTCGACAAACACACCGCAAAAAGTGATTACATCGAATAGATCTCCTCGAAGACCGAGGAGAACTTTGTATTGAGAACCAGAGAGAGAGAAGAAGCCATCTAGATACTAGCTATAGACCCGAAGGTTTGTGGTAAACTACTCACAACTCATGGTGAGGGCGATAATGATGATGATGAAGAACTCCATGATGGATCCCCCTCCGGTGGAGCTCCGGAACAGGCTCCGAGATGGGATCTCACGGGAACAGAAGGTTACGACGATGGAATTAGGGTTTTCTCTCTATTGTCGAAGGTTTGGGGGTACGTAGACTTATATAGGAGGAAGGAGGACACCGGGGGGTGCTCGAGGGGCCCACAAGGCAGGGGGGTACGTAGAACCAATGGGCCTTATACGTGTTGTAGACACAATGGGCCTTCTATGGGCCGTATCATCAATGGGCCTTCTACGGGCCGTATGATCGGTTGGCCAAACATGGGCCAATAACAGACCACATTATGGCCGTAAATGGTCTAGAGTTGAAATCGTCCATTCATGGGCGAACCATAACAGGACGTCGTTAATTGACAGTATTTTGATGACGCTATGAAAATGGCCCAACGTACTAACGGGCCACAAACGGTCCGACAGTAACCACGGGCTGAATTTGGCCCACAAGCTGAAAATGACATTAACGGGCCGTAAGTAAACGAATGTGGAAATGAGCCCTAGAATAAATGGGCCCCGAGAAGGCCGAAAGATAACATGGGCTGGAAACAGCCCAACTGAATAATGGGATGTTAATGGGTATAAAGTGATACACTGTTCATTACGGGCCAGTTTCACCACGTGCCCTTAATGGGTATAAAGTGATACACTGTTCATTACGGATCAGTTTTACCACGGGCCGTTAATGGGCTGAGAGTAATAAGGGCCTCATATGGGCCAAAGACATCATGGGCCATACATAGGCCGGAAGTTAAAACGGGCTGGATTTATATTGGATGACCCAGATGACGCTACTGGGCCTAATTTGGATAGGCCGTAAACGGGCCCTGGGTTAGCGGGCTGTAAATGGGCTATATGCGAACAGACCGTTAACAGGCTTGCCGTGGGCCGGCCGCTAGCTTTTGACCATATCAAACGGGCCGGCCTTTTCACAGGAATGGGCCTCTATTGGGCCGTGCTACGTGTCGGCATATCATAGGCGCTTTGGGTCCAATGAGTGGATGACATCTGTCCCAACGGTGAGCCGACACGTGTTTCCTCCAGCCAATGATTATTTTACACGTGGAAAATCCCCGTTGGTCGGGGTTGTTAGCGGGTTATCGGATCCAAAACCAGACCCGATAGCTTAACGGCGTTCCGTTACGGTGTATGCCACGTGTCGGTCACCCTTGACGAAAGCACTTCTGTGACGCGCAATTTATCGTCATGGAAGTGGACACTTCCGTGATGATAATTTTGGTAATGTCATGGAACACTTCTACGACAGCACAGGTATGACTATCTTCATTATGTCATAAATTTGTCATGGATGTACATGCATGACAAAAAACGCGACCTACTGTGACAAACACGTATCTTCATGGAAGTGTATTTTTTTGTAGTGGTGGGCGCAGTTAATCTCCACGTCCCGCACGTTTCGCCTCTTCGGCTCCGCCGCATGGGTATAAATTGGAAGCAGGGGCGGGGCAGAGCGCACGCGCGTCCCTCCGCTCTCTTTCTCCCTGTTCTACTTGCTCCGCTCATGTCTCTTTGCTATCGCTACGCTGCTACGCCGCTACTCCACCGCAGCACTGCCGCGGCTCGTCCTTGCCTGCCTCCACTTCACCGCTGCAACCTCGCCGCCACTTGTCCTCGGAGCATGGCACGAGGCGAATGGGATGGCTCGAACGTCCACGAGGACCACATCGAGTTCTTCCGCCCGACGCGGTGGATGCCCAGTGAGGCGAACGTGGGGACGTACCTCCCGAACGAGCGGGAGATCTCACTGGCGGCAGAGGCCGGCGAGTTTGTCGTCTTCCAGAGCCATTTCATCCGCGGCTTCGGCCTGCCGGTGAGTGGTTTCTTCCGGGAATTCCATGAGTTCTTCCACCTTCAGCCTTACCGTCTCACCCCCAACACGGAGGTGCTCCTCTCCACCTTCGTCATGCTGTGCGAGGCCTACTTTGGAGTCCTGCCAACACTCGAGCTATGGGGCAGGTTCTTCTACCTCAAACATGGCACCGCAGCCAGGGGCGAGCCAGCTCAGTGGGACGCCTGCGTTGCCGTGTAGCGCACCCCCTCCGGGACGTGGTTTCCGCATGTCGTCCTCCATGAGTCGGCCAAGTTGTGGCAGAAATCCTATTTATATGTACACAACATCCACCCGACCCGAGACTACGTTAACCTGCCAGCATTCTTGCCTGGGCAGCCTGCCGGGACGCGGAGCAACTAGGGCCAGCAACCCGACGGGCCACTGTCGGCCACCATCAAAACTGCGCTCGACCATCTGCAGGAGATGACTGAGTCGGAGGGGCTCCGAACGGTCGACCTGTTGGTCGCCTTCGTCCATCTCTGGGTAATGCCTCTTCAATATCGGCCGCACTCGATGTGCGACATGAGCGGCCGACGGGATCCTTGTCGGATGTCGACGAAGGACCTGCCGACCGTTGAGGTAGTTCGGCATGTCAGCCACTTCTCCAACAGCCATCTCAGGAAGGAGGATTGGAGCTTTGGCAAGCCACCGTACAGCCACGCCAACCCTCCGCCTGTGGTGAGTGTCCGGTCACCCTTCTTTACTCGTACTCGGCCTTTCATCCATCCTGACCAACCGGTTTGTGGCGTACGTAGCGCTTCGATGGCCGAGGCGCAGTTGTCGTGCCAGCTCCCGGCCATCAATGGATGCTGGACCGGGAGGTGAGTGACGTGGGCGAGCCCGAGCTGGGGGTGGCCGCGATGGAGGAGGATGACTCCATTGGGGGAGGCAGCGGGAGAGCAGGCAGAGCCGCAGGAGGTGGCACAGGGGCCAACGTCCGGGACTGGCCAGACGATGATGAGGATGGTGACGAGCAGCACCGCCACGAAGGCGCCAATAGGATGGGGGGCGGATCTTTGACCTCGCGGCCCACTGGTAAGGCACCATCTGGAGCACCCGTCGCGCCTAAGAGCCGGCACGAAGGGGGGCTATTTGGCAGCCGGCCTCCCAAGAAAGTCAAGCCGTCGGTGGCCGCGACCAAGAGACAGGAGGCCGCTAAGGCGGCCACCATTCGGAGGGGCCCGAAGGAGCGCCCCATGGTATCCACGTAAGTACTCTAATCGCCTGTGTCATAGTTATTTTTCTTGGCTTTTTCTCTTTCACCAGTTTCTTATCTTCGCTTGCTTTTCTGGGCAGAGCTCCCCTTTCCATCTTGCGGGCCTCGCCTGCTTCGCTGATCAGCTCAACATACAGCTCCGCAGGAGCCCGCCGCGTGGACCCGGCCACCGACCTTCGGGAGGCGGCGGAGAGGAACGTGCGGGAGGCACGAGAGGAGCGAGAGTCCGTAGCTCGGGCAAATGCTGAGGCGGCAACCGCTGCGTAGGAGGAGGCCGACACTTCGGCCAAGGCGCAGGCGGACACTGCGGCCGAGGTACAGGCGGAGGCTAGTGTCAAGGCCACGGAAGACCCGGCCCGCAGCGTGGTCCCGGAGGCCACCGACGTGCAGCAGCCCGAGCCACCGATGGCGGAGGGCCGGGCGCCGATAGGGACAGCCAGAGCTGACCATGCGGCGCCGGAGCAGGAGGGGGCCGATCCCGTTACCTCTGAGGTGGTGGTGGCTGCTTGCACCCCGGATGCTGGCGGGCGAGGTGGCCGCCAGCTCGAAGGACCAGAAGTGCCTCTGGCCAACGTCGGGCCGGTGTCGAACCAGGACGTGGTACCCTGCACTTCCGTGCGTCAGTGCCCAGCGCGGGCGGTTTCTACACCGACGCCGACTGGTGGCGAGGCTGCGGGCTCGCAAGTGGCCGAAGCTGAGGCCACGAGCACCGCTCCGCCTGGTTGGGCGCCAGGAGCTGGCCCGGCCGTCCTGAACCTCTCGGCACAGGATGTTCTTGACAAGTTCAACGCCCTCGGCGCCACTCTCCTGAAGGCGTCGAGCGACATGAAGGTGACGCGGACAGTTGTTCGGGTACGTCCACCTGACTTTGCTTATTGGCTTTTGCATACTTCAGTGAGGACGCGCCAGCGCACCCACTGGGTGTAGTCCCTGAGTTCCGAGCCGGCTGCTTGAGCAGGCTGGTCGGAACTTCTAAGGATCGCATCTGATTATCGGGGTGTGTTCTTGTCGGAGGACTACCATAATGTGCGTGCTGCTACCTTCAACTCGCAGAACTAGCAACTTGTTAATCGGACAACCGACTTGACCAAGAGTCGCGGTACGTAGGCCGGCTGTCAACAGGGCCACGCAAGCGCACCCACCGGGTGTAGTCCTCGAGATTCAGGTCGACTGCTGAGCAGTCAAGCCGGATCTTCTAGCAACTTCTTTATCTTCGTTGATGTTGCCGGCTCTTATTTGTCTTTGCAGAGGCAGCCACTCAGCTGCGGGACTGCGTCCATGCGCTCGAGAAGGAGCTCCTGGAGAAGGAGAAGTAGCATAGTTAGGCCGCCGCGGAATGCGACTAGCTTGCCAAGGAGCTGGCGGACCAAGCAGCCCGGCACAAGGACAAGGTCCAGCAGCTGGAGGACGGGGAAGCGCTTGTCAAGGCCGAGTTCGAGACTCAGCGCACGAACTGGCAGAGAGGGAGAAGCTGTTGTCGGACGGCTACGAGGTGATCGAAGACATGCTCGAAGGTAAGTCATTTCTTCCTTTGTTGCCGAGTCGTCGGCTGCTGCAGGCGGCCGTCTTCTAAGTTCTTGTATTCTTTTGCGCAGAGTGCTTCCCAGGCCTCTTGGTTGCCATCTGCCAGGCGATCGAGGCGGAGTGTACCCGACGGAGGCAGGTGGGCATGGGGATTCATCCGAACTGGTACCGGACCCTCGGGGAACAATTCACGGTCGTACGGATGAGCCTTAAGCCGGCGCACCGCGTGCTCCACCGTCTTCAGCGCGTCGGGTCGCAGGTCCTGGAGGGTCTCTCGCCAGGCGTGCCACTGCCCCGCACACCCTGTCGGACCGTCGACTGGCTGGAGGTGGCGGCCGAGTGGCTTGACGCCTGGAAGGGTGCCGCATCATGAGCGGGCGCCAGAGCGGCGCTGGAATTTGTTAAGGCATGGTACCCCGGCGTTGGTTTGGACTAGCTAGCCACATTTCGCTAGGAGGCCAAACCGGAGCTGGAGGCGGAGTGCGAGGAGATCATCAAGCGTGTGTCTGCCCTCACCGACAACGCCGACGTCAGCATCTTCGTCCCGCAGCGGGCGAAAGACGGCACTAAAGTGCCGCCCTCTTGGTTTGGGCTTGACCCGAATGAGGGGAAGGACTCGGTGGAGGGGATCGCCTCTAGCGACGAGGGCGAGGAGGTTGACGAAGAGGTGGACGACGATGGCACCACCTCGGACGACGGGACGACCAGCTGGACTAGTCCTGAGCCAGCTTCGGTCAGCGGGCAGCCGGAGACTTCGTCAACCGCTACTGACGACCACGCCGAAACCAACGAGCCAAAGGCCCGCCAGCCAGCGGCAGAACCACCGCTGACCAGTCCCAGCCGCCTTCTGCGCCTCTGGCCTAGTTATCGTTTTTGTTTTACTGTCTTGTAGTTAGACAATGAAGTTAGTTCTGCACTGTTCCACCCGCTGGGTGTGTAATTCAACTGTGTTGAATACCGTCCTTCGTCCTTTTGTTATGTAAATATTTTCTTCCACATGCTTGTGCCTCTGCCGGGTTCTGGCTCGTATTTGCCTTAGCTCTATTTGGCCCTTCTTTTGCCATCTTCTGTCGGCCGCCTCCCTGCCAGCCGGACAGCCGCGCTGCGGTCTGTGGCTGGACCAGGGACTTGGTCGTTTAGAATAGGCAAGTTACTATGGCCGCCTAGAGCGTAGCTCGTCGAGCGAGAAGCCGGCCGGCCGAATGCTGAACAGCCGGTCGGGTAAGGCGAGGATCCGGCTTGGCCTTTATTGGAATTTCTTCCTTAGTAATTTTTCATGTGGACAGAGTTTCCTGCATTTAGCTCTTGCCAGCCGGACAGTCACGCTGCAAGCTGTGGCTTGCGACGAAGAGATGGCTTTTGGTGTCGGCACAATACTTAGCTGATTTCGGGTGCTGCCAATTTAGGTCAAGGCGGCGAGCCCACGGGCCGGCAGACCGGACCCGGGCAGGGTGAAAGAATGAAAGAACGCATTCATAGGCAAAGCTTATCATATAGAGAAAAAGGTAGCCCTCGAGTACGCCTCGGGGGACCTATTGTCTTAGCTTAGTACAAAAGATAGTGTGGTACATACACTGCATTTAGTTGTAAAACTGGCGGAGGAGATTTGTGTTCCATGGCCGCTCCGTCTCCATGCAGGAATCGTCCCTCTTGCGTGCCCTGGGCTTCTGCGCATCGATGAGGTAGTAGGAGTCGTTGCCCGGGGCCTTGCTAATGATGAAAGGCCCCTCCCAAGGGGCCGAGAGCTTGTGCTAGTCGGTTGTTCGCTAGATCAGTCGGAGCACAAGATCGCCCTCTTGGAAGGCACGCGGCTTCACCTTCTTGTTGGGGTAGCGGCGCAGACTCTGCTGATAGATGGCGGATCGGCTGTAGGCCAGCAGCCGGGTGCCTTCCAGTAGGTCGACGTCGTCTTCTTGTGCTTCCTTTGCTTCCGACTCCGTGTAGATGGTGACGCGAAGTGAGTCGAACTCAATGTCAGTTAGGATGACAGCCTCGGCCCTCTACACGAGGAAGAAGGGCGTGAAGTCGGTTTCTTTATTCGACGTGGTCCGAAGACTCCAAAGGATGACCGACAACTCTTCAATCCAGCAGCCAGCCGGGCGCTCGAGAGGCTCGACCAGTCGGGGCTCGATGCCGAATAAGATGAGTCCGTTTGCTCGCTCCACCTGGCCGTTCGACTACGGATGGGCAACGGATGCTAAGTCTAGTCGGATGCCGTGCTTCGCGCAGAATCGGGCCAAGGCGCATTTGGCGAAGTTTGTGCCATTATCAGTGATGATGTTGTGCGGGATGCCATACCGGACAGTGATATATGCGATGAATGTGACTGCAGTCGAACCATTCAGCTTCTTGATTGGCTTCACCTCAATCTACTTTGTGAACTTGTCTACGGTGGCCAGTAGATTGGTCAGGCCGCCGCGTGCTGTTTTGAACGGGCCCACCATATCCAGTCCCCATACGGCAAACGGCCAAGTGATCGGTATGGTCTTGAGGGTGGAGGATGGCTGGTGTTGCTTGGCACTAAACTTCTTGAATCTGCTGCACTTCTAAACCAACTCCTTGGCGTCACCCAAGGCAGTTGGCCAGAAGAAACCGTGGTGAAAGGCTTTGGCCACAAGGGACCTGGAGGTGGCTTGGTAGCCACACTCGCCTTGATGAATATCTCTGAGGATTGCAATGCCCTTCTCCAGCTCGATGCAGCGCTGGAAGACGCCAGTGACACTGGGCCTGATGAGCTCTCTATTGACCTGGAGGTCGCCCGATGTTGCACCTGTCGGTCCAAAACTTTGTCATCTCATAGCTCGCGGCTCACCGAAAAGTTGAGGATCAGCAGTGCCCAAGATGGGGCTTCCACCACCATCATCACACCAACCGGTATCAGGGTGGCCGGGCTGGGAGGTCGTGGGCTGGAGACGGTCGCCGCTTGCTGTGTCGAAGAAGTCCTCGGGCCGACTGTAGCAGCACCCGGGCCGGGTTCGTGAGCTCCCGGACCGAGTTTTGGCGTTGCAGTCCCCGGGCCACCTGTAGAAGTCCCCGGGCCGACTGCTGCAATCCTCGAGCCAGATCCGACTACTTCAGGATCAGCCGGTATGAGATGGACTCTGATTCCGGCGAGGGCTAGATAGACGGCTTGCGCAGGTACTCGAGGGAGATGCTGACTGGAATGGCCTGTCGGGTGGAGCTGATCCGGGCTAGGGCGTAAGCTGCTTCGTTTTCGGCCCGTGGCACATGGAAGAACTCGCATCTGTCGAAGTATCGCTGATCTGTTGGACGAGGGAGCAGTAGCTGGCCATATTGGCATCCTTGACATCCCAGACGCCAGACGAATGTTGGACAACGAAGTCCGAGTCATCGTAGCACAAGATGCGGCGGATGCCGATCCCCTTGGCCACCCGGAGCCCATGGACGAGCACCTAATACTTGGCCACGTTGTTGGAGGCGGCGAAGTGGATATGTAGGGTGTACTTCAGCTTGTCGCCTTTGGGAGAGGTGAGGATGATGCCGGCTCCCAAGCCGGTGCGCAACTTGGAGCCGTCGAAGTGCATCCGCCAATGCGTGGAATCCGGTGCTGGCGGCAGGTACTGGGTCTCGGCCGAGTCGACTAGGAAGTCGGCCAGTACTTGGGATTTGATGGTGATGTGGGGCTTATAGAGGATGGTTTAAGGGGCCAGCTCAACCGCCCACTTGGCCACCCGGACCATGGCATCTCGGTTGCCCATGATCTCAGAAAGCGGAGCAGTGCAGACAACTATGATGGGATGCTCCAGGAAGTACTGCTTCAGCTTCTTGGCGGCAAAGTACATGCCGTAACACATCTTCTGGTAGTGGGGGTAGTTCTGCTTGGAGACGGACATCACCTCACTCAGATAATAGACTGGCCTCTAGGTCGGCTGGGCCTTGTCGGCTTCTGGGCGCTCGACAACTATGACCATTTTGACGACCCGACTGGTAGCAGCAATGTAGAGGAGCATGGGTTCCTTGTCAGTCAGAGCCGGCAGAACAGGCGGCGTGGACAGCATCCGCTTGAGCTTGAGGAATACTTCGTCCGTCTGGTCAGACCACTCAACGCCCTTGGTTTTCATCATCAGCTGATACAGGGGGAGGGCCTTCTCTCCTAGTCGGCTCAGGAATTGGCTGAGAGATTCCAAGCACCCAGTGAATTTCTGGACGACCCGCAGTCGGGTTGGACTATCCATCCGCTCAATGGCCTTGATCTTCACAAGGTTGCACTCGATCCCGCGCTCAGAAACAAGGAAACCAAGGAGCTGGTCGGCTGGTACTCCAAAAACACACTTCTCCTGGTTAAGCTTGTTTGGAAACGGTGCAGGTTGGTGAAGGTCTCCTTGAGATCCTCCAAAAGGGTGCTGCATTTCTCCGTCTTCGCCACAATGTCATCCACATAGACATGGGCATTCTGGCCGAGTTGTGGTAGGAGGCATTTCTGCATGCATCGTTGAAAGGTGGTGCCGGCATTCCACAACCCGAACATCATGATGAGGTAGCAGAATGCACCAAAGGGGGTGATGAAGGCGGTCTTCATCTGGTCTTTCTCATTCATCTTGATCTGCTGGTAGCCGGGTAGGAATCCAGGAAACACAACAGTTTGCATCGGATGTGGAGCCTATCACTTGGTCGATCCGAGGCAACGCAAACGGATCCTTGGGGCAGGCCTTGTTCAGGCTGGTGTAGCCGATACACATGCGCCACTTGTTATTCTTCTTCAAAACGAGGACTCGGTTGGCAAGCCAGTCCGGGTAGAACACTTCCATGATAAAGACGGCTTCCACGAACCGGGTGACTTCTTCACTAATGATTCTTCTCTTCTCTTCTGATAGACGGCGTACGGTTTGTTTGACCGGCTTGGCATCCGGCCTCACGTTTAGCTTGTGCTTTGCGAAATCCCTCAGAACACCCGGTATGTCCTTGGGGGACCATGCAAAGATATCCCGATTCTCACGGAAGAAATCGACGAGCTCGCTTTCCTATTTACCGCCAAAGTTGGAACCTATGACAGCGAATCGCTCTGGGTGTGTCGGGTCCAACATTATCTTCTTGGTCTCTTTGGCTGGCTTGAAGGAGGCCCCGACATGCGCCTCCTCAGGGTCAGTCGGCATGGTCGACTACTCGTCGTCCATGGCTACCACCCGGTCGATGAGGCGCTTCTCTTGGGTGATGATGAGGGACTCGGCCAACCGGGAGCTGGCTGCCGCACACTCGGTCGACTTCTTGTAGTCGTCGACAATGGTGGTGATGCCCTTGGGACCCGACATCTTCGTCTTCAGGTACACGTAATGCGGAACCATCATGAACATGGCCATGGCCAGCAGACCCAAGAGCGTGTGGTAGGGGCTGTCCAAATCGGCCACCTCGAACCAGATTGGCTCACGACGGAATTGATTCTAGTCACCGAACAAGATGTCAATCTTGACCTTGCCGAGTGGTGAGTGGGAGAGCCCTGGGACGACGCCGTGGAACATGGTCCGGCTGGGCAGGAGCTATTTCTCCTTGATGCCTAGCTTTTCCATGGTGTCGCGACAGAGGATGTTGATGCTGCTACCGCCGTCTATCAGCACTCGGGAGAAGCAGCAAGTCCGCCTATCGGTGGAGATGGTGGGATCCAACATCATGGCGTAGCCACCCGGCCTGGGCATCATGGCCGTATTATCCTTCTGGCTCCATGTGATAGGCTTCTCGGACCAATGCATGTACTCAGGAAACTCAGGCACAATAGTGTTCACCTCATGGTGTTGTTGCCGCCTGCTGCGCTTGTCATTGGCTTCACTTGTGAAGACGACATAGGCAGCGTGTGCATCGAGGAACTCATCTTGGAGTATGCCGGCTGTGCGAGCCAGCTGCTGAGGAGCCTGACCCGCCGGGACGGGAGGAGGAGGCGGCAGAGCCTCTCCTTTGGCGATGCGGGCGAGCTAGTTGCACCGCCGACTCATATAGTTGGATGGCTTCACACCACTGTGGAACTTGCACGGGGCCTCGAGGGCCTACTCGAAAGAGAGGGCCGGCTGCCAGGCGCCCTTATTGCGCTGCTGACGCTTGGGGCCGGGCTGGCCAGTGATACGTCCAAAACGTATCTATAATTTCTGCTTGCTCCATGCCTCTTTTGGGTGATATTGCTATGATATTTATACACTTTCATACACTTTTGATCATATTTGGACTAACCTATTAACTCAGTGCACCCCAGTGCCAGTTTCTGTTTTCGGCTGTTTTTGTATTTCAGGTTTTCACATTACGAGAACTGCCAGTAAATATCCAGAAAAATTATATAAAAATCAGCGTTCCAGAAGCTACCGTGTGCCCGAAGTACAGCCGGGGGGGCCACCAGGGCTCCAGGCGCCCTGGCGGCGCCCCCCCCCCTGGGCCGCGCCGGGGGGGCGCCTGGGCCCCCCGAGGCTCCGCTGATGCCCCCCTTTGGCATATATTTAAAGCGTCTCCCGAAACCCTCGATACGGGAACTCTTTTTCGCGATCTCATCTCTGTTCCGCCGCCGCCGCCGCTTCCAAGATCGGGAGTACCAGCACAACTCTTCCCGGCACCCTGCCGGAGGGGAGGATCACCACAAGGAGCTTCTCCACCACCATGGACGCCTCCCGGATGAGTTGTGAGTAGTCTCCCTTGGACCATGAGTCCATGACCAGTAGCTATGTGATGTTCTCCTCCCGTTCTTGTGCTTCACTAATTAGTCCTCGTGAGCTGCCCTACATGGTCGAGGCACATATGTAATCCTTATGCTATTGCTATGATGAGTTTGCTGGGATCCGATGGATTATGAGATTATGTTCAGATTGTGTTTGAGTAATATATTTGATTCACCTCTTTTATATTTATGTTCGTAAGTAATTCTTGCATGTTCTCCGTTGTTATTTATTGCTTTGGCCAAGTGGTAGGTAGTGACTCCAAGAGGGAACGTTATGCTTGATTGTGGGTTCATGCCCCTCGATGACTAGTTTGAGTGACAGAAACATGAGTCTAGGGGATGTGCTGTTGCCACAAGGGGAAAAACAACGGTGCTTGTGCCCGTGGGTGCAAGGATTGTTTACTTTACGCAAAGTTCTTTTAATGCAGTTGTCTGTTGCTTTGAGTTTACACTATGGGTGGGACTCGCAACTAAATACCAGCGAGATGTTCTGGATAGATATCTCAAGGTGGATGATTATTAGTAGATGCAGATGGATTTCGGTCTACTTACCTCGGCGTACCGCCCATGCTTTGAACCTCTACCTTTCTTGCAACTTAGTCAGCATTGGTTTGCGCACATGGTCCTGTCAATTGCCCAGCTGTAATTCGTTTACCTCACATGGCAGTTTTATCGTCTTTTGGGAGAGAGACATCACTAGTGAACATCATGAGACTCCGGTCCATATTACCATCATTGATCACATCCGCAATTTACTTTTCCGCATTTTACTTACTATTGCAATTATACCTATCACTATTATCACTTGCGTTTGATCCTTTGTAAACTACAAGGCTGGAGGGATTGACAACCTCTCTGTACTCGTTGGGAGCAAAGTTATTTGTATCTGTGTGCAGGTCCACGTTGATTGCTAATATCTGGCGCCGTTAGCAGTTGACACCTTCTTGTTGAAACTGGGAGTCTCAGGGAAAACGATCCTTGGTTTTGCCAAGGGAAAACTTCTGCTACACTGCATCTCAAACCTTCCACTTGGGGTAACCAACGAGGGGTGCGAAGCCACCTAGCAAAGCAATTTCTGGCGCCGTTGCCGGGGACTCCACTCTTCAGGATAGGGGAGTTGCACGCTATCTTTTACCTTTGCTTTTAGTCTTGTTAGTTTACCTTTCAGTTTTTGCTTTAGTATCCTTTATCAAAAATTTACAAAAAAAAAATTATTTGCTTTTCTGTTAGTAGTCCTTTCTGTTTAGCCAAACATGTTAGGATTTGGTTCTTCGAGGGAATCAGAAGTTCTAGATTTCCATCAAAGGGATGGAGAAAATATGAAGAAGGCATGGGACAGAATTTCTGATGCACATAGGAGAATTATGCCTTGGATACCTATAAAAATTGTGCTTAGAAATTTTTACCATGGTCTTTTTAAATGGTGTAAACACTCTCTTGATATTATAGCCGAGGGAGATTTCCTAGAGTGTGATGAAGCTAGAGCTCTTGAAATTATACATGGTCTATCTAGTTACTTTGTTTATGATCATAACTTTGATACTGTCATAGATAGACTTGCTACTATTGAAACGAGAATGGATGCTCTAGACTTGATGAAGGTAGAGAAACCTAAACCCAATAAGAAAGACATTTTGGAAATAGACAATGATTGGGAGCCTTTTGTTAGGATTAGCATCTCTAATCAAGACTTCCTTGCTTATTGTGATATTGGATCTATGGTTTCTACTATGCCAAAAATTCTTCATGATTCTTTAAAATTTAACATGGATAGATTACCATCTTATCATGAACACACTAATGGAGATATTTATGAAATCCAAGGAAGAATAAAAGACGTTCCAGTTAAATTCCTTAAAGGGATTGCAATGATTGATTTCTTCATCATGGAGCCAAACCAAGGAAATATAGTGCTTGGAAGGGACTTCCTCCGAGCAGTTAAAGGCTTCATCTATATAGGTAAGGGACAAATCCGCTTACGCGGGAAGGCAAAAGGTGTGTACCCCTTTCCTAGAAGGAACAAGAATGAACTTGTTGAGGAACCATTTGAAGCAATTTATAGCTCCGATTATTACGATGGTTATTGATTCCTCTATGCATTATGCCTAGCTTAAAGGCATAAAAGAAAGCGCTTTTGGGAGGCAGCCCAATGAATAAATTTTATTTTGTTTTTGTTGTGTCTTGATGTTGTTACTACTGTAGCATCATCATTGTATCTTTGCTTTTCAATTTTGTGCCAAGTATAGCCTCTGATTGCAAGAAAGTTCAAAAGTTGTGACGTGCTGTCCAGGAAACAGATTCTGTCCTTGGATAGAAAAATTCGTATAAAATCACCAGATCATCTTTTTGGTCTGAATTTTTTCGACAGCGTGCTCTATATAATTGTATTTCGTGCGTCTGTTTTGAGTTTTTTGATTAGAGTTGCAGAAGTGCCCCGGAAAAATCGTTTACTACCTGCTGTTCTGTTTTTCACAGATTCTGTCCTGTTTTGCCTTTCCTTCATTTTGCAAACCTAGAGCTTGCTTTTTCTTTGCAAAAACCTTTTGGCAATCTTGAGAAACAGTAGAACTTCAAGAATATCTTTATTTCCAGCAAGGAAAAATTATTTTATTATGGGTACTAACCTCGCTAATCAGATTATGATGAGTTATGTATGAAGGGAGTTTTCAAGTGTGCGAGGGAAGATGATAAAAAGATTCAGGAGTGTCAAACGCTCAAGCTTGGGGATGCCCCCATGCACCCCCAAGAAATATTCAAGGAGACTCAAGCGTCTAAGCTTGGGGATGCCCCCGTGCATCCCCTTCTCCATCAACATTATAAGTTCGTCTTTCGTTCCACTATATTTTAATCACTTCATGTGTTATGTGCTATGCTTGGAGCGTCTTGCTTTTTAGTTTTCTTTAGCTTTTCATAACGAGTCGGAACTCAGATTTCTTTATGTGGGAGATAAACACGCTCCACTTCTACCTAGAACATAACATAGAATTTTCATATCTATCTCTGCTGTGTGTGTTCTTTGTCTTTCAATAGCTACTATCATGCTTAGCTCTTAGTTTTCATGCTTATCTTTTAAAGAGCTTTCGTTTAGTTTGTTGCTTGAACTCTCTTTAGTCATCATGCTTATCTTATTAAGAGAGTTTGCTTCCGTTGCATTGGTCGATATGTCTATGATAAAGATGCTACGTGCATAATGGCGCTTAGTAGTTCAGGTTTTCTTATGGTTAGTCCCAAATAGCTGGGGGGTTCCCAATGTGTTATTGGAGTACCAACATGATTTGTTTACCTATGATGTGGTATGGTTTAGTAATATCTTCCTTCAAAGAATTTATTTTGATTGACTTGGTGTATGCTCATGCATATTTAAGACTGTAAAGAAAGTCTGTCAAGCCTTGATGATCTTTTGTTTCCGAGTAGCGATATAACTTCCATGCCTGATTCAATGTTGCTTTGTCGCTCTGCATGATTATGACCGTCATTGCTCTCTTAGTTGGTCGCTCCCAGTCTTTTGCTAACCTCCACCTGTACTAAGCGGACTGACTGCTTGTGCATCCACATCCTTTTAATCCAGTTATGCCATATGAGTCCACCATACCTTCCTACATGGTATTTACCTGCCATTCCTAACGGAGACTTGCATGTGCCATCTCGAAATTATTCCAAAAAGAATGCATTCCTATTTTGTGCCTCTGTTGTAAGTTCATGAGGAAGTAGTGGTTAATTCATGATCTTTTTAAGTTGGACAAGCTTCACCCCGGGATTGCATGTATAATGTGCAAACCCATAATACGAGAAGGAACTGGCATTGAGTGCGCCCGGCTCAAAAAAATAATATAACAAACAAACCCTCCTTCAAGCTTTGTTCATGAGAAATCAGAAAACTTTGGCAGTGATAAACAAAGGAGATTAAGAGGATGTGATCGTCCTCATTCGGGAGCCGTTCCTCGAAACTTGTCCATCTCAAGAAGTGATTGATTTGTCTGCTAGCATTCGTTCACAAAACATGCATGATCTAAAAAAATTATTACCTCTGTTTTTAAAGCCAAGAGCTCTGGTACATGTTTTTTCTTTGTTACCAACTATGGGTTTTCAACCTTGCCAACAAAAGCCACGGTTCGAGAGTCTCCACCTTCTTTTAAAAGCACCAACTACTGAGAGCATTGTCCCAAAGTAGCATTGTCTTTTGCATGATTGTGATATCGCTTATTTTGAAATTATTGTATCTAGTCATCACTTAAACCTTGGAGGTGCCCCTGCATTTATGTTTTGCTTCACTAAAGGGGGCAAGCTAGATATCACTTTATCATATTTGCACATCATGTTCATTACAAATCTATTTGATGTTTCAGTATCATATTGTAAAACTTTCAGTTCTTTGTGATTTTCTCATGAGGCAACTTAATTACTACAGATTCATTGTCTCAGTAAGCTTTTGTCATATGACTATGAAAAAGTCCTATATGGTTAATAGCATGTCACCACAGAAATTATTCTTGTTATCATTTACCTACTCGAGGACGAGCAGGAATTAAGCTTGGGGATGTTGATACGTCCAAAACGTATCTATAATTTCTTCTTACTCCATGCCTCTTTTGGGTGATATTGCTATGATATTTATACACTTCCATACACTTTTGATCATATTTGGACTAACCTATTAACTCAGTGCACCCCAGTGCTAGTTTCTGTTTTCGGCTGTTTTTGTATTTCAGGTTTTCACATTACGAGAAGTGCCAGGAAAAATCCATAAAAATTATATAAAAAATCAGCGTTCCAGAAGCTATCGTGCGCCCGAAGTACAGCCGAGGGGGGGGGGGCACCAGGGCTCCAGGCGCCCTGGCGGCGCGCCACCCCCCCTGGGCCGCGCCGGGGGGGCGCCTGGGCCCCTCGAGGCTCCGCTGATGCCCCCCTTTGGCATATATTTAAAGCATCTCCCGAAACCCTCGATACGGGAACTCTTTTTCGCGATCTCATCTCTGTTCTGCCGCCGCCGCCGCTTCCAAGATCGGGAGCACCAGGAGAACTCTTCCCGGCACCCTGCCGGAGGGGAGGATCACCACCGGGAGCTTCTCCACCACCATGGACGCCTCCCAGATGAGTTGTGAGTAGTCTCCCTTGGACCATGAGTCCATGACCAGTAGCTATGTGATGTTCTCCTCCCGTTCTTGTGCTTCACTAATTAGTCCTCGTGAGTTGCCCTACATGATCGAGGCACATATGTAATCCTTATGTTGTTGCTATGATGAGTTTGCTGGGATCCGATGGATTATGAGATTATGTTCAGATTGTGTTTGAGTAATATATTTGATTCACCTCTTTTATATTTATGTTCGTAAGTAATTCTTGCATGTTCTCCGTTGTTATTTATTGCTTGGCCAAGTGGTAGGTAGTGACTCCAAGAGGGAACGTTATGCTTGATTGTGGGTTCATGCCCCTCGATGACTAGTTTGAGTGACAGAAACATGAGTCTAGGGGATGTGATGTTGCCACAATGGGGAAAACAACGGTGCTTGTGCCCGCGGGTGCAAGGATTGTTTACTTTACGCAAAGTTCTTTTAATGCAGTTGTCTGTTGCTTTGAGTTTACACTATGGGTGGGACCCGCAACTTAATACCAGCGAGATGTTCTGGATAGATATCTCAAGGTGGATGATTAGTAGTAGATGTAGATGGATTTCGGTCTACTTACCTCGGTGTACCGCCCATGCTTTGAACCTCTACCTTTCTTGCAACTTAGTCAGCATTGGTTTGCGCACATGGTCCTGTCAATTGCCTAGCTGTAATTCGTTTACCTCACATAGTAGTTTTATCGTCTTTTGGGAGAGAGACATCACTAGTGAACATCATGAGACTCCGGTCCATATTACCATCATTGATCACATCCGCTATTTACTTTTCCGCATTTTACTTACTATTGCAATTATACCTATCACTATTATCACTTGAGTTTGATCCTTTGTAAACTACAAGGCCGGAAGGATTGACAACCTCTCTGTACTCGTTGGGAGAAAAGTTATTTGTATCTGTGTGCAGGTCCACGTTGATTGCTAATATCTGGCGCCGTTAGCAGTTGACACCTTCTTGTTGAAACTGGGAGTCTCAGGGAAAACGATCCTTGGTATTGCCAAGGGAAAACTTCTACTACACTGCATCTCAAACCTTCCACTTGGGGTAACCAACGAGGGGTGAGAAGCCACCTAGCAAAGCAATTTCTGGCGCCGTTGCCGGGGACTCCACTCTTCAGGATTGGGGAGTTGCACGCTATCTTTTACCTTTGCTTTTAGTCTTGTTAGTTTACCTTTGCTTTTAGTCTTGTTAGTTTACCTTTCAGGATAGGGGAGTTGCCGGGGACTCCACTCTTCAGGATAGGGGAGTTGCACGCTATCTCCACCAAGGGGGACCCCTGGGCATCGCGACCCAGGGGCCTCACTAGCCACGTAGCCCCTCATTCCTTGAGTCTAGTTATTACGATAACCCCGGTCACCCGGAGGGCTCAATGGCGATCGAGGTATGCGCGGGGTTGGGCCCTGCCGATGCAGAGCACCTAAGCAAACATGAAAGGAAGCAAGCACGGAAATCACCAAGTTCAAGTCTAGTTATTACAATAATACCAAGTTCTCCAAATTCAAGCGAGTCCTTACACCTCCCCAAGGCACTTGCATTTCTCTCATCTGGATAGGAACAGGTCAGGCATCGCCAGGCGCGCCGTCACCAGCCTCTGCCTCATCGGCCGCGGCAGCAGCGACCCGGAGGAACGCCTCCACCAGTTCCTTGACCTTCGCCTCCAGGGCCTCAGCAGCTGCGCCCTCTATGCTCACGGTCACGGGCTCGGACAGCGAGGCCAGGTCAAGAGTGGGATCGCGGAGACAGAGGTGGCCGCACACCTGCGTCAGGGACAAGGTAAGGAGCGTGCAACTCTCGATGTCTGCTAACTGGCCGATCATGGCCGTAACCTCGCCCAGCGACTTCACGAGCGCGTCGAGGAGCCCGACGGAGCCATCCTCCGGGGTGGCCAGCTGCTTCTCGAACCCTTCCCCATAAGCAATCTACAGCGCCGTACGGGCCTCAAGCTCGAAGGCGTCGAGGGCCTCGCAACTCACCGTTGCTGAGGCCGCGAGGGTGTCTTCCTTGTCGCGCGCAGCTTGGGTCGCCCTGGCCTGCTCAGCCTCGGACTTCAGCTTCTCCAGGCTCACGCCATCAGCAAGCTGCTCCTACTACAGCCGGGACGTCTCAGCCTTCTGTGCCTTGAGCTCCTTCTCCAACCTTTCGATCTCTAGGGCTCGCATGGTGCCTTCCTCGCGAAGGGCCTCCAGCACGCTCTCCACCTTGTGGTAGCGCTTCTCGGAGGACGCCGAGTCGGCTCACGCGGCGTCACGCACCCGCGTGGCTGCCGTGGCCTCCTCCTGACCCTTGGCGGCGACCGCTGAGGCTTAGCTCTAGGAGACCCACGCAGACTCGTCTGCCAAGAGCCACCCAGAGATCAGGCCCAGGCGTCCTTCCATCACGCGGCCATCACCACCCAGAAGTTCGGCACAGAGTCGACCCAGCGCAGCGGAAGCGGCTTCTAAGGTCTCAGGGCCAGACTGCACCAGCTGGCGGATGGATGCCATCGAGATCGCCTGCCCGACCAGGGGCTCCGGGGCTCCGGCTCCCCTCGCTGGAGCAGCGGGAGCAGGAGCCACCGCGGCCTCGCTGACAGCAACGACGCCCTCAGGCGAAGCCGCCGCCGCGCGCTCGGTGGCCTAGCTGGCCGAGGCGCGCTAAGCTATGGCACCCTTCTCTGTGGCGACAGCAGCGGCAGGTGGAGCGGGGTACCGCGACATGACCTTCCCCTTCGCCTTTTTAATCATGCCACCAAGGCTGCTGCGCCAAGAGAAGTATGTCAGGAACACAGCGACCAAGGAATAACAGGAGATTGCACACTTATTCATTGGAGGTGAGGCGCACCCTCCTCTTCAGCAGCAGGTCGGCCGCGGCCGCCAGTGCTACGGGCGTGCCAGCAGTCCGAATGCCGGCAAGGCGCGAGGCCACGGACTTGGGCATGGCTGCGGTCACCAGCTTCATTGGCACAACGCTCCTCGGTGGGGTCGCCGTATTGCTCCCTCTAGACGCAACACACATGGATTGACGCGGGGTGGTTGCTTGGGGCCGCCCAGCAGCACCTGCGCGTGACGCCACTTCCTCAGCGGACGCCTCGAAGGTGTCCTCCTCGTCAACCCGGTCCTCGGCGCCCAGGGTCTCCTCCTGGTCCTCCTCCCCATCGCTCCCCTCTTCTACATCGGACGACACGTCGACCGTGGGTGGAGCAGCCACGGGCACCCCGAAACCTGACATGGCCTTCAGCTGCTCAGCCTTGTCAGGACGGCTCTACAGTAGCAGGTGGGCCCCCGAGAGGTCCTCGGGAACCATTCCAAGTAGAGTGATCAAGACGAGGTCCAGATCGGCCTCGGCCAGCGTCCCCGAGCGCAGCCGAAGCCTGTCATCATCCCCCATTAGCTCCCACATGGGGCGCGAGTGTGCCTGGAGCGGCGCCAGCCGCTACCTCAAGAACTCCTTCACAATATGGGCCCCTTCAAGCCTCGAGCCCAGGTCGGCCTCGATCTTTGCCAAGGCAGGCTCGGCAAGGGGGTCGTTGAGCTTCGTGTAGCTCTAGCAGGCACGTTTCTCTGAGCGGACGGTAGGCAGCGCCAGCAGCGGGTGAATACGCTAGGCATCCAGATAGACCAATCTCTTCCGGTGGGTGTCTATCTTCTTCCCGGCTGTCATCAGCCTGCAGCCCTGGCGCTGGAAGACGAAGGAGACACATCCCGAGCACGAACCCTTGTCGTACCGCCGCATGGAGAAGAAGTGGCGGAAGAGGGTGACAATCGGCTTCACCCCCACACACGCCTTGCAGTAAAAGGCGAAGAGCGACATGACAAAGATGGAGCGAGGTTGGATGTGGAGGGCGTGCACCTGGTAGTGATTCAGGATGGCTTAGAAGAACTCCGAGAAGGGCGGCACGAGCCCGACGGAGATGTTGTGGAGGAAGAAGGTGTAGCAAGACTTCGGTAAGATCCGCACCGCGATGGACCCAACCCAAATCTTCATTGGGCCATGCTCGTTGTGGACGCTCGACAAGAAGTACTGGACCTCCGAGTAGTCCCCCTCCTCTGTGATGGTGGAATCCTCGAGCACCGCCTCGAGGGAGGAAGCACATTTGTACGCCTGCGCGGCGCCCTTGCTTTTCTTCGCCATCGCTGGAGGCGCTGGAGCTTGCTGGCGATTTGGGAAGGCCGAAGGCGAAGGAGAAGGGGAACTGACCAGGAAGGAAAGGAAGCGATAACTCCTCTACAACGAAGACAGTCCCTTTTGTCAAGTTGCACGGTCGCCAAGACTGCGTGGGAAGCGGAGTCGCCCACGTCCCATCCAACTGTCATGCGCCAGCATGGCCCATAGTCTTTTGGGGCCCGCGGCACTTCGTCCTCGACCAAGGCTTCGCCCCGAAGCCAACTTCACGCGCGCCTTGGGCCCGGGGGCTACTGTCGGCATCCTGGGAACCAGGGTACCCAGACTTGCCTGCCTGCGAGCAACAACGCGCTCCTACTACAGCCTGGTATGACCCAGCCGATCGACCAGCTGCTCAAGACCCTCGGGAGGGGGCTAGACCTCGCGAGGAGAACAACACCGAGACCCCCTCAGAAGCGGCCTCGGCTAGGTTGCTCTGGAGGGGCGGAGAATCCAAGGCCAAGCCTGCCTCAGGAAGAGGCAGCGACGCGAGCAGTGACGCACCGCGCCAGCGGATGCCAGCACGTGCCTGCGGTGCGGTTGCCGTTTTGGTGCAAAGGAGACGATGCAGGCACAGGTTCCTAAGGGGCGGGACAACACTAGTGCGTGCTCTAGGGCTTGTCTTAGTGGTCGTGTCCTATAGTCAGCGTGTGCTCTGATACCATCTTGTAGCGACCAGATCTCAAATAGTCTGATCTCTGTCCATTAGTGTCATCCCTGGATCAGTAATGCTGACACGCACAGTACTTGAAGGATTTATAACATAGTAGCAATCACACACTTATTACATCGATAGTCCAACGATGAATTTATTACAAATAATATGGCTGAAGGCCATCTAACACGATAACAGCGGAAGGCTTGGAAGATAAGTGAGTCCATCAACTCCAGCGGCATCACTGAGTATAGAACCACGACCTAAAAGGGCATCTTACTCGTCATCTCAAAAGTCTGCAACATGAAACGTTGCAGCCCGAAAACGGGTCAGCACATGGAATATGCTGGCAAGGTAACACAAGAGAATGCAATGAAAGTAAAACTATACTATATGCATATTTGGCTGGTGGAAAGCTCTATGGTTAAGTTTTTGCGTAAAGCCAATTTTTCCCTACTTCAAAGGAATGCATTTTAATTAACTATCATGGTAGTTGAAACATCATTGAGAAGATAGACATCCTCTCAACCCCAATTAAAAGTAATCATTAAACCCAACAAAATTATTTAAAGTAACATGTTGAGATGCACATGATAATCCAAGTACTAGATACTCAAGACGTCCATAACCGGGGACACGGCTAATCATGATCAGTTTGTACACTCTGCAGAGGTTTGTGCACTTTTCCCACAAGACTCGATCGCCTCCGTTTGGTTTCTCGCACTGCATGGTGTTTGAGAAACGGATGACCGAGACATAGTCTTTCAGAAGCGCGAGCACCTTACGATCGGGCGGACCGTACCAACCTACATCCCCTACATCTGCTAGTCCACCACTGTAAGAGTTCGCACGACTTACTCATACTATGCTAGAGCCCATAATAGCATTGTGGTTGCACACGGAAGTTTCTAGTATGAATAATCTCATGATCCCTTTGAGCCTGGGTGGCAGTCCAAAAGAAAAACAGGCAATCCTGGAATACCCAGATGCCTCAATTCACCCAGATGTGTATTAATGTTGTCACCTTAAGTTGAACCATTAATTAACAAACTCACATCTGTCATGGATTTCACTCACCCAATCCACGTCTACGAGCATAGCATGTCCTAACAGCAAATGTAGAAGTAACTCCCAAGGGTTTGAATGTAATGCAGGTAATAGGTACTACCTCAATCTACTTCCCAATCCCACAAGTTAAATGATCCTACTCATGCAATGTGTGAGGGTTTGACTAATGCAATGAAAACTGGGTAATTGGAAAGTATGATCAAAGTGTTACTTGCCTTGCTGATGATCCGCAAAACCTAGAGACTCAAAGTAGCAAGCGGCGCACTCCGGGTACTCTATCGCAATAAAACAAACAAACATACAATAAGTACTTAACTAATGCACGAGTAAAACTCAAATAAGATATCTAACCAGAAAGTTCAACTTAAGAACTCCGGTTTGCGAAAAGAATCAACTCGAAAGAAACAACGAAACTCAAACTGCAAAAGAAACGAGCTCCGAATTACTAGTTGGCCTAGAGTCAAATTTTACAGTAGCCAAAACTTTGTTCCAGCTGATCTAACGTAAAGATGGCTTCGAGACGAAGATCTGGGATTTTGAATCACCTGATTCCGACTCTCGAACGAAAAGAAAAATGCGAAACAAGATCAGGGCAGAAATCACGATCGGAATAATCGCGGATAAATACCCCGAAAAAAAAATGGACGAACAGGCTAACGAACGAACGTTCGCTGTCTGCGGTTAACTAACGAAAACCGTTTGTTAAAACGAACGTACGGACGAACGTCTGCTAAATAGCTAAACCGAAAAAAACCGAACTGATCTAATCTAATAATAAGAAAACGAATCGACGGGTTTATTTTCTAAACCGATTGGTTAAACGAAAAAAAACTACCTCTTCTCTAACAACTCCGGCGGGATTCCAGCGGGGCGAGGCGGCGGTGCTCCGGCGGCGGCGGCGGGCTAGCGAGGCGGCGGCATGGCTGGCTCGGGCGCTATATAAAGCCCAGAGTCCTGGTCCTTCACGAGTCTAAGTCGGTTTCTGTTTTTTTTTCTAAAAGAGTCCCTCCGTAGAAAAACTAACGAAAGAAATACCAAACGGACTGCAAAATTCCCGAAATAAATTTTCACCGTCCTCTAATAATATTTAGGACAAAGTGAACATTTTTTCCGGACCTAAATGCAATTTTGAAAAACACGTATTTTTCCTATGCAAATAAATCCGCAAATAAATCCAGAAAAAATACCAAAAGTGATTTTAACATTTTTCCTCCAATATTTCTGTTATTTTGGAGAAGTCATATTATCTCCGCTCATATTTTGTTTTTAGAAATATTTTTAGGAGAGAAAAATAATTAGAATCACACTCTCCTCGTACCGGTATTCGAGCGAACTCAAATACGGAAACGGTAAAATCCCCAACTCTCTCCGTAGGTCCTTGAGTTGCTTAGAATTTTCGAGGAACTCTACGAACAAAAATGCGAAAACATGAAATGCAATTATGATCTATGTATAACATTCCAAACTGAAATTTTGGGATGTTACATGAAGCTAGCCACCGGTGATAATTTCCCCCTCCGGTGGAGTGCCGTAAATGGCTCTAGATTGGATCTCGTGTACTACGGAGCCTTGCGGCTGCAGAACTTCCGATCTAGGTTCACCCCAAGGGTTTTCGGAATATTTGTGAATTTATAGGGTAAAGAGGGGGTGCGGGAGGCCACCGAGGTGGGCACAACCCACCTGGGCGCGCCAGGGGGCCTAGCGCGCCCTGGTAGGTTTCCCCCCCTCGGGGCACCCCCCACGTGCAGCTCTGGCCATCCTGGGTGTTCTGGCCCATAAATAATCTCCAAAAAGTTTCGCGGTGTTTGGACTCCGTTTGATATAGATTTCCTGCGATGTAAAAAACATGCAGAAAACAACAACTCGCACTTGACACTATGTCAATAGGTTAGTACCAAAAAGTGATATAAAATGACTATAAAATGATTGTAAAACATCCAAGAATTATAATATAACAGCATGGAACAATCAAAAGTTATAGATACGTTGGAGACGTATCACCGGTCCAATTGACGCCCGACTTATTACTAATGGGGCCGTCCTCAATAAAACTCATGAGGGGCCCACATGGAAGCAGCCACGTCAGCAACTGCTGGCCCCACCTATTAGAATATGTGATCGGTTAAACCAGCGGACTGGTCACCGGTGGCAGGATTATTATCCCTAGAAAGATCTTAGGCAACAAATTTGCCTATCATAGGTGACATTCTGGGGTGTCACCAAAAACGGCAACCGGTGACATTTGTTGGTTTGTCACTTAATGTAATCTTGCGTGACGGAAAAAATGGTACCGTCAAAATTTTATTTTCCATGAAGGCGCTTCGGTGATAGTGGGGGCGACAGCCAAAAAATGTCATGGGTGTATTTTTCGTGAAGAAAAATGGTTATACGTGACAGAACTGAAATGTCGCAAAATAGAGCAAATTTTGTTGTGGGTGACCCACCATGACGAGGAGGGCACCCATGATGTGGAGGCCTCATCGTATTCCAAGGGGAAGGAGCATGTGCCATCTCCGCCATTGAGTAGTAGTTCATTTTTAGCTTACCAAGGTCCTAGATTCAGCTAGCTATGCTAGTTAATTATGTCTGGTTTACCTTTTGAATGTGCTGCTATTGCCTTTCCTTTAGAAATTCTAGTTAATTGTCTAGTGAAATGTTATTATGAACTTAGATCTTCTAATATATGTATGTTCTACATATTGTGTAGTGTAATGTTAGTTAACTGCCCCGTTCAACTTTGCAATCTGATGTTCTATTATTAGGTTACAGTTTTTTGTTGTTTTTTATGTCAGAAATAAATCTAATTTGTTTGTACTAAATACACGATAAACCTACAAAACTTCTATAATTTCTAGTTGTTGAGCTTAACATATGTAATCAATATCTACCATATCGTATGTCAATTCTCACTTAATGTGATCAATATCTACCTTATGTAATTGCAGGGTAACATTGGGAGACATTGAGGTTTACTATCAAGGTGTGTACATGGTCATGTGTCTAGTAGCACATTATTGTGCAACTCGAGTAACCATTCTAACATTTAGGTTTTTAATAATTTGGTCTTTCATATGTACGTACTATTGTCAGATCTTTAGACCCACTATCAAACCATTTTGCATATGGGGAAATGAGATTTCCATGAATATCAGTTAGGTCAAGAAACTTGGAAAGTTTGTTAGGGTAAAGGAACTAGTGACAAAAACAACAAGATCTTTGTCTGCATATTGAAGAAGACACAAGACAACTATAGGATGGTACTAAATATTTTACCTCGTTTACCATTTCAATATTTATAAAACATATTTATGCATATCCTTGTTTTTAGCCCTTTCCAAAGTAGTTCATGTGACAGCTTGGATTTTGCCTTCTCTCTTTTTTCGGACTTGATTTTGCCTTTGCCTTGGATTTAAGTTTTTGGAATCAATTCAAATGGACTTATCACATGGGCATGCCCTTGACCTTCACCCAAGTGACCCATATACCTCTCATTCAATTTCATTTCTCTGAAAAATCCCAAAATGGTCAAATGAATATTTTTCATAAAGGAAAACTATTCATTTTCTCTTCTGAAACTCTTTTCAGAAATTAGTGCTCGAAAGCAACCCTCATTTTTATTGCTCTGAAAATCTTGAAATAATTCCTGAATATTCTTTGAACCTTGGTCCACCTTCCCCAGCAAAAATATTGCATGATTTTTTCTAATATTTTTGCTACAGAAAATCATTTCTCTTTTGTCCCAAAAATGCACTTTGTACAGCAAGTGAATTTTTCTTTGATCCTTTGGTCTTGGTTTTTCTTGAGCCTTATTACCCTCCTAAGTAAACCGTAACCCCAGGAGATCAGCCCTAATGGTCTTCTAGAAGCCCTCCAAACGTAGTGGCCAAGTTTCTGGCCAGAAACTTGCCAAGAAGCTTGAGTCACGTCTGGTCGGCCTGGCAGTGAGTTCTCAGCACACCTAGACCTAACACTGCATGGACTATATGTTGAGGATCGTTGCAGAAAATAAAAAAATTCCTACACATCCCCAAGATCCATCTATGGAGTTTACTAGCAACGAGAGGGAGGGAGTGCATCTTCATACCCTTGAAGATCGCGATGTGGAAGCGTTAAAAAAACGCGGTTGGTGGAGTCGTACACGCAGCGATTCAGATCACGGTCGATTCCGATCTAAGCGCCGAACAACGGCGCCTCTGCGTTCAACACACGTACAGCCCGGGGACATCTCCTCCTTCTTGATCCAGCAAGGGGGAGGAGAAGTTGGGGAAAAGCTCCGGCAGCACGACGGCGTGGTGGTGGAGCTTGCAGTTCTCCGGCAGGGCTTTGCCAAGTTCTACGGAGGAAGAGGAGGAGTTGGGAGGGGAAGAGGGTTGCGCCAGCGAAGGGGTGCGGCTGCCCTCTCTCTTCCTCACTATATATAGGGGGAAGGGGGGAGGAGGAGGCGCCCTAGGGTTTCCCTAGGGGAGGGGCGGCGGCCACAGGGGAAACCCTAGATGGGTTTGGGCGCCCCCACCCCTAGGAAACTTGGCCCCCGAGCCGGGAGGGGCGGCTGGCCTAGGGGAGGCGCCCCCACCTCTCCAGGTTATGTGATATGGGGTGGGAGGGGCGCTCAGCTCCTTAGTGGGCTGACGTGCCCCCTCCCGTTGGCCCATAAGGCCCCCCAACGCTTGCTGGGGCCTCCGAATTCACTTTCGGACACGCTGGTCGTCACCCGGTACCTCCGGAACAATTCCGGACTCCAATACCCTTCGTACAATATATCGATCTTCGCCTCCGGACCATTCCGGATTTCCTCGCCACGTCCGGGATCTCATCCGGGACTCCGAACAACCTTCGGTAGCCACATACTATTCCCATAACAACTCTAGCATCACCAAACCTTAAGTGTGTAGACCCTACAGGTTCGGAAACCATGCAGACATGACCGAGACACCTCTCCGGTCAATAACCAATAGCGGGATCTGGATACCCATATTGGCTCCCACATGTTCCACAATGATCTCATCAGATGAACCACGATGTCTGGGATTCAATCAATCCCGTATACAATTCCCTTTGTCTATCGTTATAGTACTTTCCCGAGATTCGATCGTCGGTATACCGATACCTTGTTCAATATCGTTACAACAAGTCTCTTTACTCATTTCGTAACACATCATCCTGTGACGAACCCCTTAGTCACATTGAGCTCATTACGATGATGTATGACCGAGTGGTCCCAGAGATACCCCTCCGTCATACGGAGTGACAAATCCTTGTCTCGATTCATGCCAACCCAACAGATACTTTCGGGGATACCCGTAGTGTACCTTTATAGCCACCCAATTACGTTGTGACGTTTGGCACACCCAAAGTACTCCTACGGTATCCGGGAGTTGCACAATCTCATGGTCTAAGGAAAGGATACTTGACATTGGAAAAGCTTTAGCATACGAACTACACAATCTTTTGCTAGGCTTAGTGAAAGTGCAGTATATCGACTAGAGGGGGGTGAATAGGTGATTTGTATGAAATGCTTCAAAACATGGTAGTTTTGAAGACAAAAGATAAACTCAATCCTATTAGTATGTAGCGGAAAGTAGACTACACTAGACAAGCCATAGTCATGTATTCAATGAAGTGAAAGCACGAAGACTAATAGCAGCTAGGCAGTAGGGATCGTGATGGAAGAAGGAATGAAGCCAATCGCAACAAGTAGATACTCAGTGAAGTCAATCAGATAAGGCAAGCATGCAATGAGTTCACAACATAGAACAGTAAGTAAAGGGAAGGAAAGGATAGAACCAGTAGCTCGGGGAGGACAGTGATTTGTTAGACCAGTTCCAGTTGCTGTGACAACTGTACGTCTGGTTAGGGAGGCTGAGATTTAACTCAGAAGACCACGTCTTCACCTTATTCCCCTTGAGCTAAGGACACCTAGTCCTCGCCCAATCACTCTGGTAAGTCTTCAAGGTAGACTTCCAAACCTTCACAGACTTCGTTCACCGGCGATCCACAATGACTCTTGGATGCTCTGAACGCGACGCCTAACCGGCTGGAGGAAACACAGTACTCAAGTGTAATAAGTCTTCAGGTCACATAGATAGAAAGACTTCAGTGATGCCTAACACTCTTTGGCTCTGGGTGTTTTGGCTTTGTCCTCGCAAGGATTTCTCTCTCAAACGCTTCGGAGGTGGGTTGCTCTCAAACGACAAAAGCCGTGTAATAACTCTGAGCAGCCACCAATTTATGGTGTAGGGGTGGGCTATTTATAGCCACTGGGCAACCCGACCTGATTTGTCCGAAGTGACCCTGGGTCACTAAGGGACTGACACGTGTTCCAACAGTCAGATTTCAAACACTCACACGGCAACTTTACTTGGGCTACAAGTAAGGCTGCCTCATCCAACTCTGGATAAGATTTGCTCTCATAGTCTTCGCTCGAAGACATAGGATTTGGTTGAGCATCACTTCAGTCACTCTGACTTAGATCACTTGGACCCCACTTAACAGTACGGTAGTTCCTATGACTCAACAAAGAAAAGGAAACAATGAAACATCTAAGTCTTCACTTTCCATAGTCTTCACACAATGTCTTCTCTTGTCATAGTCTTCAATATGATTATCTTCATATACCACCACTGATGTCAATGTCTTCATACATTTTAAGGGGTCATCTCCGGTAGGTAAACCGAATCAATGAGGGACTACTACCTGTGTTATCCTGCAATTCTCACAAACACATTAGTCCCTCCACCAGGTTTGTCGTCAATACTCCAAAACCAACTAGGGGTGGCACTAGATGCACTTACACTTAGGATTGGGTCTTGTCCATCACATCTTTCTCCTAATGATGTGATCCCGTTATCAATGACATCCAATGTCCATGGTCAGGAAACCGTAACCATCTATTGATCATCGAGCTAGTCAACAAGAGGCTCACTAGGGACATGTTGTGGTCTATGTATTCACACATGTATTATGATTGCCGGATAATACATTTAAAGCACGAGCAATAGAAAATTATCATGAACAAAGAAATATAATAAACCATTTTATTATTGCCTCTAGGGCATATTTCCAACAGTTTCCCACTTGCACTAGAGTCAATAATCTACTTACATTGTGATGAATCAAACTCCCATAGAGTTCAGGTGTTGATCATGTTTTGCTCGTGGAAGAGGTTTAGTAAACGGATCTGCGACATTCAGATCCGTATGCACTTTACAAATATCTATGTCTCCATCTTGAATTTAATTTTGGATGGAGTTGAAACAGCGCTTGATGTGCTTGGTCTTCTTGTGAAACCTGGGCTCCTTGGCAATGGCAATAGCTCCAGTGTTGTCACAGAAGAGAGTCATCGGGCCCAACGCGCTTTGAATAACTCCTAGGTTGGTGATGAACTCCTTCATCCAGACTCCTTGCGCTGCTTCGGAAGCAGCTATGTACTCCGCTTCACATGTAGATGCCGCCACGACGCTTTGCTTGCAACTGCACCATGTGACTGCCCCGCCATTCAAAACATACACGTATCCGGTTTGTGACTTGGAGTCATCCAGATCTGTGTCGAAGCTAGCATCGACGTAACCTTTTACGATGAGCTCTTCATCACCTCCATAAACGAGAAACATATCCTTAGTCCTTTTCAGGTACTTCAGGATGTTCTTGACTGTTGTACAGTGTTCCATTTCGGGAACACTTTGGTACCTCCCCACCAAACTTATGGCAAGGTTCACCCCAAGTCTGGTACACAACGTGGCATGGCATACATAATAGAACCTATGGCTAAGGCATAGGGGATGACACTCATCTATTCTCTATCTTCTGCCAAGGTCGGGCATTGAGCCGTGCTCAATCTCATACCTTGAAATACAGGCAAGAACCCTTACTTGGACTGATCCATATTGAACTTCTTCAATAACTTGTCACGGTATGTGCTTTGTGAAAGACCAATGAGGCGTCTTGATCTATCTCTATAGATCTTGATGCCTAATATGTAAGCAGCTTCTCCAAGGTCCTTCATTGAAAAACATTTATTCAAGTAGGCCTTTATGCTTTCCAAGAATTCTACATCATTTCCCATCAGCAATATGTCATCCACATATAATATGAGAAATGCTACAGAGCTCCCACTCACTTTCTTGTAAATACAGGCTTCTTCCCAAGTCTGTATAAACCCAAACGCTTTGATCACCTCATCAAAGCGAATGTTCCAACTCCGAGATGCTTGCACCAGCCCATAGATGGAGCGATGGTGCTTGCATACCTTGTTAGCATTCTTAGGGTTGACAAAACATTCCGGCTGCATCATATAATGTTCTTCCTTAAGGAAGTTGTTAAGGAATGCCCTTTTGACGTCCATTTGCCATATCTCACAATCATAGAATGCGGCAATTGCTAACATGATTCAGACGGACTTCAGCATCGCTACGGGAGAGAAAGTCTCATCATAGTCAATTCCTTGAACTTGTTGATAACCTTTAGCGACAAGCCGAGCCTTATAGATGGACACATTTCCATCCGCGCCAGTCTTCTTCTTAAAGATCCATTTATTTTCTATGGCTTGCCGATCATCGGGCAAATCAACCAAATCAATGAAGGACTACTACCTGTGTTATCCTGCAATTCTCACAAACACATTAGTCCCTCCACTAGGTTTGTCGTCAATTCTCCAAAACCAACTAGGGGTGGCACTAGATGCACTTGCAATCTCCCCCTTTTGGTGATTGATGACAAACTGGTTGAAGTTTTCAACGGGGATAAAAGGTATGTGAAATTGTAAAGGATAAAGGTATTGCCTCGTAAGTAGCAAAAGGCTCCCCCTGAAGATGTGCATATAGTTGATTTGCCTTTGAATGCAAATGCACATGGCAGGTTGTACTTGTGGAGATCCTCTTCAACTTATGAAGACAATTCATCATGCACAATTGATATGTCGAATATAATGACATGCATAATGAAAAATGGACGTCTGCAATAATGACTAAGTGCGGAATATAAGGTAGCAGATGCAGAATTTATCATCGCATTACAGAGTAGCAGAAAAACGTAACAGACGACCATCATTTTAAGTGTTACAACTCAACGAACCAAATGTAGCAAAAACGAGAGTTGTAATCACTAGGCAAAATATAAAGCACCCACCCATATGGACCTGCTTGAAGACTATCAACTCATATGCTTCTCCCCCTTTTGTCAGTAAGGACCAAAAAGGTTTGAAGACATAGAGCCTCTACTCATTCCCAGATAGAGCAGGGGAGGACGCAGGGTCGACGTTGGTGTTTGGCGGTGCAGAAGTAGTTGGTCCAGTGTCGATGCACGCTGAAGTAGGAGGGGTGTGGTAGCATCATATTGATCATCTATCACCCTGGCATCAATTGTTGCAGCGGAAGAGGAGTATTCAGAATCTTCAAGAGACGGAGTTCGACGCATAACAGCATTCCTTGGAGGAGTGTGGTCAAACTTGAATCTCTCTGTGAAGCCATCGTCTTGAAGATCCGCTTCAGCACTCAGCAAGGTCAAACTCTTCCAAGACCTCCGACAGGTTTCATGAGCAACAAAGGCATTCTTGGTGGCAAGATTGCGAATGCGATTGACGTCCACCAAGAGGCTTTGCATCTGGCGCTTTAGCCAGTAGTGATGCTTATCCTGTTTCTGATGGAGGGCAACCAGAAGCTCTTGGTTATTGAGAACACGAGATCGCTTCTGAGGCCTTTGGGCAATGGTGCTCTCAGTAGCTTCGGTTTCAGCGTGTCGAGGTAGACGAGTACGGCCAGCCAGAGGATAAATGCGTGAGACTGCTGGAACTCCTTCAATTTGCTGAGTGAAGCTCTGGTGATCAGCGTTGTGAAGACTAACATGCTCTTTGGCAGGCTCTTGGTATATAGCTTCAGCTGACATATCAACCTCAGGCAAGAAGATATGATGGTTGCGAGCAGAGGGCTGATAGGTGATAGCTGAATGCAGCTTGATGAGGCGCATAATCCATGGGGCATAGAATTTCAGACCAAACAGATCAGAGCCAGAGATAGCCAATTGCCTAATGAAGGAATCTTGAGCATTGAAGCTGATGCCATTGAAGATATAGAAGACCAAAGTCTTCATGGTGCCTTCAAGCTTGGCTGATGAAGAATGTCCTTTGACGGGCCATAGAGTATGCCTGATGATATGATAGATGGTGCGTGGCAGGTACTCTAGGTCTTCAACAAAGAATTCCTTAGGATATTCAGCATCACTTGGTAAAGGCTTCATAATGCTTAGCATTTGGCTCATGTTGGGCTTGCGCTTCTGATAGATTCTCTCCAAGGCTTCATTGTGCAATTGATAGCCAGGTTCATACAGATCTCCTATAGTGGGCAGGCCAGTAAGCTCAATGAGATCAAGGGCTTTGGCTTCATGATGGACATTGCATGTCATCCACTCAAGGACCCATGTCTTCGGATCCCTGCTGTAGCCTCGAATGTGGAGGGTTGCATAGAATTGCAGAAGCAACTCTTCATTCCAATGCTCCTTGTCAGTTACAAAATTTAGCAGGCCAGCATCACGGAAGCAATCAAGAGCTTCCTCCATACAAGGTAGACCAGCAATAGCTTCAGTATCAAGACGCATATGAGGGAAAATGTGCCCTTGATCATAGAGTACTCTTGAGTAATAACTGCGCTGCTAATGGACCCAGAACCTATATGATGATATTCTTGGCTTGGAATATGGGTTCTTGGCACTGTCAAAGAAGGTGTTGTGCGCAGTGAAGCTATTGGCATTGAATGACCCTTGAGAGGTTCCAATACCTGGAAACCTAGGCAGTCTTGGCTTAGGCTTCTGAACTTGAGGCATGTGCTCAACATGATGGTCAAACTAAGGACCAGCAGCATGCGGTCCAGTAGTAGGTGGTGGAGTCAGAATGGGCCATCGGACAGTAATGAGCTGATCATCTTGGTTGTATGCTTGGTCAATTGTATGGGGCCTTGGAGGCGGAACGGGAGCAGAGGCATTGGCTTCAGGCTACTGATTTGCTTCAGGTGCAGCACTTGCTTCAAGCGCCATCATATCAGGCACCACTATTTCTTCAGGTGCCACATTAGCTTCAGCCATGACCACGTCATTGGCTTCAGTGTTGGTGGTGGCATCCTCTGAGTTTGTAACCTCCACTTCAGGAGCTGGAGGGTCGGACACGTTCTTCTCGAGAACAGGGGGTGTGGCAGTACGTGCTTCCGCTTGGGGTTGTTCTTCTCCTTGGGGTGGTTCTTCTTCGGCTGATGCAGCCGGAATATCTTCAGCCACTTTGGCTTCAGATTCTGAGGGGTTCACAGTAGGAGCAGCATCAGGTATAGATGGTTGCTCTACTCCTTCTGGAACAATTGGGGTGACAACTTGAGGCCTTGGTCCTTTGCGAAGCCTGCGAAATGATGGCGACGCGTGAGGGGATAGAGGTTGTTGGGCCTCAAAGTCTTCATCTTCAAGCACCGAACTGGTGTCTTGGGTTGGCTGAGGTGTGGCTGGTGTATCCTGTGGGTGATCAGCCCACGAGTCATCCTGTGCAATTGGCGTCAATGGACGACCAATGCTGATGTGTTCGCTGTTTGTAAGAACAGGCGAGGATTCAACGTTGTACTCGATTTGAGGAAGGACTTCATCATCTTCAACATTGTCATGAGGACCAATGTCTTCAGCTGCGGTGGGGTCAACAGCTGGAATGTCTTCAGCCTCTGTGGGAGCAGGCTCATGGACTGTCATTCGACATTCTCTGTGGGCAGATGCAGGGCAAGCAACTGATATGGGCTCGACAAAGATAGGCTCTTTGGAAGCAGCCTTATCCTTCTTGGTCTTACCCTTCTTTGTGGGTGGAGCTTCATCAGTAGTTTGCTTGCGCTTGCGAGCTTCTGCTTCAGCCACCTTTGTCTTCTTGAGCTCCGAAGCAGTTGGGGTGACCTTAGGCTTCGTGCCAGTCATGCTGGCAGGGAAGACTATGCGAGGCATTTCCTGCCTTGATTCTTCAGCTTCGGGCATAGGTTGCTTCTTCTTTTTCTTGGCAGCCATCCTTGGGTCAATGCCAGGACGCCCAAGGGCCTTGCGCTTTTCAGCTTCATTGAAAGCTTGAACGCATTTGGCAGCCAAGTCCTTGATTCGCTCACGAGAACCTTTAGCTTCATCACGCCTCTGGAGAAAGGCTCCCTTGAGCTCATGCATCATGACTTTGAAGTTCTGGATCTCTTGTACGCTGAGCTTGTCCACATGCTTCTTGAACTGAGCCTTTTCATAATCGATCTTTTGCTTTAGCTCAACAATTCTCTGAGCCAGAGCTAGCTCAGAAGCAATGGCACCATGGAAGGAGACGCTGAGGCCAACTGGAAGTTGAAGATCGTCGAAGCTGAGGTTGGGGGTGTCAAACCATTCATCAATGAAATTGTTGAGCACTTCCACGTCAAAGAGCGGCAAATCATTGAAGATTTTAGCATCTTGCTTGCTCTTGATCAGTTGCTCCAGAGCATCGTCACCAAGATCCTCATCGCTCGAGAGATCAAGGGCTTCATTGGCAGTCTTCAGAACAGCGTCAGGAGTGAGAGCTAGACTAGGGTTGCGCGATGGCTTCTTCCTCAGCTGTCTGCTCTTGGAGATGTAAGAGTGCTCCTCAGACTGCACACTTGGTGCTGGTGGAGCAGTGGCCAAAGGCTTCACTCTAGAAGCAATTGGTGGAGTGGTCTTCGAAGCCTTGGATTTCTTCTTCTTGGGCTTCGGGGTTGCAGGCGCTTCTTCAGAATCAGCATCATCTGCAGGTTGATCCACACCCGCCCCTTGAACCCTGATGTGACTGATGAAGCCTTCTAAGTTGTAGAAGGGCCCAACCAGGTTTGGTTCAGCTTCGTGCATGCCATCAGCGCGAGGCGCAGAGGGGCCAGTATTGAAGTATAATCCCCAATTCTTCTTGTTCTCTTTGGCTAAGTTCTTGGCATATTGAAGATTTCGCTTGAACAAATTGTCGTCGCGACACCAGAGCAGAGAGGTAGGATCAGCATCAGTAGGTTGAGGCCCTCTGACCATGCACGGGTAGAAGCCTTGAGCAATGGCTTCAGCACGAGTCTTGGGTGGAAGATTTTTGTAGGTGATTTCTCCCCATGGATGCTTGATGGCGTTCTTTTCAGCATACTCTTGGGTCACGAACCTGTAGTTGAACCACTTTTCAGCCCAATATCTTCGAATCCATTGGATTCGTGTCTTCCTCTGATTATAATCCTCCTCTGGATCAGTCTTGTACATCTCACTGAGATCAGGAGGCAAATCTTTGGAGGTGTTGCCACGGCGCTGTCTGCCACCCTTTGTAACTGTCTTGTCAGTAGCCATTGGCTTCAATCTGAAGGGCTTCAAACTGAATGGCTTCAAAACTGGCAAATGCTTCGGTCTGCTGGTCAGACAGGAACTGTCTTCACGGGAGTGAATGTGACGCTGCAAGAATTCTGCAAATGAATGCTGACTATGAGAACCAATGGATTCTCCCACGGACATGTACCTGTGACAGCATTAGAGATGCGAGGGAAGGGGAAGAGGTCATATGCATTCTCAGAAGTTTTTGAAGATAAAACAGTTTTGAAGACTTTGACCTCATAGCGTGAAGACATTCACTCATATGATGAGAGTTCGTTCCAGATTTGTACGAATCCACGAATAGGTACAAGTGAGGAATCTAACTATGTTTGAAGCATATGTGAATGTACTAGGCAAGATATGAGATGCAGACAGGATAGATCTACATATTTGTGTAGGCAGAAACCTCTTGTGGTAAAAGTGGTGAATCTTTATGGATCAAGATGATGGTAAAAGGAAAGTTTTATTTACCACACGATGAACTGCTTAGACGGAGAGGAGTTGGATGCCCAGCAGTTCGATCTTCCGTGCCCTAACTTGGCGACGGATGATAGCTACGGCGACGGCGGAGTAGATGATGTCCGCGGCCGGCGTGAGGACGGCGTCGACGAGGTTGCGGCAGCGAAGCGCTTTGTCGCCGGCATCGTCGAGAGCTAGCGGAGGCGCTAGGGTTGGTCGAGGTGGAGAGGTGGTAGAAGAACTTTTGACCGTGATGGGACGTGCATTTATAAGCATGGGAGACGGCACAGCGCAATTACGCAGGTGCCCCTGGCAGTTCACATACGAGGGACACGTGGCGGTCATGTAACGCATTGGGAGTTGTCCCACGATCCCACGTACACCACGACTGTCGGAGTGGTTGTTCCGGCTTCTCCGGGTTTCAGGCATAAAGGATGGAGCATTAAAATCAGATTTAAAGTTTGTCTTCGTATCTTCTGCTGACAAGGATGCAGAGAAGATATTCGACAGATTTAACAGAATGCATATGATTTGGACAGACAGAGTGTGAGATGAGAAAGCATAGAGAGGTTAGGGTCCGATCACATTCACTTAGTTCAAAAGGTTCAAATACGAAGACATAGCTATAAGTGAATGTTTTAGAGGACAAAACACAACTATATATATATATATATATATATATATATATTTATGTATATCCTATACGAAGATAAACCAAGTGCGAAGACTTTGCAAATGTAACGCCACGAGAAACACTTCAAACAAGGATTTGGTGGTGGTGTTACCCACCGTATAGGAAGTATTAGACCCAGACACGATGCACAATTATCGTGGCGCTCTGAAGTCAAATTCCATGTTAATGTATTCACACTAAGAATGTAAGTCTTCATTGATTGAAGATATACTTTACTTCGTGTGTTGCACATCTAAGTCATCAATATGCATAAGTGTTAGGATGTGCGCCTGATTACAGGACATTTGAGGATTCTAAGATATTTAGCTCACACCGCAACTTGCAAAACCTTTTCTCATCCAAGGGCTTTGTGAAGATATCTGCCAGTTGCTCTTCGGTGTTGACGTGTATGATATCAATATCTTCCTTCATGACATGATCTCTGAGAAAGTGATGAAGAATTTCAATGTGCTTTGTCTTCGAGTGTTGAACTGGGTTGTTGGCAATCTTGATAGCGCTTTCATTATCACAGTAGAGTGGCACATGCTTTAGATGGACGCCATAGACCTTGAGCGTTTGCTTCATCCAGAGAAGCTGAGCGCAGCAAGATCCAGCAGCAATGTATTCAGATTTAGCGGTGGAGAGTGATACACAATTCTGCTTCTTTGAAGACCAACAGACAAGAGATTGTCCTAGAAAGTGACATGTGCTTGATGTAGACTTGCGATCAACTTTGTCACCAGCATAATCAGCATCTGAGAATCCAACTAGATCAAACTCTGAGCCCTTTGGATACCATAATCCTAGTGTTGGGGTGTAAGCCAAATATCGAAGTATTCGCTTCACAGTTAAGTGATGTGACTCCTTTGGTGCCGCTTGATATCGAGCACACATGCAAAAACTAATCATAATATCTGGCCTAGATGCACATAAATAAAGCAAAGAACCAATCATGGAGCGGTATACCTGTTGATCAAACTCTTTACCATTGGCATCGGGACCCAGATGGTGTTTAGCAGGCATTGGCGTCGAGTACCCTTTGCAGCCTTGCATTCCAAACTTTTTCAGGCAGTCTTTAAGGTACTACTCTTGAGATATGAAGATGCCGTTGCTTTGCTGATAAATTTGAAGACCAAGGAAGAACTTCAGCTCACCCATCATGGACATCTAATATTGCTCTTGCATCATGTGACCAAACTCATCACTGTATTTTTTGTCAGTGCAGCCGAAGATAATGTCGTCCACATAGATTTGGTAGACAAATAGTTCATCATCATATGTCTTCGTGAAGAGTGTGGGATCTAGGGATCCTGGTTTGAAGCATTTGCTCTTCAGGAAGTCTTTGAGTGTGTCATACCAAGCACGAGGCGCTTGTTTGAGGCCATACAGTGCCTTGTTGAGTTTGTATACCATATCAGGACGTTTTGGATCTTCAAAGCCAGGTGGTTGTGCAACATACACCTCTTCTTCAATCCTTCCATTGAGAAAGGCACTCTTTACATCCATTTGATACAGAAGTATGTTGTGATGATTTGCATAGGCTAGTACTATACGAATAGCTTCAAGTCTAGCCACAGGAGCAAATGTTTCATCAAAGTCAATCCCTTCGACTTGAGTGTATCCTTGAGCAACGAGACGAGCTTTGTTTCTGACCACTTGACCATGCTCATCTTGCTTGTTGCGATAGATCCATTTTGTGCCTATTATGTTGTGCTTGCGAGGGTCAGGACGCTTGACAAGTTCCCACACATTGTTCAGCTCAAACTGTTGAAGCTCTTCTTGCATTGCTTGAATCCATTTGGGTTCCATAAAAGCTTCAGCCACTTTCTTGGGTTCAGATATTGAGACAAAAGCAAAGTGCCCACAGAAATTTGCAAGCTGTGTTGCTCTTGAGCGAGTAAGTGGACCAGGAGCATTTACGCTGTCAATTATCTTCTCAACTTGTACTTCATTTGCAACACGAGGATGAGCTGGACGAAGATTTTGCTCTTGCTGTACATTGTCATCGTCAGGTGTGTTGTCTTCAGGCTGAGCATTGTCGTCAGGTTGATTTGGAGCAGAGATAATGAGTTCCTAGTCAGGTTGTGTTTCATAAGGCATGATCTCACCGGTTTCCATTAGCTTGACAGATTCATTTGGTGAAGCCTCATCTAGCACAGTTGGTAGGGTCTCTCTTTGTGAACCATTTGTCTCATCAAACCGCACATCCACAGTTTCAACAGTTTTATAGAGAAAGATGTTGAAGACTCTGTAGGAGTGTGAGTCCTTTCCATATCCGAGCATGAAGCCTTCATGTGCTTTCGGTGCAAATTTTGACTTGTGATGAGGATCCTTGATCCAGCACTTAGCTCCAAATACTCTGAAGTAACTTACGTTAGGCTTCTTTCCAGTGAGGAGTTCATAGGATGTTTTCTTCAGAAGCTTGTGAACATAAACACGGTTGATGACATGGCATGCAGTATCAATAGCTTCGGGCCAGAACCTTCTTGGTGTCTTGTATTCATCGAGCATCATTTGAGCCATCTCAATTAGAGTTCTGTTCTTGCGCTCAACGATCCCAGTTTGCTGAGGTGTATACGGGGCTGAGAATTCATGAGTGATTCCCATTGTATCCAGATAAAGATCAAGGCCAGTGTTCTTGAACTCAGTGCCATTGTCACTTCTGATATGCTTGATCTTGACGCCATAGTTGTTCATGGCACGGTTGGCGAAGCGTCTGAAGACATCTTGCACTTCAGTCTTGTAGAGTATTATGTGCACCCATGTGTATCTTGAATAATCATCAACAATGACGAAGCCAGAGAGACAGGCTGTGGTACAGAATGTGGAGTAGTGATTAGGGCCAAATAAGTCCATGTGAAGCAGCTCGAAGGGTTTGGATGTCGTCATGATTGTCTTCGAGGGATGCTTGGCTCTAGTCATCTTTCTAGCTCTACAGGCACCACATAGATGATCTTTCTTGAACTTGACTTCCTCGATGCCTACGACATGCTTCTTCTTTGCGAGAGTGTGCAAGTTCCTCATGCCAGCATGTCCTAGCCTCTGATGCCAGAGCCAGCACTCTGAAGCTTTTGCTAGAAGACATACGGCCGTTTGCGGTCCAGCTAAGAAATCTACCATATACAGATCACCTTTTCTGTATCCTTCAAATACTAAAGACTTGTCAGATTCCATTAGTACAAGGCAACGAAATTTACCAAAGATCACAATCATGTTTAAGTCACAAAGCATTGAGACAGACATTAAGTTGAAGCCAAGAGATTCAACAAGCATGACTTTATCCATGTGCTGATCTCTTGAGATTGCAACTCTACCTAGACCCAACACTTTGCTTTTACAAGTATTAGCAAATGTGATGTGACTCTTGTTAGATGGACGTAAGGTTGAGTCCATGAGAAGATTTCGATCACCGGTCATGTGATTTGTGCATCCGCTATCCATAATCCATTCTGAAGACTTTGGTGTCACTCCCTACAATGCAGTTAGGAGGATAGGCTTCACCAAAAGCCATTATGAAGCATAAACATTTGATGTATAAGTGGATTATGAAAGCTTAGATGAATGTTAGGACTGATAAGATGTTTAGCAAGTGATTCATGAGCAGTATGAGCAGTAAGTCATTTGGGCATTTGATCTTGTGCCCTACAAGTGTTTTAGGTCCCTAGCAATAGCATCAGAAGCCTTTGATTTTCGGCTGGAGACCTTTCCCTACAAGAGAAAGTTAGTTCTTCTTAACCACCCACATTTTCAGGGGTGGCTTAGAAGCAATGAGTCTAAGAGCAGCATCTGAGAATTTTGGCTTTGGAGCCCTAACAAATAATCTTGCGGGAGGAGAATAATACTCATAAGAATAGGCAGAAAAATTGTTTGTTTTATGAATATAGCGGTTTGAAGAAACACGCTCATATTCATGGGTCTAAGTATGGTTTCCCTGCAAAACATCCGCGTTAGGGTGACTCGGGTGAGTCCATTGTCTGTATGAAGCCTTAGGACCATATGAAGCCTTTGGTCTGGGGTTTGTCTTCTTCCCAGGAGGTGTCATGATAGCATTTGTTGGAAGTTTCTTAAGACAACCTTTGGGTACCCAGATCTTCTTCATGGGTGGCCCGTTCCTGCAGTTAGTACCAATATACCTGGCAAACACTTCACCATTTTGATTTTTAAACAGTTTATAGTTTGCATCAAAGGATTCATCAATGATAACAGGATTAGCACAAGTGAAGCCAGATAGGGTAGATGGATCCACTGAAGGTTCCTTTGCAGCAACCCATGTGGTTTTGGGATACTGCTTAGGCTTCCAGTATGAACCATCAACATTCATTTTCCTGTCGAACCCAACACCCTCTTTCCTAGGGTTTCGGTTCAGTATCTGCTTTTTGAGGACATCACATAGAGTCTGATGCCCTTTGAGGCTTTTGTACATCCCTGTTTCAAGCAAAGTCTTCAACCTAGCATTTTCATCAGCAATAGTAGTGGCATCCTCAGCAGAGCGGTTAGTTACCACATCAGTAGTTGAAGATATTGCAACTGTGGCAGCAGTAGAACATTCAGCAACAGATGTAGCATTATCACGCTCAATGCATTTTAGGATTGGTGGTTCAAACTCTTCGTGAGTGGAGCTGATCAGTTGTGCGCGGAGTGACTCATTTTCTATTTGAAGATCTTCATGAGCCGCTTTCAATTTCTCAAGTTCTCGTTTCCTTTGAATGTAATCGTGGGAAAGCTTTTCATGAGTTTTTGAGAGCGATTCATAAAGACCTTCAAGTTCCTTGTACTTAGCATGAAGATTTTTTATGTCTTCAATTAAGGACTGAGAACGGGTCATTTCCGCGTCCAACAGGTCATCGCTTTTATCTAATAGTTTTTGAATATGCTCCATGGCTTTCTGCTGTTCAGTGGCAATTTTAGCAAGTGTTTTCTAGCTAGGTTTTGATTCACAATCAGAGTCATCTTCACTAGATGTTTGAAAGTAAGCATCGCGTGATTTTACCTTGGCACCGCGTGCCATGAAGCAATAGGTGGGAGCAGAGTCGTCGTCCTCATCAACAATGTTGGGGACAGTGCCATTGTCTTCAGTGTTGAAGATGGACTTGGCCACGTAGGCAGTGGCTAGAGCCAGACTCGCAGCACCAGAATCAGACTCCTCCTCTGACTCCACCTCCGCCTCTTCAGAAGCAGACTCGTCCTCATAATCCATCTCCTTGCCAACAAACGCGCGAGCCTTGCCAGATGAATTCTTCTTGTGTGATGAATACTTTTATGAAGACTTGGAAGAAGACTTTGAGTATTTATTCTTTTTCTTTTCATCAGAATCATATTCCTTGCTCTTCTTCTTCTTCTTCTCATTGTCCCACTGAGGACACTCAGAGATGTAGTGACCAGGTTTCTTGCACTTATGACATGTTCTCTTCTTGTAGTCATGGGTAGAAGCTTCATCATTTCTTGAGCTGGATCGTGAAGACTTTCTGAAGCCTTTCTTTCTAGTGAATTTCTGGAACTTCTTCACAAGCATGGCAAGCTCCTTTCCAATGTCTTCAGGATCATCAAAACTGCAGTCAGATTCTTCTTCAGATGAAGAAACATCCTTTGCCTTTAAGGCGTGAGATCGGCCATAGTTGGGACCATAGATGTCACGTTTCTCAGATAGTTGGAACTCATGTGTGTTGAGCCTATCAAGTATGCCAGACGGATCGAGAGTCTTAAAGTCAGGGCGTTCTTGAATCATCAGGGCAAGGATATCAAATGAGCTGTCGAGTGATCTCAGGAGAGTCTTGACGATTTCATGCTTGGTGATCTCAGTGGCGCTAAGTGCTTGAAGCTCATTAGTGATGTCAGTGAGACAATCGAATGTGTGCTGGACATTCTCATTGTCATGTCTCTTGAAGCGATTGAAGAGATTGCGCAGGACGCTGATCCTTTGATCTCTCTGGGTAGAGACTCCTTCGTTGACCTTTGAGAGACAGTCCCAGACTTCCTTTGACGTGTCCAGAGCACTTACACGACCATACTGTCCTTTGGTCAGATGACCACAAATGATGTTCTTGGCCGTTGAATCCAGTTGAACGAGCCTCTTGACATCAGCAGGGGTGATACCTTCACCAGTCTTGGGAACGCCGTTCTTGACTATAAACCAAAGGTCCACGTCAATGGCTTCAAGGTGCATGCGCATCTTGTTCTTCCAGTAGGGATATTCGGTGCCATCGAAGACGGGGCACGCAGCGAAGACTTTAATTATCCCTGCAGTCGACATAGCTAAAACTCCAGGTGGTTAAACCGAATCACACAGAACAAGGGAGTACCTTGCTCTGATTCCAATTGAAAGTGCAGTATATCGACTAGAGGGGGTGAATAGGCGATTTTTATGAAATGCTTCAAAACATGGTAGTTTTGAAGACAAAAGATAAACTCAATCCTATTAGTATGTAGCGGAAAGTAGACTACACTAGAAAAGCCATAGTCATGTATTCAATGAAGTGAAGCAGGAAGACTAATAGCAGCTAGGCAGTAGGGATCATGATGGAAGAAGAAATGAAGCCAATCACGACAAGTAGATACTCAGTGAAGTCAATCTGATAAGGCAAGCATGCAATGACTTCACAACATAGAAGAGTAAGTAAAGGGAAGGAAAGGATAGAACCAGTAGCTCGGGGAGGACAGTGATTTGTTAGACCAGTTCCAGTTGCTATGACAACTGTACGTCTGGTTAGGGAGGCTGAGATTTAACTCAGAAGACCACGTCTTCACCTTATTCCCCTTGAGCTAAGGACACCTAGTCCTCGCCCAATCACTCTCGTAAGTCTTCAAGGTAGACTTCCAAACCTTCACAGACTTCGTTCACCGGCGATCCACATTGACTCTTGGATGCTCAGAACGCGACGCCTAACCGGCTGGAGGAAACATAGTCCTCAAGTGTAATAAGTATTCAGGTCACACAGACAGAAAGACTTCAGTGATGCCTAACACTCTTTGGCTCTGGGTGTTTTGGCTTTGTCCTCGCAAGGATTTCTCTCTCAAACGCTTCGGAGGTGGGTTGCTCTCAAACGACAAAAGCCGTGTAATAACTCTGAGCAGCCACCAATTTATGGTGTAGGGGTGGGCTATTTATAGCCACTGGGCAACCCGACCTGATTGTCCGAAGTGACCCTGGGTCACAAACGAACTGACACATGTTCCAATGGTAAGATTTTAAACACTCACACGGCAACTTTACTTGGGCTACAAGTAAGGCTGCCTCATCCAACTCTGGATAAGATTTGCTCTCATAGTCTTCGCTCGAAGACATAGGATTTGGTTGAGCATCACTTCAGTCACTCTGACTTAGATCACTTGGACCCCACTTAACATTACGGTGGTTCCTATGACTCAACAAAGAAGAAAAGGAAACAACGAAACATCTAAGTCTTCGCTTTCCATAGTCTTCACACAATGTCTTCTCTTGTCATAGTCTTCAATATGATTATCTTCATATACCACCACTGATGTCAATGTCTTCATACATTTTTAGGGGTCATCTCCGGTAGGTAAACCGAATCAATGAGGGACTACTACCTTTGTTATCCTGCAATTCTCACAAACGCATTAGTCCCTCCACCAGGTTTGTCGTCAATACTCCAAAACCAACTAGGGGTGGCACTAGATGCACTTACACTTAGGATTGGGTCTTGTCCATCACATCTTTCTCCTAATGATGTGATCCCGTTATCAATGACATCCAATGTCCATGGTCAGGAAACTGTAACCATCTATTGATCAACGAGCTAGTCAACTAGAGGCTCACTAGGGACATGTTGTGGTCTATGTATTCACACATGCATTATGATTGCCAGATAATACATTTAAAGCATGAACAATAGAAAATTATCATGAACAAGGAAATATAATAATAACCATTTTATTATTGCCTCTAGGGCATATTTCCAACAGTCTCCCACTTGCACTAGAGTCAATAATCTAGTTACATTGTGATGAATCGAACTCCCATAGAGTTCTGGTGTTGATCATGTTTTGCTCGTGGAAGAGGTTTAGTAACCGGATCTGCGAAACTCAGATCCGTATGCACTTTACAAATATCTATGTCTCCATCTTGAATTTAATTTTGGATGGAGTTGAAACGGCGCTTGATGTGCTTGGTCTTCTTGTGAAACCTGGGCTACTTGGCAACGGCAATAGCTCCGGTGTTGTCACAGAAGAGAGTCATCGGGCCCGACGCGCTTTGAATAACTCCTAGGTTGGTGATGAACTCCTTCATCCAGACTCCTTCCTGCGCTGCTTCGGAAGCAGTTATGTACTCTGCTTCACATGTAGAAGCCGCCACGACGCTTTGCTTGCAACTACATCAGGTGACTGCCCCGCCATTCAAAACATAAACGTATCCGGTTTGTGACTTGGAGTCATCCAGATCTGTGTCGAAGCTAGCATCGACGTAACCCTTTACGACGAGCTCTTCATCACCTCCATAAACGAGAAACATATCCTTAGTCCTTTTTAGGTACTTCAGGATGTTCTTGACTGTTGTCCAGTGTTCCATTCCGGGATCACTTTGGTACCTCCCCACCAAACATATGTCAAGGTTCACCTCAGGTCTGGTACACAGCATGGCATGGCATACATAATAGAACCTATGGCTAAGGCATAGGGGATGACACTCATCTATTCTCTATCTTCTGCCAAGGTCGGGCATTGAGCCGTGCTCAATCTCATACCTTGCAATACAGGCAAGAACCCTTACTTGGACTGATCCATATTGAACTTCTTCAATAACTTGTCAAGGTATGTGCTTTGTGAAAGACCAATGAGGCGTCTTGATCTATCTCTATAGATCTTGATGCCTAATATGTATGCAGCTTCTCCAAGGTCCTTCATTGAAAAACATTTATTCAAGTAAGCCTTTATGTTTTCCAAGAATTCTACATCATTTCCCATCAGCAATATGTCATCCACATATAATATGAGAAATGCTACAGAGCTCCCACTCACTTTCTTGTAAATACAGGCTTCTTCCCAAGTCATTATAAACCCAAACGCTTTGATCACCTCATCAAAGCGAATGTTCCAACTCCGAGATGCTTGCACCAGCCCATAGATGGAGCGATGGAGCTTGCATACCTTGTTAGCATTCTTAGGATCGACAAAACATTCCGGCTGCATCATATACAGTTCTTCCTTAAGGAAGCCGTTAAGGAATGCCCTTTTGACGTCCATTTGCCATATCTCATAATCATAGAATGCGGCAATTGCTAACATGATTCGGACGGACTTCAACATCGCTACGGGAGAGAAAGTCTCGTCGTGGTCAATTTCTTGAACTTGTCGATAACCTTTAGCGACAAGCCGAGCCTTATAGATGGTCACATTTCCATCTGCGTCAGTCTTCTTCTTAAAGATCCATTTATTTTCTATGGCTTGCCGATCATCGGGCAAATCAACCAAAGTCCATACTTTGTTATCATACATGGATCCTATCTCGGATTTCATGGCTTCAAGCCATTTGTTGGAACCTGGGCCCGCCATCGCTTCTTCATAGTTCGAAGGTTCACCGTTGTCTAACAACATAATTTCCAGGACAGGGTTGACGTACCACTCTGGTGCAGAATGTGTCCTTGTGGACCTACAAAGCTCAGCAGTAACTTGGTCCGAAGTTTCATGATCTTTATCATTAACTTCCTCTCTAGTCAGTGCAGGCACCACAGAAATATCTTCCCGCGCTGCGCTACTTTCCGGTTCGAGAGAGGCGACAATCGCCTCATCTAGTTCCACTTTCCTCCCACTTACTTCTTTCGAGAGAAAAGACCTTGCCTTCGGATCTGAGGTAGAAGGTATACCCAATAGTTTCCTTAGGGTATCCTATGAAGACGCATTTTTCTGATTTGGGTTCGAGCTTTTCAGGTTGAAGTTTCTTGACATAAGCATCGCATCCCCAAACTTTTAGAAACGACAACTTAGGTTTCTTACCAAACCATAGTTCATACGGTGTCGTCTCAACGGATTTAGACGGTGCCCTATTTAAAGTGAATGCGGCAGTCTCTAAAGCATAACCCCAAAAAGATAGCGGTAAATCGGTATAGTAAGAGGCCTCATAGATCGCACCATGTCCAACAGAGTACGATTACGATGTTCATACACACTGTTACGCTGAGGTGTTCCAGGCGGCGTTAACTGTGAAACAATTCCATATTTCCTTAGGTGCGTACCAAATTCCTGACTTAAATACTCTCCTCCACGATCTGATCGTAAGAACTTCATTTTTCTGTCACGTTGATTCTCAACCTCATTCTGAAATTCCTTGAACTTTTCAAAGGTCTCAGACTTGTGTTTCATCAAGTAGACATACCCATATCTACTTAAGTCATCAGTGAGGGCGAGAACATAACGATAGCCACCGTGAGCTTCAACACTCATTGGACCACACACATCGGTATGTATGATTTCCAACAAGTTGGTTGCTCGCTCCATTGTTCCGGAGAACGGAGTCTTGGTCATCTTGCCCAAGAGGAATGGTTCGCATGTGTCAAATGATTCATAATAAAGAGACTCCAAAAGTCCATCTGCATGGAGCTTCTTCATACGTTTGACACCAATATGACCAAGGCGGCAGTGCCACAAGTATGTGGGACTATCATTATCAACCTTACATCTTTTGGCATTCACACTATGAATATGTGTAACATCACGTTCGAGATTCAACAAGAATAAACCATTGACCCGCAGGGCATGACCATAAAACATTTCTCTCATATAAATAGAACAACCATTATTCTCAGATTTAAATGAGTAGCCATCTCACATTAAACGAGATCCAGATACAATGTTCATGCTCAAAGCTGGTACTAAATAACAATTATTGAGGTTTAAAACTAATCCTGAAGGTAGATGTAGAGGCATCGTGCCGACGGCAATCACATCGACCTTGGAACCATTCCTGACACGCATCGTCACCTCGTCCTTCGCCAGTCTCCGCTTATTCCGCAGCTCCTGCTTTGAGTTACAAATGTGAGCAACTGCACCGGTATCAAATACCCAGGAGCTACTACGAGCGCTGGTAAGGTACACATCAATGACATGTATATCACATATACCTTTGATGTTGCCGACCTTCTTATCTGCTAAGTATTTGGGGCAGTTCCACTTCCAGTGACCTGTTCCCTTGCAATAAAAGCACTCAGTCTCAGGCTTGGGTCCATTATTTTGCTTCTTTGCGGCAACTGGCTTACCAGGCGGGGCAACTCCTTTGCCGCCCTTCTTGAAGTTCTTCTTACCCTTGCCTTTCTTGAACTTAGTGGTTATATTCACCATCAAAACTTGATGTTCCTTTTTGATCTCCACCTCCGCTGATTTCAGCATTGAATACACCCTAGGAATGGACTTCTCCATCCCTTGCATATTGAAGTTCATCACAAAGCTCTTGTAGCTAGGTGGGAGCGACTGAAGGATTTTGTCAATGACCGCATCATCTGGGAGATTAATTCCCAGCTGAGACAAGCGGTTGTGCAAACCAGACATTTTGAGTATATGTTCGCTGACAGAACTATTCTCCTCCATCTTACAACTGTAGAACTTGTCGGAGACTTCATATCTCTCGACTCAGGCATGAGCTTGGAAAACCATTTTCAGCTCTTGGAACATCTCATATGCTCCGTGCTGCTCAAAACGCTTTTGGAGCCTCGATTCTAAGCTGTAAAGCATGCCACACTGAACTAGGGAGTAATCATCACTACGCGACTACCAGGCGTTCGTAACGTCTTGAGTTGCTGGGAAAACGGGTGCATCACCTAGCGGTGCTTCAAGGACATATGCTTTCCTAGCAGCTATGGGAATGATTCTCATGTTACGGACCCAATCCGTATAGTTTCTACCATCGTCTTTCAGCTTGGTTTTCTCTAGGAACGCGTTGAAGTTGAGGGCAACATTAGCGTGGGCCATTGGATCTACAAGACATATTGTAAAGATTTTAGACTATGTTCATGACAATTAAGTTCATTTAAAAAAAATTAATGAACTCCCAGTTAGATAGACATCTCTCTAGTAATCTAAGTGATACATGATCCGAGTCGACTAGGCAGTGTCCGATCATCACGTGAGACGGACTAGTCATCAAGGGTGAACATCTTCATGTTGATCGTATCTTCTATATGACTCATGTTCGACCTTTCGGTCTTCCGTGTTCCGAGGCCATCACTGTACATGCTAGGCTCATCAAGTCAACACTAAGTGTATTGCGTGTATAAATTTGGCTTACACCCGTTGTATGCGAACGTTAGGACATATCACACCCGATCATCACGTGGTGCTTCGGAACAACGAACCTTAGCAACGGTGCACAGTTAGGGGGAACACAATTCTTGAAATTTTAGTGAGAGATCATCTTATTTATGCTACTGTCGTTCTAAGCAAATAAGACGTAAAACATGATAAACATCACATGCAATCAAATAGTGACATGATATGGCCAATATCATTTTGCTCCTTTGATCTTCATCTTCGGGGCTCCATGATCATTATTGTCACCGGCATGACACCATGATCTCCATCATCGTGTCCTCATGAAGTTTTCTCGCCAAACGTTACTTCTACTCCTATGGCTAACGGTTAGCAATAAAGTAGAGTAATTACATGGCATTTTCAATGACACGCAGGTCATACAATAAAATAAAGACAACTCATATGGCTCCTGCTGGTTGTCATACTCATCGACATGCAAGTTGCGATTCCTATTACAAGAACATGATCAATCTCATACATCACATATATATCATTCATCACATCCTTTTGGCCATATCACATCACACGGCACATGCTGCAAGAACAAGTTAGACGTCCTCTATTTGTTGTTGCAAGTTTTTACGTGGCTGCTATAGGTTTCTAGCAAGAACGTTTCTTACCTACGCCAAAACCACAATGTGATATGCCAATTTCTATTTACCCTTCATAAGGACCCTTTTCATCGAATCCGATCTGACAAAAGTGGGAGAGACAGACACCCGCTAGCCACCTTATGCAACTAGTGCATGTTAGTCGATGGAACCTGTCTCACGTAAGCGTACGTGTAAGGTCAGTCTGAGCCGCTTCATCCCACGATGCCGCCAAATCAAGATAAGACTAGTAGCGGCAAGTAAATTGACATGTTCTACGCCCACAATAATCTTGTGTTCAACTTGTGCATAGTAACTACGCATAGACCTAGCTCATGATGCCACTATTGGGGATCGTTGCAGAAAAATAATAAAATTCCTACGCATCACCAAGATCCATCTATGGAGTTTACTAGCAACGAGAGGGAGGGAGTGCATCTTCATAACCTTGGAGATCGCGATGCGGAAGTGTTACAAGAACGCGGTTGGTGGAGTCGTACACGCAGCGATTCAGATCGCGGTCGATTCCGATCTAAGCGCCGAACAATGACGCCTCCGCGTTCAACACACGTACAGCCCGGGGACGTCTCCTCCTTCTTTATCCATCAAGGGGGGAGGAGAAGATGGGGAAGAGCTCCGGCAGTACGACGGCGTGGTGGTGGAGCTTGCAGTTCTTCGGCAGGGCTTCCCCAAGCTCTACGGAGGAAGAGGAGGAGTTGGGAGGGAAAGAGGGCTGCGCCAGGGAAGGGGTGCGACTGCCCTCTCTCTCCCTCACTATATATAGGGGAAAGGGGGGACGAGGAGGTGCCCTAGGGTTTCCCTAGGGGAGGGGCAGCGGCCACAGGGGAAACCCTAGATGGGTTTGGGAGCCCCCACCCTAGGAAACTTGCCCCCAAAGCCAGGAGGGGCGGCTGGCCTAGGGGAGGCGCCCCCACCTCTCCAGGTTACGTGAGATGGGGTGGGAGGGGCGCTCAGCCCCTTAGTGGGCTGATTTGCCCCCTCCCCTTGGCCCATAAGGCCCCCCCAACGCTTGTCGTGGCCTTCGATACCACTTTCGGACACGCTAGTCATCACCCGGTACCCCCGGAACAATTCCGGACTCCAATACCCTTCGTCCAATATATCGATCTTCGCCTCCGGTCCATTTCGGAGTTCCTCGTCACGTCCGGGATCTCATCCGGGACTCTGAACAACCTTTGGTAACCACATACTATTCCCATAACAACTCTAGTGTCACCGAACCTTAAGTGTGTAGACGCTACGGGTTCGGGAACCATGCAGACATGACCTAGACACCTCTCCGGCCAATAACCAATAGCGGGTTCTGGATACCCATATTGGCTCCCACAAGTTCCATGATGATCTCATCGGATGAACCGCGATGTCGGGGATTCAATCAATCCCATATACAGTTCCCATTGTCTACCGATATAGTACTTGCCCGAGATTCGATCGTCGGTATACCGATACCTTGTTCAATCTCGTTACGACAAGTCTCTTTACTCGTTCCGTAACACATCATCCCATGACCAACCCCTTAGTCACATTGAGCTCATTACGATGATGTCTTACCGAGTGGGCCCAGAGATACCTCTCCGTCATACGGAGTGACAAATCCTAGTCTCGATTCATGCCAACCCAACTGATACTTTCGGGGATACCCGTAGTGTACCTTTATAGCCACCTAGTTACGTTGTGAGGTTTGGCACACCCAAAGTACTCCTACGTTATCCGAGAGTTTCACAATCTCATGGTCTAAGGAAAGGATACTTGACATTGGAAAAGCTTTAGCATGCGAACTACACGATCTTGTGCTAGGCTTAGGATTCGGTCTTGTCCATCACATCTTTCTCCTAATGATGTGATCCCGTTATCAATGACATCCAATGTCCATGGTCATGACTTGACATTGGAAAAGCTTTAGCATACAAACTACACGATCTTGTGCTAGGCTTAGGATTGGGTCTTGTCCATCACATCTTTCTCCTAATGATGTGATCCCGTTATCAATGACATCCAATGTCCATGGTGAGGAAACCGTAACCATCTATTGATCAACGAGTTAGTCAACTAGAGGCTCACTAGGGACATGTTGCGGTCTATGTATACACACATGCATTATGATTTCCGGATAATACATTTAAAGCATGAACAATAGACAAATATCATGAACAAGGAAATATAATAATAACCATTTTATTATTGCCTCTAGGGCATATTTCCAACACTATAGCCCAGACAAGGTTTGGCCGAGCGTGGGCGTCGTTTTGACCATGCCAGGGTGGTGACCGCGTGTGTACATGGGGCATGGCATGTGTTCGATGCGCTCTGCGTCGCGCCAATGCCTCTGTTCGGCGCGTGCTCGAGCCAGAGCTCACTGATGACTTCCGCGCCGCATCACCAGCTTCGACTCATCACCCTAGATCTCTCCCTGGCGCTCGACGACGCCGGGGACACTGCAGCGAGCACGGGCACGTCGCAGCCAAAAGCCATAGTGCGCTTGTGCCCTTGTCTTCTTCTCACCTGCTTCATGTGCTCGTCCACTGAGGGATCGAAGAAGGTGAGAGTGTCTAGAGGGGGGGGGATTAGACTACTCGACAAGATAAAAATTCTGTCTTTTATCAAGGACAGATTTTGGCAGATTTTGCATAACACACAAGTCAAGTAGCACACTACACATGCAATTCTAGAGTATGGGCAGCGGAAAGTAAATTGCATAAGTAGTAAAGAGAGGTGGAGAAGATCAAACGCAATTTGGAGACGCAATGATTTTTCCCGTGGTTCCGATAGGTGGTGCTATCGTACATCCACGTTGATGGAGACTTCAACCCACGGAGGGTAACGGCTGCGCGAGTCCACGGAGGGCTCCACCCACGAAGGGTCCACGAAGAAGCAACCTTGTCTATTCCATCATGGCCTACGCCCACGGAGGGCTAGCCTTACTCGGGGTAGATCTTCACGAAGTAGGCGATCTCCTTGCCCTTACAAACTTCTTGGTTCAACTCCACATCTCGATGACGGAGGCTCCCAAGCGACACCTAACCAATCTAGGAGGCACCACCCTCCAAAAGGTAATAGATGTTGTAGATGATGATGAACTCCTTGCTCTTGTGCTTCAAATGATAATCTCCCCAACACTCAACTCTCCTCACTGATTTGGCTGTGGTGGAAGAAAGGATTGAGTGGAAAGCAACTTGGGAAGGTTAGAGATCAAGTTTCATATGGTGGGAGTGGAGCAACTTGATCTCAACACAAGGGTAGGTAGTTCTCTTCTCAGAAATGTAAGGTAGGAGTGGTAGTACTTTCTGATGGCTTTCTCCACGAATGAAGAGGGGGTGGAGGGGTATATATAGCCTCCACACAAAAATCCAACCGTTACACACATATTTGAGCAAACTCGGTGGGACCGAAGTGGACAACTCGGTGAGACCGAAAGTTCAAATAATGTGAACGTTGGGGTTTTCGGTGGGACCGAAAATACCATCTCGGTTAGTCCGATTTGAGTAAAGACAGGAGCTTGCCAGTTTCGGTGGGACCGACTGCATCATCTCGGTGACACCGATTTGATAACAGAAGGTTACAGAAGCTTGGCAGTCCATGTTTCGGTGAAACCGATTTCAAACTCGGAATATCTGATTTTTCTAGGGTTTGGCTTATGGCTGAGGTGGTTCATCTCGGTGTGACTGAGTTTAGAATATCGGTGGGACCGAGATTACTTATGAGTGTATATGGCAGTGAAAGTTGCTGATAGTTTAAGGAGATATATCACTAAGCACTTTGAGCAACCAGATCATCAACATAACCTCATCCCCTTTTAATAGTATTGGCTTTTCCTATGGACTCAATGTGATCTTGGATCACTAAACCAAAAATGGAGTCTTGAGCTTTTGCCAATGCTTGCCTTAGCATTTTGAGGGGTCCACTTCTTCAGTCCTTTTGCCATGCCAATGTGATTGAATTTCCTGAAACATACTTGATAAAAGCATTAGTCCAACCACAAAGTATGTTGTCACTAATTACCAAAACCACCCAGGGAGCAAATGTGCTTTCAATCTCCCCCTTTTTGGTAATTGATGGCAACACACTAAAATCACACTAAACAAGACATCAAAGCTTATTGAAAGAAAGACAGAATTATCACGAAAGCTTTGACAAGCATGTAGTACACAGGCTCCCCCTACAAGTGTGCAAGATTTTCATAAATTATGGTTTTGGACTACCACAAGCACACAAGAGAGATAAGAAAGATGTGCTACATGCAGCTTGGCTATATGCATCAGAGCAGATGAAAAGAAGTGAGTGATAATGCATATGTGCATGGTGATTTCTTGCAAACAAGTATTCACAAGCAAGTTACCATCATGCACATTCTGCAAAGTGCATATACTTACCTTGAGGTTCCTTGGCATTGTACCTGAAGAGATAAACTTGGGAAAACAAGGTTAGATAACACAAGAGTATTTCTTCAACCAACTGCAAGAACATCAAGAGTACCAAGCCAGGGATGACATGTATAAAGAGTGTCTCATGTTGAGCACAAGCTTGAATCAGCAAACATGTCTCCGAAACTAAAAGATTTTCAATGAACTCTGAGAAATTTTTCTTTCCATAAGATATCAATTGTGAAGATTCCTCTCCCTTTGAGTTTTCTCAGATCAAGGGGTTTGATGGAAAGAGCAAACTCAAAAGAATGATGCCAAATGTAATGTCCAATGTAAAACACGGCAAAGCTTTGATGTGATTCTCTCCCCCTTAAGGTAAGATTGCTCTTCTTCTCCCCCTAAATCTTCTCTTCTCCCCCTAAGTCTTCTCCCCCTTTGACATCAAGTGCCGAAAAGGACAGCAAACTAGGAAGGTCAGGGAAGATGGAAAGAAAGAAGTGGGATCCTTAAGAATCACAACAGGGCAAATAGGAACATGCATAGAGAATCATTGAGTGGAGCTGCAGAAGATGATATCCTGGAGGAAATAAATCGGTGACACCGAATTGAGATGGATCGGTGGGTCCGAAAGTCAGGGACTTAGGGTAGATCCTTTTCGGTTAGACCGAAATATTTAAATCGGTGACTGTGGGGACCCCGACTCGTAAGTCGTGATCACCGAATGCACGTGTACAGTGATCCCAGAGATCAATGCTCACTGAACACACAGAAGCTGAATAACAAGAGTCTTACATCCTTACATACCGTGTTACACAAATAGGACCATAATGGTCAAGCTTTGAGTACATCATCGCAGCGGAAAAATCTTCAAGGACAACTGGGACCCATGCCATCTGCCTTAACCCTACAGGCATTCTGACTGGGAAGCGTCCTAGCTCGCATGCTCGTCACCGAGAAATCTTCATCATAACCTGTTCTCTCCTGCCTGGCCAATAAAATAACCAGTGGCAAGCCAATGAGTACATTGAATGTACTCGCAAGCAACCCAAGTGTGATAACAGAATATTTATGCAAGGCTCTACTGCTAGGTTGGCAGTTTTGCGAAAAGCTAGTTTTTCATATGCAAGTATGATCAACATGTATCATGGATATGCATGTGTCTGTAACAAGTAACAGGAGGTCACAGACATCATATCGAGAAAGAGTTGTAATCAACTCATACTCAAGCTCATTGTGACTTCCTCACAATCACATCAACAATATCACTGAACCATGTTGACTTCATCAATATCTCTGAATTGTGTTGTTTCCCAGAAACTTATGGACATAGTCTAAGTAGCACCACCCAACTGTCCTTGACCGCGGACACGGCTATTCGAATAGTTTGACACTCTGCAGAGGTTGCACACTTTACCCACAAGATCCGGGGAGCTTCCGTGTCATCCACGACCCGCGGTACCTCAAGTACCCGGGGTAAGCACCCGATCACTATCTTTCCCTAGGCGACACTAATATGGAGTCCACTCGATTGGTAACAGCCCCGTGCCAAACATTTCACATCTCAAGGTTTGTGGAGACTCGCTCCGAATTCATCACATATCACAAGCACGGGGTACCAACGGTGTGTCCGGTGCCCTGTGAAAACAGTCATGGCCGCCTATCCAAGCACGACCCCGTCCCGAGAGTGACCTCATGTCACCCCCGTCACTAGTAATGCGGGCACCATGCTAGTATCGACCTAGGTAATCAATAATGCCCCGTCCCATAAGGGGTAGTGTGGTTGCACATGTAAGGTTGGAATGGTAGTCACACATAAATATAATCCATCTCTGTAAACAATACTTTCGTCGAGCCTCGGCACACTACTTCTTCACCAAGTAGTGCCCTAGCTCCTCATCAACTCCCAGGGGCATTAGTGGCACCCACTGGGTTATTTGCAAGTATGTCAGACCACACTTGTTTCACTCAATGCATAACCCGACCCACTTTGCGTAGCCAACTACTATAGCATACTTCTATCTACTCCCACCCACATAACCCTCATAGGAAGGTAGGGTCATGTTTGATGCAAGTTTCAACAGTAAAGTAACAGGGGTAGCAACCAAAGTGGTTTCCACCTCAACATGATTCCGATGCATTGAATAATAAAGGTGCTATGAGACATGCATAAAAAGGGTTCTTGAACATGGTCAAAGGGCTGCTTGCCTTATTCTTCTGAGTCTTCAGATCTTCTGGTCCATCTCCGATTACTCCGCTTATTACGTCAACTAACGATGGAAACAACCATAATAAGCAACACAATCAAAGCAACAATAAAAGTGCTCTAAAAATAGGAGTTGGACTTTTCTAGGATCCCTCTGGTCATATTAGGGATGACCAAGGTGGTTTCATAGGTGTTGGATCAATAGGTAGTTGGGAACATTTCAATATGATGGAACCAAAGGGTTTATGGAGTTGGAAGAAGTATACAGAAATAATTCCTTGAATGATGAGCAAAGGTACCCATCATCAAGTCATGATTTTAGAAGCATTTAGGAGTTGGTTTCACTGGATTTGGATTTGAAATGAATTTCCTAGGATTTTGCAAAGCTGATAAATAGGAAGAAATGGCTAAATATTTGGTGGGGTACAGAAACTATTATTAAAAATGTTCCAAAACTAAGTTTGGACATGACAAACATCTAGGAACTTGAATCACTGCATTTGGATCAAAAATGAGCTCTCTGTGATTTTCTAAAGTTAATCACAGAAAGTGGAAAATGGGCATTTGATAAATGTTTGTATAGGAAAAGTTTCTGGAATAATGTGCATGTTGCACCATGTGATAGGG
>LR738709.1:527970552-527985067 GCA_902687465.1 Secale cereale | reverse complement strand
AGGGGTAGCAACCAAAGTGGTTTCCACCTCAACATGATTCCGATGCATTGAATAATAAAGGTGCTATGAGACATGCATAAAAAGGGTTCTTGAACATGGTCAAAGGGCTGCTTGCCTTATTCTTCTGAGTCTTCAGATCTTCTGGTCCATCTCCGATTACTCCGCTTATTACGTCAACTAACGATGGAAACAACCATAATAAGCAACACAATCAAAGCAACAATAAAAGTGCTCTAAAAATAGGAGTTGGACTTTTCTAGGATCCCTCTGGTCATATTAGGGATGACCAAGGTGGTTTCATAGGTGTTGGATCAATAGGTAGTTGGGAACATTTCAATATGATGGAACCAAAGGGTTTATGGAGTTGGAAGAAGTATACAGAAATAATTCCTTGAATGATGAGCAAAGGTACCCATCATCAAGTCATGATTTTAGAAGCATTTAGGAGTTGGTTTCACTGGATTTGGATTTGAAATGAATTTCCTAGGATTTTGCAAAGCTGATAAATAGGAAGAAATGGCTAAATATTTGGTGGGGTACAGAAACTATTATTAAAAATGTTCCAAAACTAAGTTTGGACATGACAAACATCTAGGAACTTGAATCACTGCATTTGGATCAAAAATGAGCTCTCTGTGATTTTCTAAAGTTAATCACAGAAAGTGGAAAATGGGCATTTGATAAATGTTTGTATAGGAAAAGTTTCTGGAATAATGTGCATGTTGCACCATGTGATAGGGAATGATTTTAGAAGCTACCAGAAATTTGAATCATGCCATTTGGAGTTCATATGAATATTTGGGGCATTTTTGAAGTTGGCAGATAAAATAAAAAGGAAAAGGACAGGGGTTCGACCTTATACAGCGCTCTGGGCGAGGCCCAGCTAACTAACGCCCACTAGGCTCAGCCCAGCGGCTCGGCGGCGGAATGGAGGCGGTGACGTCGAAGGCGCATCGCAGGAAGGCGCCTCCCAGCGGGGCAAGCGAATCGGCCCGAAGCCGTTTCCACTTATCCCGACGGGTGGGCCGGCTCGGTCGGCACAGCCGCTGACGGGCGGGGCCCCCTGCCAGCTGGTGGGGAGGTCGTCCCCTACCTCTCGCCTGAGGCAGAGGGACGACGGGGAGGCCCGGCCTCGCTGGCCGCCGGCGCCTCACCGACAGCTTGCGCCGGCCGGAGACGGGGGCGGCGCCGCGCGGCTCGGCCGCGCCCGGAGGAGGGGTCAGGGGAGGGGCAGCTCCTTCCTTACGCGCGCGCGGGCGAGGTCGGAGCAAGGCCCGGCCGCCACTGGTGCCGGCGATTCCGGCCACCTCCGGCGGTGTGCGGCGCACCGGAGTACCCAGGGAGGAGTGCCGCATCCATCCAGATGCCCAGGGCAGGTCGGGGAAGGCCCGAAGAGGCGAAGGGCCGAGTGGCCGTGGGAGGGGCCGCGGCGGTACTCCGGCCATGGAGGAGGTAGGAGGCCACGGGAGGGGGTTAGGGATGTCTGGGAGGTGCACGGAGAAGAGGAGGATCCAGAAGAAGCAACGGGCGCTCGGGGGGAGGGCTTAAATAGACGCAGCCACGGTGCACCATGAGCACGGTCCAGGGCGCGCACGGCGAGCTCGTGGAGAGAGAGGAGGAGGGCCGGAGAGGATAGGGCCGACCGTCCTGCAGGTCGTGGACGTCGAGGCCTCCTCGGGGGACACGCTCTCTCTGCCCAAGGCTGTCTGGAAGCCTCGGGAGGGCCGAGCTACAGTGCCTTGGTGCACTGTAGCGTGCTCCAGAGCGCGTCTATGGCCGGCATGGTCGTGTCTGTGCTGTCCTGGCCGTGTCCTCTTGTGTCCAACCGTGTCTAGTGGGTATAGGGAGTAGTAAAGAAAGGGGGAGGCAGACTTGGATGCTCTAGGAGCCACTTGAGTGAGGAGAGAGGTGAAGGAGGAGAAGAAGGTGGCTGTCCACAAGGGTAAAAGTGGGGTTTTACCCCCTCCAATAATTGAGATAAGGTAGAGGAGAGTTACTGGAGGGTAGAGGGTGATCAGGGGGAGCTGTGGTAAGAATTTGGGGCCATGGAGAAAAGTAAAAGATGTTCAACCACTAGTTTTGGTAAATGAACAGAAGGTGTTTGATCAGTGTTTGGTCAAGCAAATGACATCCAATTGACATGGGACTTAACAGGATCAAATGTCACATATAATTAGGCCCCTACACCAAATTTGAGCTCATTTGGGCAAAGTGGCCAATGTAACTTTGGTGAACCCTAGAAATGAACAGAAATGGTTTCACCATGCTTGAGTCAAGCAAATCATCTCCCCTTGATGCACCACTTGGTGTAGCATCATCATTTGGGGATATGAACATGCCCACAAAGTTTGAGGCTCCAGATAAAAAGTTGACAATGTAAAGTGGTTCAAATTTGCATTTGAACAGAAATGGTTTTGGGGTGATCTGATCAAGTTGCTCTTTTCCAAATCTTGTGCCATTTGGTCTAGATGCCTTATTAGGCCATTCTAGCATGTGCACCAAGTTTGAGAGCATTTGGACAAGTTTGGCAATGTAGAGTTGCTCAAACTTCAAATATGGACAGAATGGTTTTGAAGGGGTTTGAGGATGTTTCCTTGATCTCCAATGCATGAGGCTTTGCAAGATCATCAAATATGTCATATGTGACATGATAGAATTTCCCTGGAATTTTTGGAGAATATTTCCTTTGTAAATATTTCAAAAGCTTGAAATATCCAGAAAGGGTTTTGGAAGGATTTGTCCAATATTTTGAACATGACCATGTGTTGAAACTCTTATATATGGACAATATATGTCCTATGAGTCTCCCTGAATTTTGGCAAATATTTTTGAAATGTTTAAATAATTTTTCCCTATTAAAGACCATTTCTGGCCTTAAGAAAAAGCTTTTAAATAAAATATAAAAATAACTTTTAAAATTATACTTTTGTGGTTTCTGGGAGTCCTATATCTAATAGGATTCAAATATACTTTTTGAAAGATTTTTCACACCCTAAATAAGGTACTTACAGTGCAAACCTCAATTCAGGGGTTTTTGGAAAACTAATTTTAGAAAATACCATTTGGCCAAAATATTTTTATAAGAAAATTCTATACTGGTCTATACACATGGCATGATCATTGGGAAAAGGTTTTGGGTCAAGGAGATGAAGTATAAGAGTTGGAGAATTTATTTGATATTTAGAGCACTAGCAAACAGCAGACAAAAGTCAAATCAAGCAAAGTCAAAAACACTCAAAAGTTTTTGCAAATCCACATTTTTAACATGAAAATAAGCTTAAGCAATGTGATATGAAAATCAGGGTGTGACAGACCTACCCCCCTTACAAGAATCTCGTCCCCGAGATTCCCAGACTAGGCGTGGAAAGAAAAACGGAGTCTTGGATACGGGGTAGTCTTCACTTCATCTTGTGGGTTCTGCTTCCGAGTGGTGCTCCTTGGAATCTTGAAGTGCTTGATAGTATGGCTTCTTGCTTGATGCCTTCCTTGATGGAGGTTGCTGAGGGGTCTCTCGCATAGGTTAGGTTGGGTTAGCTGCCAAAGGCTTGGTGATCGATGTCCTTGCGGGTATCGGGCTAGCTAGGAGGTAAGAAGTACTTCCAGAGTGGGAGCTCGTGGAAGATTTGGTGCACGGAGGGTGTCTCAGGTGGTAGATCTAGCTGGGGAGCCGTCTACTTGCAGTGGTCTCAAAGGGTCCAATGAACCTTGGTGCGAGCTTCCCCTTGACGTGGAAACGCTTGGTTCCCTTCAGAGGGGTTACCCGCAGGTACACGTGGTCCCCGATAGGGAATCTCATGACCCAACGGTGAGTGTCATCATAGCTCTTTGTCTTGACTTGGCTGCCTTCAAACGTTCTCCGACTAGTTGGACTTGCTCCTCCGCTGCGTGGAGAATATCCGGTCCAAAGACTAGTCCCACTCTAGTCTCTGACCAGTTGAGGAGCGTGCGACATCTGTGTCCGTACAACACCTCAAATGGTGCCATCTGAAGGCTCGACTGGTAACTGTTGTTATAGGAGAACTCGGCAAAAAGGAGACAATCCTCCCACTTGGCTCCATATGCCAAGACACAGGCTCGGAGTCATGACTTCGAGAATCTGATTGACTCGCTCGGTCTGACCTCCGGTTGGTGGGTGGAAAGCCGTGCTGAAAGACAACTTGGTTCCCAAGGCTTCTCGGAACTTCTTCCAGAACCTAGAGGTGAACTGGGTTCCTCGACCTGACACAATCTCCTTGGGAACACCGTGAAGACTTACGATTCGGTCGATGTAGAGAGCTGCCGGCCGGTTGCCATCATAAGTGGTCTTGACAGGAATGAAATAGACCACCTTGGTCAGATGATCGACTATGACCCAGATAGAGCCATGTCCTCTTATCCGACCTTGGTAATCCAGGGACGAAGTTCATTCCGTCTTTATCCTACTTCCACTCAGAAGCCTTGAGTGGTTGAAGCAATCCAGCAGGTCGCTGATATTCAGCCTTGACCCTTTGGCACACATCACGCTTTGCAACGTAGGTTGCAAAAATCTCTCTTTTCATCATATGCCACCAGAATCGTGCCTTCAAGTCCTGATACAACTTGGTGTGAGCGTTCCTTCGACACGGAAATGCTCGGCTCCTTGAGGAGTGGTTTGCAGATACGCCTGGTCCTCAACGCGGAAGTTTCTTCTTGATGACGGTGGTCGGTGTAGATCTTCCTTCTTGACAGGGCAGTCTTCAAATGTCTTCCGTCCAGCTGTCCGTCTCTTCTCTGTCTTCGGGCAGACAAGTAGGCCATCAAACAATGATGTTACCTAACTTGTCCCAATGCTCCACGAGGTCTAAGGGGGTACGCAAGGTAAGCTGGGGGTATTGGAGGTGGTCTCGGTTGAGTATTGCAGAGGCCTTCCTGACTCTGAGTCAAGGCCCTGCGGTCAGAATCTGACCAGGTGGTGGCTCGGTGGGGCTTAAGGGTTTCAAGGGTTCTAGTGTGTGAGTGAACTCATATCATCTTATCCTTAAGCACAGTTTCTGAGATGCCAATAGCTCCATCTAGCACTCCGAATGGAAAAAGCATCTTCTCGCAGAGACCAACTTCAATCACCACCCATTGCCATACATACCCTCATGATTCTCAAGAGACGGTCTCACAAAATTATACTTGTCTAAGATCCCCAAATCCATATGCACGTCTACCTCTAAAATCCAAAGGTAGATCATACATGCTGTTGAGCTGAGATTAAACTCCATAATCCAAGCACTCAACCTATTCTTGCAAGGCTCAAGATAAAGCATCTCTATTCTAAGGAAACACGTCATATGCCACTCCAAGATTTGTTTCCTTCCTATGGATCAACTCCAATAGCCCGGTAATTCCATCAATCACCACATATTCCAACAATTCTACAAATCCGGTGTCTACGATGTTTCACAAGATCTCAAGTCCCTATAATCCCCAAATACTTGGAAGGACTAAGCATCACGATAGTATGTCCACCAAATTCCCATCATCCGGGTCAAGTAAATTCCATGATCACGACTATATAGATCCCTAAATCAATCTCCGACAAATAATCCAATCTCCTAGGTTATTGTCCACCGAGAAGCATGATATCATAATCAGAATCATAGGCCTAAATCCAATCTTACTCCGAATCATGCAGACATATCCAGTATTACACCAACCAGAATCACCTACATAAATCCAAATCTCATATCTAACGGGTACTCCTACATGCTTTCCCAAAGTCATGATCCTACCAACATGAAAACCTCATAATCCATCAAGGTCTCCGAAAATTCCTCGAAGTCGCTAATATAAACCACCAAGTCGTTTGCCCAATATCCTCGAACTGGTCTATCTATGGCATCATCAGACCTGGTGCTATGTTAGGATGAAAATGTGCTCATTCATCGTGTCCACTAGCTCCTTTACGAACCCAGGGATGTGCAAGTTTACAAAGGCTTAACAGGTTCTCTTGCTTTACCATGGGTTAGGCACATGGTTAAGGATTCGTGCTGGAGTGTCTCGGGAAGTCTCAAAGGGTCTAGGAATGGGGTTACTGGTTCGGAGGGTTAAACATAACTCTACGGGGTTACACTTGGTCACGGGGGTCGTAGCAGAGGTTTTCAGTGCCAGTTGGCTGTCGAGGTAGAATCCTTGGTGCATCTTGTCTTGCGGGTCCTCAATTGGGGAGAGAGAATAGAGGGAAGAAGCAGCGTAAAGGAGGGAAATGCCTAAAGGGGGGTTCTATAGTGCAGGTGCAACAAACAGGTGCAAAAAGGCCGAAACAAAAGAAACAAGGCAAGGAAGGTGATATAGCCATGCACTTGTTGCCTGGGGCAAAAGTGCGACTTATATCAAAACACAAGCAAATAAAAGCAAACAACACATAATCATGGTTCTATTCGAACCATCATATGGACTCGACTGCGCATAGGGGGTACACGACTCATCCTACCCTAGGGGTTCTCGGACTCTGTGTCGTGACTTGTGCCTCGTGCAGTCTTCTGAGCTTCCTCGGATGTTGCTAAGCCCCTTGTAGTTGCTTGATGAACGATCCGGGCTGAGCCTGAAGAATCTTCAACAACTTCTCGCCTGATGAGGTGATGGGGTGAAGGTGTCTCATTGTAGCTGGCATTGGCTTGGTCTTCTCTTGTCTCTTTAATCATGACGATCCCTTGTGCCTTCTGGGACGTCGAGGGTACCAGGTAGGCAATCCATATGTAATGACAATAACAAGGCATAATAGAGGTCCACCATGTCGGGTTCGTTGATGAAAACATCGACACCAAGAGCGGGGGATGAAGAGAACCATTTTCCTGCTCACCATAGTGAGGCGGACCAATGGCAAGGTTCTCATCCACCGGTGGTTGTCGATACAACAACGGTAGTGACATGATTACTCTATTAGCGGTGTATATCATGATTTTGCATAACCTATACCCTGGTCATCATAGGCCAACGTTGCATCTTCTTGGGACACTGTCAAGGGTACCACCAGCTTCTGGGTCTTCATGTCCTCATCCATCGAGGATGTAACTTCTGTTGGTACCGTCTTGTCGTGGTGTCTCCAATCTTGCGTGCAAGAGTGGTGGGTGTGTGTTTGGCAAGGTGCACTCCACGAGGATTACAGAAAATCCAGTGGTCAGGGGCATAAAGGTTCTAGCAACCAAGGTTTTGAAGAGGAAGAGATCAAGTATAGCCTAGTTTTTGAAAAACTGAGAAGGGAAGAGAAGTATAGATAGTTTTGAAAACTAGTAGTAGTTTTGAAAATAGCTTTACCCTAACTAACGACCATGCTAACTAAGGCTTCCTACAGTCAGGATGGCTCTGATACCAGCTCTGTGGGGACCCCGACTCGTAAGTCGTGATCACCGAATGCACGTGTACAGTGATCCCAGAGATCAGTGCTCACTGAACACACAGAAGCTGAATAACAAGAGTCTTACATCCTTACATACCGTGTTACACAAATAGGACCATAATGGTCAAGCCTTGAGTACATCATCGCAGCGGAAAAATCTTCAAGGACAACTGGGACCCATGCCATCTGCCTTAACCCTACAGGCATTCTGACTGGGAAGCGTCCTAGCTCGCATGCTCGTCACCGAGAAATCTTCATCATAACCTGTTCTCTCCTGCCTGGCCAATAAAATAACCAGTGGCAAGCCAATGAGTACATTGAATGTACTCGCAAGCAACCCAAGTGTGATAACAGAATATTTATGCAAGGCTCTACTGCTAGGTTGGCAGTTTTGCGAAAAGCTAGTTTTTCATATGCAAGTATGATCAACATGTATCATGGATATGCATGTGTCTGTAACAAGTAACAGGAGGTCACAGACATCATATCGAGAAAGAGTTGTAATCAACTCATACTCAAGCTCATTGTGACTTCCTCACAATCACATCAACAATATCACTGAACCATGTTGACTTCATCAATATCTCTGAATCGTGTTGTTTCCCAGAAACTTATGGACATAGTCTAAGTAGCACCACCCAACTGTCCTTGACCGCGGACACGGCTATTCGAATAGTTTGACACTCTGCAGAGGTTGCACACTTTACCCACAAGATCCGGGGAACTTCCGTGTCATCCACGACCCGCGGTACCTCAAGTACCCGGGGTAAGCACCCGATCACTATCTTTCCCTAGGCGACACTAATATGGAGTCCACTCGATTGGTAACAGCCCCGTGCCAAACATTTCACATCTCAAGGTTTGTGGAGACTCGCTCCGAATTCATCACATATCACAAGCACGGGGTACCAACGGTGTGTCCGGTGCCCTGTGAAAACAGTCATGGCCGCCTATCCAAGCATGACCCCGTCCCGAGAGTGACCTCATGTCACCCCCGTCACTAGTAATGCGGGCACCATGCTAGTATCGACCTAGGTAATCAATAATGCCCCGTCCCATAAGGGGTAGTGTGGTTGCACATGTAAGGTTGGAATGGTAGTCACACATAAATCTAATCCATCTCTGTAAACAATAGTTTCGTCGAGCCTCGGCACACTACTTCTTCACCAAGTAGTGCCCTAGCTCCTCATCAACTCCCAGGGGCATTAGTGGCACCCACTGGGTTATTTGCAAGTATGTCAGACCACACTTGTTTCACTCAATGCATAACCCGACCCACTTTGCGTAGCCAACTACTATAGCATACTTCTATCTACTCCCACCCACATAACCCTCATAGGAAGGTAGGGTCATGTTTGATGCAAGTTTCAACAGTAAAGTAATAGGGGTAGCAACCAAAGTGGTTTCCACCTCAACATGATTCCGATGCATTGAATAATAAAGGTGCTATGAGACATGCATAAAAAGGGTTCTTGAACATGGTCAAAGGGCTGCTTGCCTTATTCTTCTGAGTCTTCAGATCTTCTGGTCCATCTCCGATTACTCCGCTTATTACGTCAACTAACGATGGAAACAACCATAATAAGCAACACAATCAAAGCAACAATAAAAGTGCTCTAAAAATAGGAGTTGGACTTTTCTAGGATCCCTCTGGTCATATTAGGGATGACCAAGGTGGTTTCATAGGTGTTGGATCAATAGGTAGTTGGGAACATTTCAATATGATGGAACCAAAGGGTTTATGGAGTTGGAAGAAGTATACAGAAATAATTCCTTGAATGATGAGCAAAGGTACCCATCATCAAGTCATGATTTTAGAAGCATTTAGGAGTTGGTTTCACTGGATTTGGATTTGAAATGAATTTCCTAGGATTTTGCAAAGCTGATAAATAGGAAGAAATGGCTAAATATTTGGTGGGGTACAGAAACTATTATTAAAAATGTTCCAAAACTAAGTTTGGACATGACAAACATCTAGGAACTTGAATCACTGCATTTGGATCAAAAATGAGCTCTCTGTGATTTTCTAAAGTTAATCACAGAAAGTGGAAAATGGGCATTTGATAAATGTTTGTATAGGAAAAGTTTCTGGAATAATGTGCATGTTGCACCATGTGATAGGGCATGATTTTAGAAGCTACCAGAAATTTGAATCATGCCATTTGGAGTTCATATGAATATTTGGGGCATTTTTGAAGTTGGCAGATAAAATAAAAAGGAAAAGGACAGGGGTTCGACCTTATACAGCGCTCTGGGCGAGGCCCAGCTAACTAACGCCCACTGGGCTCAGCCCAGCGGCTCGGCGGCGGAATGGAGGCGGTGACGTCGAAGGCGCATCGCAGGAAGGCGCCTCCCAGCGGGGCAAGCAAATCGGCCCGAAGCCGTTTCCACTTATCCCGACGGGTGGGCCGGCTCAGTCGGCACAGCCGCTGACGGGCGGGGCCCCCTGCCAGCTGGTGGGGAGGTCGTCCCCTACCTCTCGCCTGAGGCAGAGGGACGACGGGTTGGCCCGGCCTCGCTGGCCGCCGGCGCCTCACCGACAGCTTGCGCCGGCCGGAGACGGGGGCGGCGCCACGCGGCTCGGCCGCGCCCGGAGGAGGGGTCAGGGGAGGGGCAGCTCCTTCCTTACGCGCGCGCGGGCGAGGTCGGAGCAAGGCCCGGCCGCCACTGGTGCCGGCGATTCCGGCCACCTCCGGCGGTGTGCGGCGCACCGGAGTACCCAGGGAGGAGTGCCGCATCCATCCAGATGCCCAGGGCAGGTCGGGGAAGGCCCGAAGAGGCAAAGGGCCGAGTGGCCGTGGGAGGGGCCGCGGCGGTACTCCGGCCATGGAGGAGGTAGGAGGCCACAGGAGGGGGGTTAGGGATGTCTGGGAGGTGCACGGAGAAGAGGAGGATCCAGAAGAAGCAACGGGCGCTCGAGGGGAGGGCTTAAATAGACGCAGCCACGGTGCACCGTGAGCATGGTCCAGGGCGCGCATGGCGAGCTCGTGGAGAGAGAGGAGGAGGGCCGGAGAGGATAGGGCCGACCGTCCTGCAGGTCGTGGACGTCGAGGCCTCCTCGGGGGACACGCTCTCTCTGCCCAAGGCTGTCTGGAAGCCTCGGGAGGGCCGAGCTACAGTGTCTTGGTGCACTGTAGCGTGCTCCAGAGCGCGTCTATGGCCGGCATGGTCGTGCCTGTGCTGTCCTGGCCGTGTCCTCTTGTGTCCAACCGTGTCTAGTGGGTATAGGGAGTAGTAAAGAAAGGGGGAGGCAGACTTGGATGCTCTAGGAGCCACTGGAGTGAGGAGAGAGGTGAAGGAGGAGAAGAAGGTGGCTGTCCACAAGGGTAAAAGTGGGGTTTTACCCCCTCCAATAATTGAGATAAGGTAGAGGAGAGTTACTGGAGGGTAGAGGGTGATCATGGGGAGCTGTGGTAAGAATTTGGGGCCATGGAGAAAAGTAAAAGAGGTTCAACCACTAGTTTTGGTAAATGAACAGAAGGTGTTTGATCAGTGTTTGGTCAAGCAAATGACATCCAATTGACATGGGACTTAACAGGATCAAATGTCACATATAATTAGGCCCCTACACCAAATTTGAGCTCATTTGGGCAAAGTGGCCAATGTAACTTTGGTGAACCCTAGAAATGAACAGAAATGGTTTCACCATGCTTGAGTCAAGCAATTCATCTCCCCTTGATGCACCACTTGGTGTAGCATCATCATTTGGGGATATGAACATGCCCACAAAGTTTGAGGCTCCAGATAAAAAGTTGACAATGTAAAGTTGTTCAAATTTGCATTTGAACAGAAGTGGTTTTGGGGTGATCTGATCAAGTTGCTATTTTCCAAATCTTGTGCCATTTGGTCTAGATTCCTTATTAGGCCATTCTAGCATGTGCACCAAGTTTGAGAGCATTTGGACAAGTTGGGCAATGTAGAGTTGCTCAAACTTCAAATATGGACAGAATGGTTTTGAAGGGGTTTGAGGATGTTTCCTTGATCTCCAATGCATGAGGCTTTGCAAGATCATCAAATATGTCATATGTGACATGATAGAATTTCCCTGGAATTTTTGGAGAATATTTCCTTTGTAAATATTTCAAAAGCTTGAAATATCCAGAAAGGGTTTTGGAAGGATTTGTCCAATATTTTGAACATGACCATGTGTTGAAACTCTTATATATGGACAATATATGTCCTATGAGTCTCCCTGAATTTTGGCAACTATTTTTGAAATGTTTAAATAATTTTTCCCTATTAAAGACCATTTCTGGCCTTAAGAAAAAGCTTTTAAATAAAATATAAAAATAACTTTTAAAATTATACTTTTGTGGTTTCTGGGAGTCCTATATCTAATAGGATTCAAATATACTTTTTGAAAGATTTTTCACACCCTAAATAAGGTACTTGCAGTGCAAACCTCAATTTAGGGGTTTTTGGAAAACTAATTTTGGAAAATACCATTTGGCCAAAATATTTTTATAAGAAAATTCTATACTGGTCTATACACATGGCATGATCATTGGGAAAAGGTTTTGGGTCAAGGAGATGAAGTATAAGAGTTGGAGAATTTATTTGATTTTTAGAGCACTAGCAAACAGCAGACAAAAGTCAAATCAAGCAAAGTCAAAAACACTCAAAAGTTTTTGCAAATCCACATTTTTAACATGAAAATAAGCTTAAGCAATGTGATATGAAAATCAGGGTGTGACAGTGACGCCGAGTTTAATTCCAAGGAAATACAGAAATAATTCAGCTCACTTTGCGAGGAATGTTTCAAAGGATTTGCAAAGAATTTGTGAAAGATTTTCGAGGAATTGATCAGAGCCAGAAGGATATTCACAAAGACAGAAGAATAAAAATGAAAAAGATTCCTAGATGAAGTTTTTTTTTTTGAAATGAAAAACTCAATGAGAGAACATAAGAGAGAATAGAAAGACTCAAAACATATGTACTTCATCTAGATAAAGGTCGGCGACAAGGTCACCTATGTTTGAGTATATTGACTTAGGAGTCAAATGAGGACATTTGATCATAGGTCATACTCACCATTTAAGCTCAAAATGGGTTTGCCATTTTTCGATTAAGCATTCGATGTGACCACATCTTATGAAGCTGCTTGTACTCATGACTTTGAGCAAAGCTCCTTAAAGATGTGAACAACATACCTTGGGCTTGTTGTTGCTTTGCTCATGTAGGTAAACTTGATGTAGGTGCTCATTTAATGTGAAGTTGGAGCGCCATTTCCACTTGTGTAGATCATCTTCCTACATGGGTTAGGCAAGCAAGGAAATACTCAAGGATATCCAAGATGACAAGAGTGAAATAGTAGATGTATAAGATGTCAAAAAGGATATGTGGAATTTTGTTCCTTGAACTCAACATCCCAAAGGGCTAGATACTTGGTCAATGACAAGATTACTCATGATCTGAGTGTGTGGTAATCTTGTGGAATGTAGATCATCCAAGTACCTGCAAGGAGTTAGATGCAATACAAGGAGGCAAATGTGTCCAAGACATATGATCACCATCATAAGAGAAATATCAAGGATTAGTCAAGTGGGCTCATGCCTTGCATGCATCAATGGAGTTCTCACTCCAAGTTTGAAGCATCAATGATGTTCAACTCACTCCTTAAGCGACAAAACACCTTCTCATCAAGAGGTTTTGTAAAGATATCAGCGAGTTGTTTGTCAGTACGAACATGCTTAAGATTGATGTCACCCTTGGCAATATGATCACAAATAAAATGGTGACGAACTTCAATATGCTTTGTTCGAGAGTGTTGCACTGGATTGTGTCCAATTTTAATCGCACTCTCATTGTCACAAAGCAAGGGAACATGTCTCACATGTATCCCATAATCCTTAAGCGTTTGTGTCATCCATAGTAATTGAGCACAACACGAACCAGCAGCAATATATTCCGCTTCGGCAGTGGATAATGATACCGAATTTTGTTTCTTGGAGGACCAAGATACAAGGGATCGACCAAGGAATTGACACGTACCCGAAGTTGACTTTCAATCAACCTTGTCACCGGTATAGTCCGAGTCGGAATAGCCAACAAGGTCGAAAGAGGCCCTCTTAGGATACCAAATGCCAAAGTTTGGTGTGTGTATCAAGTATCTCACTATCCTTTTAACAGCTTTAAGATGACATTCTTTAGGGGCTGCTTGATATCGCGCACACATGCATACACTCAACATTATGTCAGGACGAGAAGCACAAAGATATAGTAGAGAACCAATCATAGATCGGTAAACCCTTTGATCAACGGGTTCTCCATCTTTTGTCAAGTCATTATGTCCACTTGTAGGCATGGGGGTACTCATACCTTTGCTTTCTTGCATGTTGAACTTCTTGAAGAGATCCTTGGTGTACTTTGTTTGCGAGACAAAGGTACCCTCCTTAGATTGCTTGATTTGCAACCCAAGGAAGAATTTGAGTTCACTCATCATGGACATCTCATACTTCTCCGACATGAGCTGTCCAAACTTCTTGCTAAAATGAGGGTTAGTTGAACCAAAGATAATATCATCAACATATATTTGGCACACAAATAGTTCACCATTAACCCTTTTCGTGAACAGCGTTGAGTCTATCTTTCCAATCTCAAAGCCTTTTTCAAGAAGAAAACTAGTCAAGCATTTGTACCAAGCTCTAGGAGCTTGTTTAAGACCATAAAGGGCTTTGTGCAACTTGTAAACATGATTAGGCTTTTTGGGATTCACAAATCCGGGAGGTTGTTTCACAAATACTTCCTCCTCAATTTCACCATTTAGGAAAGCACTTTTGATATCCATTTGATAGAGAGTAATATCATGGTGATTGGCATAAGCAAGAAGAATGCGAATGGATTCAAGTCTAGCAACGGGGGCATAGGTCTCACCATAGTCCATACCTTCGACTTGTGTGTAACCTTGAGCTACGAGACGAGCCTTGTTGCGGATGACTTGTCCATCTTCATCTTGCTTGTTCCGAAACACCCATTTGGTTCCAATGATGTTTTGATCATCCTTGGGCTTCTCTACCAAAGTCCATACCTTGTTCCTTTCGAAGTTGTGTAGTTCTTCGTGCATAGCGTTCACCCAATCCGGGTCTTCAAGTGCTTCTTCTACCTTCATAGGTTCAATACTAGAGATAAATGAGTAATGCTCACAAAAGTTAGCTAAGCGAGTTTTAGAGC
>LR738709.1:527946525-527968315 GCA_902687465.1 Secale cereale | reverse complement strand
GAGATAAATGAGTAATGCTCACAAAAGTTAGCTAAGCGAGTTTTAGAGCGAGTAATTCTCCCGGAGTTGATGTCGTTCATCATTTGTTCCACGGGATGATTTTTCTTGACTCTTGCTCGGACTCGGGATAGCTTTTGTTGAGGTTGTGGCTGAGCTTCCTCATCATCTTCATCTTCCTCTTCTTCTTCTTCATTGTTGTTGGTGTTGTCTTGAGGCGGTGGAGAAGGAGGTTGTGGTGGATCTTCTTGTTGCACTTCCTCATCTTGGTGAGTTCCACTTGTGGAGGCCTCCATGTTGCCTTGAGGTTCATCTCGTCGTGAGGTAGGGGGCTCCACATATGTAGATGAGGTACTCTCCTTCACTTCCATGGGACGGATCTTTCCAATAGATAAATCTTGGATAGCTTCCGATGGGTCCTTGTCTCCTACATCAATAGGCATTTGCTCTACTTGCGAGCCATTAGATTCATCAAACTTTACGTCTACCGTCTCTTCAACCTTTCGGGTGAAATTATTGTAGACACGGTAGGTGTGGGAGTTTGATCCATAACCAAGGAGAAAGCCTTCATGAGATTTAGGAGCAAATTTAGACCGACGATGCTTATCAAGGATATAGCATTTTGAACCAAAGACACGAAAGTATCCCACTTGGGGTTTGTTACCGGTGAGGAGCTCGTACGATGTCTTGCCGAGGAGCTTATGAAGATAAAGCCTGTTGATAGCATGACAAGCTGTCTCGACCGCTTCTCCCCAAAAATGCTTCGGTGTCTTGTATTCATCAAGCATCGTTCTCGCCATCTCTATGAGCGTTCGGTTCTTCCTCTCAACAACTCCATTTTGTTGAGGAGTGTACGTAGCCGAGAACTCATGTAGAATCCCTTCCTCGTCGAGAAAGGAGTCTACATTGGCATTCTTGAACTCCGTTCCATTGTCACTCCGAACTTTCTTGATCTTCACTTCAAATTGATTTTGGGCCTTTTTGGCAAAGGTTTTGAAGATTCTCTGAACCTGCGATTTGTCATCAAGGAAAAATACCCACGTAAATCTGGAATAATCATCAACTATAACTAGACCGAAGGAGCTACCACCAAGACTTTTGTAAGCATTGGGACCGAAGAGATCCATATGAAGAAGCTCAAGCGGTCTCCTTGTGGTCATGATGTTCTTCACGGGATGACTTCCACCTACTTGTTTTCCTGCTTGACAAGCACTACAAAGTCTATCTTTGTCAAAGAAAACATCTTTAACACCAAGAATATGATCACCTTTGATCAGCTTGTCTAGATTACGCATACCAACATGTCCAAGCCTTCTATGCCATAACCAACCTTTAGAGGATTTAGCAATGAAACAAGCTCTAGGTTGGGCTTTCTTAGTGAAATCAACAATATATAGATCACCTCTACGGATACCGGTAAACGCCATGTTTTGATTGTCACGACGAAAGACTTGGCAATCTACTTTTGTGAATAGCACATTGAATCCAAAGTCAGCTAATCTAGACACGGGAAGTAAATTGTATCCAAGAGATTCTACGAGCATGACATTTTGAATAGAGCTATCATGAGATATGGCACCTTACCAAGGGCAAGCACCTTACCCTTGGAGTTGTCTCCAAAAGTCACATACTTGGGTGGACCATCGTTCTTTGCAAGCTCTCGAAACATGTCTTTGTCTCCGGTCATGTGGTCGGTGCATCCACTATCAAGAATCCACTCTTTTCCGCCGGACATGTAGTCTCTCAGATTTGCCATAAGATTGAGACTCTTCATGATCCTGTCTAGCTCGGTGTCCGAGTCGAAGTAATCATCATCATGCTCATGCTCATCATCATATTGACCCATAGATTGTTCATCATCAACACCTAGGTCAATTTGATAACTACTTGCATTAGTTTTGTCAATGTGACAATAATCTTTGGAATGCAATACAAGAGCATTTCTAATTAAAACATTGATAAAACCGGGATCACCCTTCTTTTTCATAAGATCACGAAGCTCAAAGAAGCATTTATCAACGTTGGGATCATTGGGGCGCATCTTATCAAATTCAATAGTCTTGTGTAGAATTTCATCAAGACCTCTCAAAGAGTAGTCCGGATAAAGTTCTTCCAAGAATTTCCACATAACATAGGCGCACTCAAAGTTTGTAACGAGCTTAAGCAAGTTATCGGGTAACCCTCTAATGATAAGATTTACAGTCCTAAGGTTACAAAGCAAATCAAGCTCTTCATCCATGGTAGGGTGCAAGGGGTCGAATGGAGGCACATAGGGGGTCTCAACATATTTGCACAAATTGTACATCTCAAAGATACTAAGCATTTCAACCCTCCACGAGTTATAGGACCCTCCATTAAGAATAGGCACTCTATGGCTAACACTCCCAAGCATAGACACGTCCATCTTCCTCCAATGGTGTGTAAACCAAAGCAATGGAGACCAAAGCTCTGATACCAATTGAGGGATCGAAGAAGGTGAGAGTGTCTAGAGGGGGGGGGGATTAGACTACTCGACAAGATAAAAATTTTGTCTTTTATCAAGGACAGATTTTGGCAGATTTTGCATAACACACAAGTCAAGTAGCACACTACACATGCAATTCTAGAGTATGGGCAGCGGAAAGTAAATTGCATAAGTAGTAAAGAGAGGTGGAGAAGATCAAACGCAATTTGGAGACGCAATGATTTTTCCCGTGGTTCCGATAGGTGGTGCTATCGTACATCCACGTTGATGGAGACTTCAACCCACGAAGGGTAACGGCTGCGCGAGTCCACGGAGGGCTCCACCCACGAAGGGTCCACGAAAAAGCAACCTTGTCTATTCCATCATGGCCTACGCCCACGGAGGGCTAGCCTTACTCGGGGTAGATCTTCACGAAGTAGGCAATCTCCTTGCCCTTACAAACTTCTTGGTTCAACTCCACATCTCGATGACGGAGGCTCCCAAGCGACACCTAACCAATCTAGGAGGCACCACCCTCCAAAAGGTAATAGATGTTGTAGATGATGATGAACTCCTTGCTCTTGTGCTTCAAATGATAATCTTCCCAACACTCAACTCTCCTCACTGATTTGGCTGTGGTGGAAGAAAGGATTGAGTGGAAAGCAACTTGGGAAGGTTAGAGATCAAGTTTCATATGGTGGGAGTGGAACAACTTGATCTCAACACAAGGGTAGGTAGTTCTCTTCTCAGAAATGTAAGGTAGGAGTGGTAGTACTTTCTGATGGCTCTCTCCACGAATGAAGAGGGGGTGGAGGGGTATATATAGCTTCCACACAAAAATCCAACCGTTACACACATATTTGAGCAAACTCGGTGGGACCGAAGTGGACAACTCGGTGAGACCGAAAGTTCAAATAATGTGAACGTTGGGGTTTTCGGTGGGACCGAAAATACCATCTCGGTTAGTCCGATTTGAGTAAAGACAGGAGCTTGCCAGTTTCGGTGGGACCGACTGCATCATCTCGGTGACACCGATTTGATGACAGAAGGTTACAGAAGCTTAGCAGTCCATGTTTTGGTGAAACCGATTTCAAACTCGGAATATCCGATTTTTCTAGGGTTTGGCTTATGGCTGAGGTGGTTCATCTCGGTGTGACTGAGTTTAGAATATCGGTGGGACCGAGATTACTTATGAGTGTATATGGCAGTGAAAGTTGCTGATAGTTTAAGGAGATATATCACTAAGCACTTTGAGCAACCAGATCATCAACATAACCTCATCCCCTTTTAATAGTATTGGCTTTTCCTATGGACTCAATGTGATCTTGGATCACTAAACCAAAAATGGAGTCTTGAGCTTTTTCCAATGCTTGCCTTAGCATTTTGAGGGGTCCACTTCTTCAGTCCTTTTGCCATGCCAATGTGATTGAATTTCCTGAAACATACTTGATAAAAGCATTAGTCCAACCACAAAGTATGTTGTCATTAATTACCAAAACCACCCAGGGAGCAAATGTGCTTTCATCCACGAGCGTGGATAGCTTCCAGCCTGAGTGCTGAGCCTTTGCCCCCTCTCACTGGCGCCCTTCGTCGTCGCTCGCCGGCTTCCAGAGAACTCCGGCTATATATAGAGCTCCTTCCTCCGCTTCGAATCCTCACACCGCACCTCTCAATCTCCACGCCCACGTAGGATAGCCGTAGCCCGGTCGGGCAGGCCTCTGGCCGTCGACCACGACCAGAGATCGCCGGCGATTCCCGCAGCCCAGACACCCTGCTCCAGAGCCCCCTCGAGCTCAACCAACCTCTCAGACGCATCATTGGGCGTCCACTGGTGTCGCCTGGAAGCAGCAGAGCCCTGGAGTCGCCCCTTGTCGTCGCCTTCTTCCTCTCCGGCAAAACCTGCCCGCCACCGCCGCTTGCGAGCTTGTTTGCGAGCAGCTCTGGCCATCCCCCGACAAGCCATAGGTATAGGCAGGTGCGCCGTGACCCGCTGTCCACTTCTATCCCTCTAGCTTTGCCCAAGAACCCCTCCTCGTCGGCGTGAGCTCCGGTGGAGCACCGCCGTGCTCTGTTTCCTCTCTCCCCTCTCTCTCCTGACTGGTGGGGCCCGTTGTCAGCATCTCCACTCGCGCCCGAAGCGGTATGAGTGGAGGTGTATTCCGCCTTTACGCCATCGACGTCACCCGCCTGATACGTCTCCAAAGTATCTATATTTTTTGATTGTTCCATGTATTATTTATGAAGTCTTGCATGTTTAATGGGCTTTATCATTCACTTTTATATAATTTTTGGGACTAACCTACTAACCCAAAGGCCCAGTCCAGATTGCTGTTTTTTGCCTATTTCAGGGTTTTGCAGAAAAGGAATATCAAACGGAGTCCAAACGGAATGAAACCTTCGCGAGAGATATTTTTGGAGGAAATCACGCACGGAAAACGTCAGGACCAAGCCAGGGGACATCTGGGCTGCCCTCGAGGGTTGGGGGCGCACCCCCTTCCCAGGGCACGCCCCCTGCCTCGAGGCTGGCCCACACGGCCCCCGGTGCCCTCCTTCTTCCTATATATACCCAAGTACCCCAGAAACACCATACGCAGAGAGAAAATCCTAATTCCACCGCCGCAGCTTCTGTCCCGTGGAGATCCCATCTTGGAGCCTGTTCCGGGAGGGGGATCCATCATGGAGGCCTTCATCATCATCATCATCGCCCTCACCATGAGTTGTGAGTAGTTTACCACAGACCTTCGGGTCCATAGCTAGTATCTAGATGGCTTCTTCTCTCTCTCTAGATCTCAATACAAAGTTCTCCTCGATCTTTGAGGAGATCTATTCGATGTAATCTCTTTTTGGGTGTGTTTGTCGAGATCCGATGAATTGTGAGTTTATGATCAAGGTTATCTATGAAAGATATTTGGTTCTTCTCTGAACTTTTTATGTGTGCTCATAATATTCTTGCAAGTCTCTTCGAATTATTGGTTTGGTTTGGCCTACTAGATCTATAGTTCTTACAATGGGAGAAGTGCTTGACTTTGGGTTCAATCTTGCGGTGTCCTTTCCCAGTGACAGCAGGGGCAGCAAGTCACGTATTGTATTGTTGCCATCGAGGATAAAAAGATGGGGTTTTCATCATATTGCTTGAGTTTATCCCTCTACATCATGTCATCTTGCTTAAGGCGTTACTCTGTTCTTATGAACACAATACACTAGATGCATGCTGGATAGCAGTCGATGTGTGCAGTAATAGTAGTAGATGCAGAATCGCTTCGGTCTACTTGTCGCGGACGTGATGCCTATATACAATGATCATATCTAGATAGTCTCATAATTATTCGCTTTTCTATCAATTGCTCGACAGTAATTTGTTTACCTGCCGTAGAATATCGCTATCATGAGAGAAGCCACTAGAGAAAACTATGGCCCCCGGGTCTATTCTCAACATATCAATCTACATCTACTTTACTTTTACCGCTTTTATTTGCTATTTTATTAAACTAAAAATACCAAAAATATAATTATCATCTCTATAAGGTCACACTCTCGTAAGTGACCGTAAAGGGATTGACAACCCCTTATCGTGTTGGCTGCGAAGTTCTTATTTGTTTGTGCAGGTGCGAGGGACTCGCGCGTGGTCTCCTACTGGATTGATACCTTGGTTCTCAAAAACTGAGGGAAATACTTACGCTACTGTGCTGCATCTCCCTTTCCTCTTCGAGGGAATACAATGCAAGCTCAAGAAGTAGCAAGAAAAATTTCTGGCGTCGTTGCCGGGGGGGCTTACGCAAAAGTCATATACCAAGTACCTATCACAAACCCTTATCCTTTTCATTACATTTATTTGCCTCTCGTTTTCCTCTCCCCCACTTCACCCTTGCCGTTTTATTTGCCCTACTTCCGCCGTGTGTTTTTCGCTTGCCTCTTGTTTGCATGTGTGTGTTGGATTGCTTGCTTGTCACTATGGCTCAGAACAATACCAAATTGTGTGACTTCTCCAATACCAACAATAATGACTTTATTAGCACTCTGTTTGCTCCTATTACCGATGCTGAATCTTGAGAGATCAATGCTGCTTTGTTGAATCTTGTGATGAAAGATCAATTCTCCGGCCTTCCTAGTGAAGATGCCGCTACCCATCTAAACAACTTTGTTGATTTGTGTGATATGCAAAAGAAGAGGGATACGGATAACGATATTGTTAAATTGAAGTTGTTTCCGTTTTCACTTAGAGCGTGCTAAAACTTGGTTCTCCTCTTTGCCAAGAAATAGTATTGATTCATGGAATAAGTGCAAAGATGCTTTTATCTCTAAGTATTTCCCTCCTGCTAAGATCATCTCTCTTAGAAACGATATTATGAATTTTAAGCAACTAGATCATGAGCAACTTGCACAAGCTTGGGAGAGAATGAAATTGATGATACGTAATTGCCCTACACATGCTTTGAATCTATGGATGATTATTCAGAACTTTTATGGTGGCTTGAATTTTGCTTCTAGAAATCTTTTAGATTCGGCCGCCGGAGGCACTTTCATGGAACCACCTTAGGAGAAGCTACCAAACTCCTAGATAATATTATGGTTAATTATTCTCAATGGCACACCGAAAGATCTACGAGTAAAAAAGTGCATGCTATCGAAGAAATTAGTGTTTTGAGTGGAAAGATGGATTAACTTATGAAATTGTTTGCTGCTAAGAGTGCTTCTACTGATCCTAATGATATGCCTTTGTACACTTTGACTGAAAATAACAATGAATCTTTGGATGTGAATTTTATTGGTAGGAATAATTTTGGTAACAATGCTTATAGAGGTAATTTTAATCCTAGGCCTTTTTCTAGTAATTCCTCTAATAATTTTGGTAATTCCTACAACAACTCTTATGGAAAGATGCCTTCTGAATTTGAAACTAGTGTTAAGGAGTTTATGATCTCGCAAAAGAATTTCAATGCTATGCTTGAAGATAAATTGCTTAAGGTTGATGAATTGGCTAGAAGTATGGATAGAATTACTCTTGATGTTGATTCTTTGAAACTTAGATCTATCCCACCTAAGCATGATATCAATGAGTCTCTCAAAGCCATGAGAATTTCCATTGATGAATGCAAAGAAAGAACCGCTAGAATGCGTGCTAAAAGAGAAGATTATATTAAATCATGTTCTTCTAGTTATCGTGAAAATAAAGATGAAGATCTGAAAGTTATTGATGTGTCTCCTATTAGACCCTTGTTTTCTAGTATTAATCTTGATGAGAATAGGATTGGAGATGATTCTGCTTTAAGGTGTCCCAATGATTCGGAGTTTTTAGACCTTGATGCTAAAATTGCTAAAAGTGGGAACGAAGAGATTAAAACTTTGCATAGTGATGAACCCACTACTTTGGATTTCAAGGGATTCAATTATGGCAATTGCTCTTTGATCGATTGTATTTCCTTGTTGCAATCCGTGCTAAATTCTCCGCATGCTTATATCCAAAATAAAGCTATTACTAAACATAGAGTTGATGCTTTGATGCAATCTTATGAAGAAAAACTTGAGTTGGAAGTTTCTATACCTAGAAAGCTTTATGATGAATGGGAACCTACTATAAAAATAAAAATAAATGATCATGAATGCTATGCTTTGTGTGATTTGGGTGCTAGTGTCTCCACTATCCCAAAAACTTTGTGTGATTTGCTAGGGTTCCATGAGCTTGATGATTGTTCTTTAAATTTGCATCTTGTGGATTCCACTATTAAGAAACCTATGGGAATAATTAATTATGTTCTTATTTTTGCCAATAGGAATTATGTGCCCGTAGATTTCATTGTTCTTGATATAGATTGCAATCCTTCATGTCCTATTATTCTTGGTAAACCTTTCCTTAGACCGATTGGTGCAATTCTTGATATGAAGGAAGGAAATATTAGATTCCAATTTCCATTAAGGAAGGGCATGGAACAATTTCCTAGAAAGAAAATCAAATTACCATATGAATCTATCATGAGAGCCACTTATGGATTGCCTTCCAAAGATGGCAATACCTAGATCTATCTCGTATCGTGCCTAGCTAGGGGCGTAAAACGATAGCGCTTGTTGGGAGACAACCCAATTTTATGTTTTTTGCTTTTGTTGCTGTTAGGGGATAAATATTGCATATAGCCTCGGATTAGATGTGGTTTCATGTTTTGTTTAGTGTTTGTGCCAAGTAGAACCTTTGGTAAAACTTGTGTGAAGTTTATATGATCTTGCTGTGAAAAACAGAATCGTTATTGCTCGCTAAAGTAGTCGTGGGATTTTACTGGAGCGTGATTTTTAGTTGATTCTTTTTGCTTATGATTGGTAGACAAATTTCTCAAATTTAGCAATTTATTTTGAATTTTTCGAAGTTCCAGAAGTAGGCGAACCCTGCAGATTACTACAGACTGTTCTGTCTTTGACAGATTCTGTTTTTCGTGTGTTGTTTGCTTGTTCCGATGCATCTATGGGTAATATTGGAGGATATGAACCATATAGAACTTGGAGTACAGTAGGTTTAACACAAATAAAAACAAATAATGAATTCCTTGCTGTACCTTTGAGTATTGGTTTGTTTTCTCTTACTAACGGAGCTCACGAGAATTTTTGTCTAAGTTTTGTGTTGTGAAGTTTTCTTGTTTTGAGTATTGCTTTGATGGACTATGGAACAAGGAGTAGCAAAGGCCTAAGCTTGGGGATTCCCATGGCACCCCAAGTAAATTCAAGATAATGAAAAGCCTAATCTTGGGGATGCCCCGGGAAGGCATCCCCTCTTTCGTCTTCATCCATCGGTAACTATACTTGGAGCTATATTTTTATTCACAACATGTTATGTGTTTTGCTTGGAGCGTCTTGTATAATTTGAGTATTTGCTTGTTAGTTTTTCACAATTATCCTTGCTGGACACACCTATTTTAGAGAGTTAAATATGGCCTAGGAATTGTTAGAACACTCTATGTGCTTCACTTATATCTTTTGAGTTGAATAGTTTTTGCTTTAGTGTTTCACTTATATCTTTTAGAGCACGGTGGTGGTAATATTTTGTAGAAATTGTTGAACTCTCATGCTTCACTTATATCTATTTGAGAGTCTATTAAAACAGCATGGTAAAGTGTTTAGGCTAAAGAAACTAGTCTTCACATGATAAACATCCAATGTCAATGTAGTAAAAAAAATCACACCAAGTGCATTGAATGGACAGAGATGTTGGATGCTCGATAATTGTTTTGAGACATGAGGATAGTGATATTAGAGTCATTCTAGTGGAGTTATTATGAAATTGGGAAATACTTGTGTTAAGGTTAGTGAATCACGTAGCATGCACGTATGGTGAACCGTTGTGTGACTAAGTTAAAGCATGGGGTATTTGTAGAGTGTCAACCTTTGTGTGGAGGTCGGGGGCGCGCGATGGTTAACTCCTACCAACCTCCCCCCTAGGGGCATGCATTGATTGCTTTGTTATGATGACTCGTAAATTTTTGCAATAAGTATATGAGTTCTTATGACTAATGTTTAGTCCATGGATTATACACATTCTCACCCTTCCACCATTGCTAGCCGCACTTGTACCGCACAACTTTCGCCGGTGCCATAAACCCACTATATATCCTTCCTCAAAACAGCCACCATATTGCTCCTCAAAATAGCCACCATACCTACCTATCATGGCATTTCCATAGCCATTCCGAGATATATTGCCATGCAAATTTCCACCGTTCCGTTTATATGACACGCATCATATTGTCATATTGCCATGCATGATCATGTAGTTGACATCGTATTCGTGGCAAGGCCACCATGCATAATCTTTTCATACATGTCACTCTTGTTTCATTGCACATATCGGTACACCGCCGGAGGCATTCATATAGAGTCATACTTTGTTGTTGTAGTATCGAGTTGTAATATCGAGTTGTAATGAAAGTGTGATGATCATCATTATTAGAGCATTGTCCCATGGGAGGAAAAGCTAAATCTATAAAGCCCCTCTGCAAAAAAAAGGGAGAAAGGCCAAAGGAAAAAAAAGAAAGGCCCAAAAAAAAGGAAAAAAAAGAAGAAGAAAAAAAGAAAAGAAAAAGTGACAATTGCTACTATCTTTATCCACACTTGTGCCTCAAAGTAGCACAATGTTCTTCATTGTAGAGAGTCTCATGCTTAGTCACTTTCATATACTAGTGGGAATTTTCGTTATAGAACTTGGCATGTATATTCCAACGACGGGCTTCCTCAAATGCCCTAGGTCTTCGTGAGCAAGCAAGTTGAATGCACACCCACTAGTTTCTTTTATTGAGCTTTCATTCATATTTAGCTCTAGTGCATCCGTTGCATGGCAATCCCTACTCACTCACATTGATATCTATTGATGGGCATCTCCATAGCCCGTTGATACGCCTAGTCGATGTGAGACTATCTCCCTCTTTTTGTCTTCTCCACAACCACCTCTATTCCACACATAGTGTTATATCCATGGCTCACGCTCATGTATTGCGTGAAAGTTGAAAGGTTTGAAAAGATAGAGCATGAAAACAAATGCTTGGCTGAAATCGGGGTTGTGCATGATATGAATATTTTTGTGTGATAACAAGGGAGCATAGCCAACACTATATGATTTTGTAGGGATAACTTTCTTTAGACATAGTATTTTGAGAAGACATGATTGCGTTGTTAGTATTGCTTGAAGTATTGTTGTTTCTTATGTCAATATAGAATTTTATCTTGAGTCTTTCAAATCTAAACATTCATGCCACAATTAAGAGAATTACATTGAAAAACTATATTGGTTAGCATTCCACATCAAAAAATCTTTCTTTATCATTTACCTACTCGAGGCCCAGTCCAGATTGCTGTTTTTTTGCCTATTTCAGGGTTTTGCAGAAAAGGAATATCAAATGGAGTCCAAACGGAATGAAACCTTCGCGAGAGATATTTTTGGAGGAAATCACGCACGGAAAATGTCAGGACCAAGTCAGGGGATAGCTGGGCTGTCCTCGAGGGTGGGGGGTGCGCCCCCCTTCCCTCTGCACGCCCCCTGCCTCTAGGCTGGCCCACACAGCCCCCGGTGCCCTCCTTCTTCCTATATATACCCATGTACTCCAGAAACTCCATACGCAGAGAGAAAACCCTAATTCCACCGCCGTAGCTTCTGTTCCCGTAGAGATCCCATCTTGGAGCCTGTTCTGGGAGGGGGATCCATCACGGAGGCCTTCATCATCATCATCATAGCCCTCACCATGAGTTGTGAGTAGTTTACCACAGACCTTTGGGTCCATATCTAGTATCTAGATGGCTTCTTCTCTCTCTCTCTCTGGATCTCAATACAAAGTTCTCCTCGGTCTTCGAGGATATCTATTCGATGTAATCTCTTTTTGCGATGTGTTTGTCGAGATCCGTTGAATTGTGAGTTTATGATCAAGGTTATTTATGAAAGATATTTGGTTCTTCTCTAAACTTTTTATATGTGCTCATAATATTCTTGCAAGTCTCTTCGAATTATTGGTTTGATTTGGCCTACTAGATCTATAGTTCTTGCAATGGGAGAAGTGCTTGGCTTTGGGTTCAATCTTGCGGTGTCCTTTTCCAGTGACAGTAGGGGCAGCAAGGCACATATTGTATTGTTGCCATCGAGGATAAAAAGATGGGGTTTTCATCATATTGCTTGAGTTTATCCCTCTACATCATTTCATCTTGCTTAAGGCGTTACTCTGTTCTTAAGAACTCAATACACTAGATGCATGCTGGATAGGGATCGATGTGTGGAGTAATAGTAGTAGATGCAGAATCGTTTCGGTGTACTTGTATCGGACGTGATGCCTATATACAATGATCATGCCTAGATAGTCTCATAATTATTCGCTTTTCTATCAATTGCTCGACAGTAATTTGTTTACCCGCCGTAGAATATCGCTATCATGAGAGAAGCCACTAGAGAAAACTATGGCCCCCGGGATTATTCTCAACATATCAATCTACATCTACTCTACTTTTACCGCTTTTATTTGCTGTTTTATTAAACTAAAAATACCAAAAATATAATTATCATCTCTATCAGATCTCACTCTCGTAAGTGACCGTAAAGGGATTGACAACCCCTTATCGCGTTGGCTGCGAAGTTCTTATTTGTTTGTGCAGGTGCGAGGGACTCGCGCGTGGTCTCCTACTGGATTGATACCTTGGTTCTCAAAAACTGAGGGAAATACTTACGCTACTGTGCTACATCTCCCTTTCCTCTTCGAGGGAATACAACGCAAGCTCAAGAAGTAGCACCCCCCCCCCCCAGATTTTTTGTTTATTTCAAATTAATTCAAAACGTTGACCACAACTTTGACCAGTGATAATTTCTAGCCTATAAGTCCAAATGAGTTGATTCTTTTTGCATTGTGTTTGTTTTAGAAAGCTCTAGCGGCACACTAAAATGTGGAATTTACCTTGTTGTCTAGAATTTCTGGTGATTTTTAGATTTGTTTTTTACATTTTTGTGTGGTTTTTAAATTTTTCAGAAGGAGAGACTTGCCTTGAAGATAACCACGAGGAGTGTGTCCCTCCTCTCCACTAAGGCAAGCCACACCAGCATTTGGATGGTTTCATTTCAATATCAATGATTTTTATTACTTAAGTATGAGTTCTTCTATGCATTTAAAATTTGATAAATAAATTTGGTTGAATGCTAGTTACTTTGTCATGCTTGAAATATTTGTTTAAGTTACTAGTTGAATGCATGGATTAGTTTGGGCTAGTAGAATAGAGTTTGACTTAGTTATATTACTATGATAAATAATGATAGTTTTTTGCTTGATGAGAATTTCACATCAATTATGAGTTAATCAAAATATTGCATGACAATAAATAGTGAGGTAGTACCAGCAAAGTTTCATCATGAGTTAGTGCAAGAAAGTTATATTGATAAGGATGATTCGTTCTTGTGAGTTGCATGTTTTGCATATCGATTAGTTGCATTGCTTATGGCATCATATGACTTGGAATAGTTTTTATTTTCAAGTTAAACCTAATAATAATCCATCTTGAATATAACGTTGATCAAGTCATGGTGCCACTGAATCGGGTTTTCCTAAGTGCGGCCACATTTACCATTATGGGGGGCTGTTGATTCGGTCCTTTGTCGTGCCTCTCACCGGTGCCTCCAACGAAGGAAGGTTATGGGCGTGCGGTACCCTGGCCCGGTAAGCAGACATAACCTTGTGTGCCTGTTTGTTTTTATGGTACCTTGTCCCCGTTTGGGATCGTTTTTCCCATGACGGTGGCAGTTGATGCCTTTGGTAGGAACGGGGCCCCCCAGGACTTAGCCATGAGAGGGAGTTGGTCGGATTGGCTGGGAGAGTGTCATGTCAAGGGGAGGGTTTCGTTGGAATGCCGTTGGTCCACCCGAATGGGAGTGCGAGGCCATGGGTTTTGTGGTGTGGGTAAAGTGCGCTACCTCTGCAGAGTGTTTTCAATCTATCGATAGTCGTGTCCTCGGTTATGGACACAACTTGGGAGTAGGTCACACCATGGATCAACTTTTATAATTAATCTTGCACACTAAATATTTATTGTTGGCTCTAGCTTTGTGATGATTAGTGAGATCATGAGTTGATCATGAGTGATTGGATTCAGTTGTGATCCGGGTATGATCACCGTTTGGTTACGAGGTAACCCGTTTGGTAAGCAGGTCCGAGGGACTCTATGTACGTGTTGGTTTCGGTGCATTAGTAGCATTACTTGCATTACATTAACCTAAATAATTGCCATGATATTATTTGTCATCGTGCTTATGTTTGTTGTGAGCTTGCAAGTACATTCAATGTACTGACCTGGCGTGTCATGCCAGATTTCAGGCAAGTCGTATCGCATCGGAGGGCTTCCCGCGTCTAGGCTGTGTCCACGTTGGTGTCCCTGTGCTATAGAGTTCCACTTCATCGTCATTCTGATGCCGCGTAGTTTATGTGCTCGAGGCCCCTTCATGTCCATTAAATAATGTACATACTGTTCAGCCGCACCGTGTGTGCCGCTTGGCCTCTTATCTCGATGTAATATCAGACTTATGTATCCACTAGTATCAATAAAGTAGTTGTTTCTGTACCCTGTTGTTGTGTGTTGCCAGAAGACTTGATCTCTGGGCTAGCAATGCAAGTTAAACCGGTTGCTCTGAGCCGGGGTGCCACAACGCTTGGTATCAGAGCCGCGCTGATTGTAGGACATGCTAGACCATGAGTGCGTTAGTAGAACGGTAGATAGTTTCGTCTGCGTACTGGTAGTCATGGAAATTGGTTGCTGCATTGCATGCATGTTTATCTATTGTTATTACTAACTGTATGATGGTTGTGAGTGTAGATGGCTCCAGTTCCAATCTTGTACCATCCTGAGCCAGCTCCGTACACATCGCCGCACCTGCTTCAGAATGTGTAGCGATGACTCTACCCAGAGGGTGCTGATCCAGTGTATCAGGTGTATCGAGAGCATCTGGCTGGTTCATTGTATGAGTATTATGCTGAGGTCACTCTACAACACAGTTCTCGTTCCAGCGCTTACACTCATTCTTCTAAGGGTGGTCTCGCTTCTACGCCATCTCAGGCGGTCCAGTTTGCTGCAATCAAAGCTCTTATAGACTTGCGCTACAATGAGGTTCGCATGCACACCCACCCAGGTTTCTATTACTACCCATCTCTGCACGAGAATGGGCGTGTCCGCTTTCCTTTGTTTAATCCGGCGTGTGATCATCCTTCTCGCCACCTTTCCCGGCATATCACTGCCAGTTACCTCCTGATCTACAAGTTAGCTCTTGAGCTAACCCGAGCCCGGATAGCTCTCGCCGCTGCTCATAATAGGAACCCTCTACCTACTGTCGGTTTCACTCCATACGTTCCTCCAGCCTCTGCTACCACTCAGGGTATCGTTAACCCTTTAGCAGTGACCCCTCGCAGTGCTAATACTGCGTGGGCTTCCCTTGTCGCTACTCTTGTAGCTCCTATGCTTAGATCCCATCCCGCACCTGCCTTTGAGGGAGTTTCCTCGAGGCAGTGCCGTCGTGTCTCTCTTAACCCGGAGGTCTCCACTATCAGTTCAGGATCTGGGTCCGGCTCATGAGAGGAGCATGCAGCAGCACCATCCGAGCAGTAGATCGCTAGAGTATCACCGTCATCATGAGTATGATGTATGGATCTAGTCGTATGTGTTATGATGCTTAGTTTCGTGTATGAGGGTACTGAACCCGTCATGATGTTTAACTCTTATGTTGAGTCTATGTATAATTATGTTGGAACTTTCTTTTTATTCGCCTTTGTTTCTTTTCGCTGTTTTATTCTGGGATTGTCAATGGCTTTCCTCCCTTTTTTGGATATTTCTCATTGTGGTTGCTATGTATTGGGAAAATAAATAATAGGATGACGCGGGGAGGCTGCAGAAGCCAAGCTTGCGAGGATGTCCCTGTTCGTTGCTCCGCAAGACAGGCAGGACATCCCCCTGAGCCGTACCGGCCACCCCCGTCTCCCCCGCCACATCCGCCTTCCACTGAGCAAATCATGCGAATGTTTGAAGAAAGGAGGAGCAATGATCTGCTGGAACTATTGAAAAGTGTGCAAGTTATGGTTGGGCGGAATGGAAATCAGAATGGTCATTACTCCAAGTTGTTAGATTTTCAGCGAACCAAGCCTCCCAGTTTCAGTCAAGTTATTGATCCATTGGACACTCACGATTGGTTAAAGACTATTGAGAAGAAACTGGAAATTGCTCGCACCGAAGAAGGAGACAAGGTCCCTTTCGCAACACATTATCTTGAAGGAGCTACCGTGATATGGTGGGATAATGCTAAGGCCATGTGGCCCGCGGACGAAGAAATTACTTGAACTAAATTCAAGGATCATTTCCGCAAGTATCATATTCCCGCTGGAATTATGAAAATCAAGCAGCGTGAATTCATTGCTCTCACTCAAGGAAGCATGTCAGTAAGCGAGTATCTGGATAAGTTCAACCATTTGGCCCGCTATTCTCTCTATGATGTGGCCACCGAAGAACGGAAGATCGACAAATTTCTTGGAGGACTAAATCAGCATCTCAAGTGCACTCTTATTATGTTTGATTTTCCGGACTTTGAACAAGGCCCTCATCGCAGAAAGGGAACACAAGCTCATGCATGACAACAGTTTCGCAAATAATGATCACAAGCGCAAATTCGAGCCTAAGAAGGATAAGCAACCCGTGTAGAAGGCTAGTACTTGAAAACAGACTCAGGTTGAGTACAAACCCAACTGGCAGCAAAATGTCAACAAGACCACCACTCAAGTCAAGAATGTCGTGACCAGTCCGGTACCTGAAGAATGCCAGCGCAACAATTCCTATTTCAATTGTGGGCAGACCGGACATTATGCCAGACAGTGCCCCAAGAACAGCAAGCCACCAGCTCCATTCCATCCGCAAGTCAACTACTTGGAGCCATATTCCGTCCCGAGTGCCATCCAAGGGCAATCCATCATATCTCCGCCGATGAAGCCCAAGAGGACCCGGAAGTCGTCATTGGTATGTTTCCTGTTAATAACAAAACTGCCATAATTTTATTTGACTCTGGGGCTTCCCACTCTTTTGTTTTGCAAAGTTTTGCTGCCCAAAACAAATTTCCTTGCTTGATTTTGGGAAACATATGCTGGTACAATCCCCGGGATCCTTGCTCAGAAGCAATTTGGTCTGCCATAATTTGGAAATTGATATCAAGGGAGTCAAGTTTCCAACGTCTCTGATAATCATCGAATCTGACAAATTGGATATTATTCTGGGAATGAATTGGTTAACCCAATACCAAGTATGCATCAACTGTGCGACCAGAGAAGTTACCATGGCCAGTCAGGAGGGTCGCACCACCAGTTTTTATGCCCGCAGAAGTATACCCAAGAAGGATATGGATTTCACAGCTGTGGCTGAAGAAGTGGAATTGATTCCAACGGTCAGTGAGTATCCAGATGTATTTCCTGAGGAATTGCCAGGAATGCCGCCAGACAGAGAATTGGAGTTTGCAATTGACTTGGTGCCTGGAACCGCACCAATACACAAGAAATATTATCGGATGCCTTCATCAGAATTGGTGGAATTAAAGAAACAGCTAGATGAGATGTTGCTGAAAGGATACATCCGTCCAAGATCTACAAGGTGGGGATCACCCGCTAAATTCATGGATAAAAAGGATGGCAGTCTTCGGATGTGTGTGGACTACCGACAGCTGAACAACGTCACCATCAAAAACAAGTGTCAATTGCCAAGGATTGATGATTTGTTTGATCAACTCGGTGGGGCCAAGGTATTCTCCATAATTGATTTGATGACCGGATATCATGAACTCAAAATCAAGAAGGAAGATATTTTCAAGACCGCATTCACCACTCGTGTTCATCGATGACATCCTCATTTATTCCAAAAGCAAAGACGAACACAAGGATCACCTCCGAGCAGTTTTGCAAAGACTCCGCGACCATCAGCTTTACGCCAAGTTCAGCAAATGTGAATATTGGCTCAAGCAAGTTAGATTTTTAGGGCATGTTCTTTCAGCAGAAGGAATAGTCGTGGATCCAAGCAAGGTGAAAGATGTGCTTGATTGGTCCGCACCCACGACAGTCTCAGAAATCCAGAGTTTCCTTGGACTAGCCAGGTATTATCGCTGCTTCATTGAAGGATTCTCTAAGATTGCCAAGGCAATGACAGAACTCCTAAAGAAGGATAAGAAGTTTTAATGGACTAAGGATTGCGAACAGAGTTTCAATGAGTTAAAAATCAGGCTGACGTCAGCACCAGTATTGACTCTTCCCGACATGCACCGCAGTTTTGATGTCTACTATGACGCCTCCAGGAAAGGCCTTGGATTCATACTTACGCAAGATGGCAAGGTTGTGGCCTATGCATCTCGACAATTATGGCCACACGAAGGAAATTATCCCGCTCATGATTCGGAATTGGCTGCAGTGGTGCACGCTTTGAAGATTTGGAGACACTATCTTATTGGAAGGAGGTGCCACATATTTACCGACCACAAGACTCTCAAGTATATATTCGGCTCGAGTTGGTTAAGGATTACGACCTCGAAATAAATTATCACCCGGGTAAAGCTAATGTGGTGGCTGATGCCCTCAGTCGCAAGCCTGCCACCTTGAATGTTCTAATAAATTATTTGCCTCCTGAACTTTGTGAAGAAATTGCTCAGCTCAACTTGGTAATCATGGATGCCAGTCTTGCCAGCATATTGGAAATTGCTCCTACCCTCGAGGCAGAAATTCGCAGCGCTCAAGCTAATGACAAATCATTTCAATCATATGTCAAGCGTTTGCAAGAAGGGCAAACACAGGATTTCTCTAAAGATCAGCAAGATACGCTAAGGTTTCGAGGAAGGATTTGCGTACCCAACCAAGAAAGTCTAAGAAAGAGGATACTGGTAGAAGCACACGAATTTTCATACTCGATTCACCCAGGTGGCACCAAAATGTATGAAGACCTTTGTGAGATATTCTGGTGGGATGGAATGAAGAAAGACATCACTTACTTTGTGGCTTGTTGTGATATATGCAACAAGGTAAAGGCGGAACACCAAAAACCCGCCAGACTCCTTCAACCCTTACCCGTATCGCAATGGAAATGGGATGATGTCTGCATGGATTTCATCATGAGATTACCAAGGACTCACCGAGGGAATGACGCAATATGGGTCATAGTGGACACATTGACGAAGGTAGCCCATTTCCTTCCCATCCGGACCACCTACCGTGCCGATCAACTTGCACAATTGTATGTGTCCAGAATCGTCAGTCCGCATGGTGTGCCAAAGACTATCACCTCAGATAGAGGATCTCTCTTCACTTTAGCATTTTGTTCCCGACTACATCAAGCCTTGGGGACTGCCCTGAAATACAGCACAACTTATCATCCCCGGACAGATGGATAGACTGAGCAAGTAAATCAAATACTCGAAGCTATGCTCCAAGCATGTGCATTGGCCCAAGGATCCAAGTGGGAAGATTGTCTGTCGTACGCCGAGTTTTCTTACAACAATAGTTTCTAGACCAGCTTAAAGATGTCACCCTATGAAGCCATGTATGGCCAAAAGTGCCGCACTCCACTGAACTGGTCTCAAACCAGAGACATCCGTATTTTTGGGACTGATTTAATGATCGAAGCTGAGAAGCAAGTCAAGGAGATCCGAGACAGACTGCAGTTGTCCAAGTCACGACAGAAGAGTTATTATGACGCAAAACATCGTCAGATCAGCTTTGAACCCGGAGAACACGTGTATCTCTGAGTCACCCCCATGAAAGGAGTTAAGAGATTTCAGACCCGAGGAAAATTTTCACCCAGATATATTGGTCTGTTTCCAGTCATGACCAGAGTCGGAACAGTTGCCTATCAGTTGGAATTGACACCAGAACTGTCAGAGGTACACAATGTTTTTCATGTCTCACAGCTAAGGAGATGTATCACGCCACCGGAGAAAAGGACTGATATCGCAGAGATAGAACTAGCTAAGGATTTAACGTATGAGGAAAGACCGATCAGAATATTGGATAAGATAGAAAGAGTCACTTGCAGCAAAGTGATATAGTTTTACAAGGTTCAGTGGGAGCATCACACCGAGGAAAAGGCAACCTGGGAAAGAGAGGAATTTTTAAGGACTGCCTACCCAGAACTGTTTTCCCAAGCAACCGAATCTCGAGGACAAGATTCATCCTATGTGGGGGAGATTTGTGACAGCCTGGATTTTGCCTTCTCTCTTTTTCCGGACTTGATTTTGCCGTCTCTCTTTTTCCGGACTTGATTTTGCCTTTGCCTTGGATTTGAGTTTTTGGAATCAATTCAAATGGACTTATCACTTGGGCATGCCCTTGACCTTCATCCAAGTGGCCCATCTACCTCTCATTCAATCTCATTTCTCTGAAAAATCCCAAATGGTCAACTGAATATTTTTCATAAAGGAAAACTATTCATTTTCTCTTCTAAACTCATTTCAGAAATTAGTGCTCCAAAGCAACCCTCATTTTTATTGCTCCTAAAATGTTGAAATAATTCCTGAATATTCTTTGAACCTTGGTCCACCTTCCCCAGCAAAAATATTGCAATGACTTTTTGCAATATTTTTTCTACAAAAAAACATTTCTCTTCTGGCCCAAAAATGCACTTTGTACAGCAAGTGTATTTTTCCTTGTTCCTTTGGTCTTGGTTTTTCTTGAGCCTTATTACCCTCCTAAGTAAACCCTAACCCCAGGAGATCAGGCCTAATGGTCTTCTAGAAGCCCTCCAAATGTAGCGGCCAAGTTTCTGGCCAGAAACTTGCGAAGAAGCTTGAGTCACGTCTGGTCGGCCTGGCAGTGAGTTCTCAGCATCCCTAGACCTAACACTGCGTGGACTATAGCCCAGACAAGGTTTGGCCGAGCGTGGGCGTCATTTTGACCAAGCTAGGGCGGTGACCGCGTGTGGACATCGGGCCTGGCATGTGTTCAACGCGCTCTGCGTCGCGCCAATGCCTCTGTTTGGCGCGTGCTCGAGCCAAAGCTCGCCGACAACTACCGTGTCGCGCCACTAGCTTCGACTCATCACCCTTGACCTCTCCCGAGTGCTCGCCGATGCCGCAGACGCCGCAGTGAGCACGGGCACGTCACGGCCAAAAGCCACAGTGCGCTCGTGTCCTTGTCTTCTTCTCCCGTGCTTGTTGTGCTCGTCCACAAGCGTGGACAGCTTCCCGCCTGAGTGCTGAGCCCTTGCCCTCTATCACTGGCGCCCTTCGTCATCGCTCGCCGGCTTCCAGAGAACTCTGGCGGTGCCACGTACCCCCTCCTACTCCAGCTATATATAGAGTCCCTCCCTCTACTTCGAAGCCTCACACTGCACCTCTCAACCACCACCACCACGTAGGTTAGCCGTAGACCGGTCGGGCCGGCCTCTGGCCGTCGACCACGACCAGAGATCACCGGCGATCCCCGCAGCCCAACCACCCTGCTCTAGAGCCCCTCGAGCTCAACCAACCTCTCAGGCGCATCATTGGGGGTCCACTGGTGTCGCCTGGAAGCAGCAGAGCCCCTGGAGTCGCCCCTCGCCGTCGCCTTCTTCCTCTCCGGCAAAACCCGCCCACGACCACCGCTTGCGAGCTTGGTTGCGAGCAGCTCTGGCCATCCCCCGACAAGCCACAGGTACAAGCAGGTGCGCTGTGACCCGCTCTCCACTTCTATCCCTCTGGCTTTGCCCAAGAACCCATCCTCGCCGGCGTGAGCTCCGGCGGAGCACCGATGTGCTATGTTTCCTCTCTCCCCCTCTCTCTCCTGACCGGTGGGCCCGTTATCAGCCTCTCCACTCGCACCCGAAGCGGTACGAGTGGAGGCGTATTCCACCTTTATGCCATCGGCGTCA